>OU964970.1:5591474-5693974 GCA_918808275.2 Dolichovespula sylvestris | reverse complement strand
ACAATTGAAATTCTTATCGACCCAATAATCAAAGATAAAAAATTAATTGCTTTATCTGCGTTTCGGGCAACAAAAGAGACACATTTTTACGTTACGTAAAAAAATCATACGAAATATTTCTTTCGTTCGCGCTACGTATTTCGATTTAACGATTGATCGATCGAGCGTAGAAAGGTACACGATAAGTCGTAGGCTGATTATTATCGGTTTAACGACATTATTTAATGACGTATTACGACACTCCGTAAGTGCACGCGAACTCGCGTTAGTATTGTACGACAAATCATTATGAAATAGTCGCGAATAAATATATACATTGGCTTCTTTGTCCTTAGGTTCGTTTAAACGGATTTAAATTTTGACCGGTATTTTTATGATTATAGGCCGGACGATGACGATTGGCTATCGCACGTTTGCAATGGCGAATGCGAATGACGTTCTTGAATCTTCTCGGTTAATCGTAGATTCTTAAAGGAAAAAAGAAAAAAAAAAAAAAAAAGAAAAAAAGAAAAAAAAATTAATACTCGAAAACGCTTAATAATAACGCGTAATAAACGAACGATTAATAAAATTTGCGACTCGACGAATACATTTTCTTAATGTTTTCCTTATTGTTCAATGCCCACTCCTAATGGACGTTTCGAAAACGATCGATATTTTTTTTTCGTTAAAATGAAAAACCTGTCAAGGATAAAAGAAGATAAGTTTGACGATAATGATGGTACGCAGGATGATGGTTTATCTTATCACTTATATCGTAGTTGTATAATACGCGCTAAAGATTAACGAGGAAAAAAAAAGTTTGTCGTGAATATCTCGGGAAAGTATTCGCTCTTTTCTTTTTCTTTTCTTTTTTTTTTTTTGGTTTTTTCTTTTTATTTCCTTTTCTATTTATCCTTCTTATTTCTCGTTCAAACGGCAGATGAGAAACTCGGCTCTCTCTCTCTCTCTCTCTCTCTCTCTCATTTGTCGACAATTATGTAAAGTAACTGAAAAAAAGAAGAAGAAGAAGAATAGTAAAAGAAAAAGAGAAAGAAAAAAGGGATATAAAAGGAAGAAGAAAAAAAAATTATTATAAGAACAATCGTCAATTGATCGTCATAAAAGTGTCAAAGTTGAATTCGTCGACGTAATTTCGATTTTAAATCTTTCTAACGTTCGTAATCCTTAATTTGCAGATATTTATCAATAATAATAGGTCAAAATGAATAAGGACGCACCTCCGCCCGGTTTTATTCCACCTCCCCCTTATAACATAAGCGGTGCATCGCCAATACCACCCCAACAACCACGTAACCTTTTTTGTTTCTATCTTATTGAAACATCTTGTTTTAATTTCGATTGATTGATTAAAATAATTGTTTTCATTCGTAGATGTGGTAATCGTACCAAGAGGGGGCTTTGGTTCAGAAACGCAAGTTATGACATGCCCTTATTGTGGAAGCAGCATATCCACTCGCGTGGAGAGTGAATCCAACACGAAGACGCATTTATTCGCTCTGGTACTTTGTCTTGTCGGGTAAAATCGTCTTCTTTTCTTTTTTTTATTAATTATTTCATTCATTGAGGAATGTGTTAAAATATTGAATATATATATATATATATATATATATATATATATATATATATATATATATATATATAATATTTTTTTTCTTCTTCCTTTCAGATTATGGTGCTGCGCACCCATACCTTATTGTATGGACACTTGTTTGGTAAAGAAGCATTATTGTCCATCGTGCAGAGCTTTCCTAGGAGAATCTAGCAATTGATTTGCCATAACTAATATACAGAAATACATGCCGTTCTTCCTTCGTTCGTTCCTTTATTATCGTTATCCACTCTGCGATCTAGATTGTGTTCTATCTTTTTTTTTGTATTTTTTTTTTTTTTTATTTTATTTATAAACATACACTCATGATCTATTGACTATGAGGGAAGTTCTATTAATAATGAGACGTATATTTCCTCTTGACGTTATTATTTTTATATAATTGTGAACAATCGTGCCTTCTATTTTAGAAATGCAATATCTGACCTTTTTGATTATCTTAAATGGACAGGAATTGACGAATAATTATTATGATGGAAATATCGTTGTATTTTTTTTTTTCGTGAATAATTAATTTGTATTACGAATTCTCATTAATGCAATTTCATATATTAAGGATAAAATGAATTTCTATTTAATGTACAGGACCGTAAAGTCGCATTCGATTTTATGATACTGTTAATGATTAAATACAAAAATTTGTTATATCGATAAAAAAAAATGAATGATTTGTGCAATTTTAACACATGTAGGCATAGTTTAGACAACAAATTCTAGATATCATTTTTGTTTGTATACTTTCTTTACTATTTTGATACGATAAATACATGCATATATATGTGTGTGTATCTATCTATCTATATATATATATATATATATATATATATATATATGAGAGAGAGAGAGAGAGAGAGAGAGAGAGAGAGAGATGGACAATGGCAATATGACAAAAAATTTTAAGCGATTATAAAACTAAAAAAGCTTAGACACACAATATATTAATGCCAGCTACTTTTTCTGTAAGAGTATTTTTTATTGCGTCTTGGAGAGACCATTCAATTTATGTATAATTTTTTTTTTCTGAATAACAGGACAATTTTGGCAATATTTTAATTTTAGAATGAAACAAGTTATAATTATATATATATTAAAAGTTATATAACTTTGAAAAATTTACTCCCTTTTCGATATTACCATCGTCGACCCAAATGCCCCGATTTTTTCTTGTCTCCAAACGACAATTTGTTAATTTGTACAGGGTGAGATTATTTAATAAAGATCATTCTTTGATAACGCGATAATGTACTCGCTATTTTCTAATAATTTTTCTTCATCAACGTCGATTTTTGTAAATGACTTTCGTTCGATTAGATTCAATAACCGGTATTAGATTTTATATAATAATATGATTTTTGATAATAATAATTTTCCTTTACTTAACTCGTCGAGAGAAATTTTTTAGATGAAAAAATTGTATAGGAAAACAAGTTGTTCGATTAATTGGTATCTATAGAGATAAAGAGAGGAAGAGAGAGAGAGAGAGAGAGAGAGAGAGAGAGAAAGAGAGAGAGAAAGAGATGATCGTGTTAAAGACAAACAATACCGTCGTATTAAAAATCGGATAACATTCTACTTCGATTGTTATATCTTTAAATAAAACTACACAACGGTATCGTATCGGTTTCATGATTTATCAGATTATACTTCAGTATTTAAATAACTTAAAGAAAAGAGAAACAATGTCCTATTTGTTGTTTACGTACAAATTTTCTTTATCTATATCATTTTGAACAGGAGAAAAATAAATAAAAATGAAAGAAAGAAAGAATGAAATACGAGAGAAATAGGAAATCGAACAACGATTCAAAAGTAAAAGAGAGAACGAACGAAAATGAAAAAAAAAAAAAGAACAAGAAAAAGGACAGAAAAATAAATATATAAGCAAATAATTAAAAATTAAAAGAAAGAGGAAATTTTAATCGAATCTAATCATGTCGCTTTGTAAAAACCTATCGAGAACTTTCTTAATTGAAAAATGCCTCTCCTTTGCGCTCGATACATCGTACGAAGTAATCGATCGAGAGATCAGTTTGTTTGTGAACGACAACGAAGAGGACGTAATAAGTGAATTGGTATTTCTTCAGATCGATCTGCGAGTTTTACGAAATAACGAATCGTGACACCGTACAAAGTAAACGTCGAACTACTACGAATCTGTTTTATTATATTTATATAATATTTTTTTCTTTAAATAAGGAATTTCTCTAAAGCTGAATAAAAGGATAGAAGAATACACATTCAAAAAAAAAGAAAAAAATATATATATATATATTTTTTATAAAGATAAGATTAATATTTTTTAAAGAGAGAGAGAGAGAGAGAGAGAGAGAGAGAGAGAGAGAGAGAGTGCAACAAATCTAACGAGTGTTGTAAATTACACGAAAAGACTTTTTTTTTGTTTTGCTTTTATTTATTTTTTACTCCACGTTTGGTCGTATCATCATAATCCTTAGACAGCCATAGGTTTTGTTGTACTTCGACGATTGAAAAAATTAGAAATAAAAATTAGGTCGGTTGCATCGATTTGCATTTTTTGCACTCACTATATCTCTCAACCTGACGCTTGATCTAGTGATACGAAGATACAGGAGGATTATAAGTTGACATTATAATTTCAATGATATTTGTATAACGTTTGTATCGACGGTAAATAAGTAAGAAATAGTCGGGGGAAAAAAATACACTTCCGATTACCTTTAGATCGTAATCGAATTTAAATTCGCGCGGTATTTTACGAAAGAGATACTGGACGCTCATTGGCCATTGCACGTTTGCGATGACCAATACGTGAAAAACGTGTCGGTTGTTTCTTCCCCCTTTTTTTTTTTTTAATGTTTCGATCGATCGTAGATTTTTTAAGAGAACGAAAAAAGAATATTGGAAAATATGTTTGTTAAATCGTACCTAATAACCTAATCAATGAAACGGGCGACGCAACGAATATTATATTTTCTTAATTTTTCCTCTTTCTACATCGATCGCGCTGCCTCTAGTGGTAATACTTATAATATACAGGGTGTTCATTTATATCGCTTATCGTTGTGTTGCATAACGCCCGATGATTTTTAAAGGCTAAAGATTAAACGAAAAAAAAAAAAAATTGTTATGATCAACTCCGAAAAGATTTTTCTTCTCTCTTTTGTTTTCTTTGTTTTTTCTTTTAAATATATATATATTTCTTCTTCTTTCTTTTTTTTAACAAAAAAAGAAAAAGAAAAAATTAAGTGGAAAGAGAGAAGAAAAAATGATTATTGGAACGATTATACATTATATTATTGACGTTTGATTTTCTTACGTTCCAAGATGAAAAGAGACATATGCGTATTAATAACGTTATTGAGTACAAGCATGCAATTTTTCGGACGTATTTCGCAAAAACGAGTGCAATAGAAGCGATATTCTTGTATTCGATAAGAAATCTTGAATAATAAAAATTCATAGCGATAATAACGTGACGTAGAATGAAACATTACGCTGATACATTTAGTTGCAATATCGTTAACGTTATTATATTTCATTCGTTATTTTCTCGATTATATAACGTCAATCGCGTTAAAATGACGTATAAACACCTGTTGCGTCTAATACATGAATCATCGAGCAAAGATCGATTCGATCTCTCTAACGTTTATACATAACTTCTCTTCTGCAGGTATTTATCGATAAAAAATCGATATGAAAAAACATGTGCCATCGCCTGATTTCATTCCACCCCCAATTTATCACGCGTATATACCACCACCGCCGCCGCCACCACTACCACCACCACAACAGAGTAAGTTTTTTTGTGCTTTTTTTTTCTTATTGAGCATTATATTCTAATCTGATTAATCGAATGATTTTTGATTAATAGCCGTGACGATCATAGTAGGTTTTGGGACGAAACCACAATTAATGGTATGTCCACAATGTGGTAATAGAATATTTACTAGAGTGGAGACCGAAGCAAGTATCACAGCACATGCAATAGCATTGTTTCTTTGCGTAATGGGGTAAGATCATAAAAAATCTCTTGCAATTATTGAATACGTTAATGAATATGTTAAAATATCGAATATATATATATATTTCTCTCTTTCCAGATTTTGGTGCTGCGTGCCCATACCTTATTTTATGGATAGTTGTTCAATAACAAAGCATTACTGTCCATCATGTCAATTTTTCTTAGGACAATCTGAGAATTGATTAGCCATAACTAATACAGATATACATGCCGTTCTTCCTTCGTTCGTTCCTTTATTATCTCATCCGCTTTGTGATCGAGAATGCGTTTGATCCTTTTTTTATTATTATAAAACAATCTACTTTAGAAATATATTGATTAGTCCATCAAAATACAATTTCATCTACAAAGGATAATGAATTTCTTTACTTAATGAATAGAATTCAAAATTATTAAAGATAAAAATTTGTTATATTAACAAAGAATGAATAATTTATTCGGTATTGATATATATATATATATATATATATATATATATATATATATATATAGTTTATCTAGCATATTGTAGAGACAATTTCTTGTATACTTTCTTTATTATTTGGGTACAGTAAATACATATACATATAAACATATAAGAGTATTGTCAATACAGAAAAGTATTTTTCGTAATCAAATTCTTTTTTTTGTAATATTAGCTCCTATTGTCCATATTTACTGTTGTTTATCTTATTATGTCTGATCTTATTCTTATCTTCTTTGTTAATAATGATTAGTAGAGGTTAAGAAGTGATTTATAGACATTCGATAATTATTGCTTATAAGGCTTCTGTGCGATCAGAAGTACTTGCATAAGCGATACAAGAGACATATATTCCACTTTCTTTCAAGTTGGAATTTTTTTTATAGGATTGCAGGATGTAGTTTTAACAATGGCAATGTGTAATAAAACGTTACCTATGATGAGTGAGATAGACCTATGTATATATGTATGTATACATACATACATAC
Source organism: Dolichovespula sylvestris (assembly GCA_918808275.2). Classification (NCBI taxonomy): domain Eukaryota; kingdom Metazoa; phylum Arthropoda; class Insecta; order Hymenoptera; family Vespidae; genus Dolichovespula; species Dolichovespula sylvestris. Next base: position 5,687,408 of record OU964970.1, on the reverse strand, counting down.
ATACATACATACATACATACATACATATATATATATATATATATATATATATATATATATATATATATATTTAAAGGATTATCAAACTATAAAAGCTTTAACACACAATAGACCATGCAATTTTCCTGTAAGAGTATTTTTTATTGCGTCTTTGAAAGACCATTCAGTTTATGTACAATTCTTTACTGAGTATAGAAAAGTTTTGGCAATATCAATTTTAAATTGGGAACAGGTTATGTTAAAAGATATATGATATTGAAAAACCTGTTCCCTTAAAATATTACCTCTTGGCTGTTTATTCATAGATCCATTTTTCAGCCCAAGATGCCCAATCTATCACACTATCCTTTTCCTTGTTTCCAAACCACAATTTTATTTCTTTCTCCGCAGATTCCAACGAATCTGAACCATGAATTATATTACGGCCGACCTGAAGACAAAAGTCGCCGCGAATCGTACCTGGAGCTGAATTCTTTGGATCTGTTTCTCCTAGCATTACTCGTCCAGTTTTAACGGCGTTTAAGCCCTCCCATACCTTATGAAATGACATTTATTAAATTTAAATGCGTCATCGTCTATACTCCACTACGATTAATAATTTATATTAATTATTTACCATAGGTACGACTGGTCCGGAGCTCATATATTTTACCAGACCAGGAAAGAACGGTTTGGAGGATAGATCGGCGTAATGATTCTTTAAGAGTTCTTCATTAGGCTATAGGGAGAAGGAAAAACAATTGTCCAATTAAATATCTAACCAATGTTGAATAATCAGTCATTAGATAATATGTTCTAACGCATACCTATTTCAAAAGTTGGCATCTATCGACGCATATTGATATTTTGCGCGTGTAAAGAACTACGACACAATCATCGAATCTAACTAATGTTTGTTTCAATTGAATAATAAATTCGCAATATATCTAATTTATTTCATGCATTCGCGTTACATAAACTTTAAAGATTCCTCGACGATAAGGAAGAAAGTCGATCGTAAAAAAAGCCGGTGTCCACGTGGAGAATGAGAAAACGGAGTCTGCGCTTTCGAGATGATTAAGAGTGCACAGCCAATGCAATTAAACTTACCCAGACCATCTTAAGGGCTACGAGCTTGTAACCCTTTTCCTCGAAACGTTGAATGATTTTCCCGACGAGTCCACGCTGGACTCCGTCGGGTTTTATCATTATGAAGGTGCGCTCCTTCGCGTTGGCCATTACGTACTCGAAAAGAAAATGAATGAAGGTCAGCACCGAACACACAACCATATAGATCTTCGGACAAGTTTTACTAGAGAGGTAAAGAACTCGCAATCCGCATTGCGACAGTATGGTGGGAGGTATGATATTGAGGTTAACTCACTTTTACGACGCTTCAGCGGCGCTTGTATAGAAATTGACTGACCGATGAACGCTTGCGCACGAACATCGAACGAATTTTCTCTCTTCTTTTTCTCTTTCTTTCTTTCTTTCTTCCTTCCTTCCTTCCTTTCTGTATTCATTAACTTCTTTTCTTCCTTCTTCCTTATTCGAATTATTTGTTCTCCTTCGAAAACTCTTTCGTATTTCCGAAATCGATATCGCCGCGATAGAATGATAATAACATCATCGCGTCGAACGAAATCGAAATTCGAAAGGACATCGACGAAACAATTAAATGAACACGAACGTAGGTACGTAAACAGGAAAAAAAAAGTAATTTCGATCCGAACAATTTCCTTAGTATAAATAATAAAAAATAATATTAAAATTCCGAATTAACGATCGTTTACGAAACAACAAACGATAAGGTATGTAGAGAGCATCGAGTTAAATTCTTCTCTCGTTAAATTGCGAACTTCGAATTACCCGCGTACGGGTAATCGGCAACCTCGGCAGCAATCTCGAAGGCAGACACCTATGGGGGCGCTAACATCGATTGACTCGCGTCGGCCAGTAACATCGTTCTCTTACCTGCGCATCTAAAGAAAGCAGATTAATAGAACGCATCGAACGTTTCGAACGAATGAGAACGGAATAATTCGATTATAAAACGTGTAGAAGAAAAAAAAAGATGTCGTTTATTAATAACACTTTCAACGTGGCGTGTTAGTGTTCGTCGTTCGTATCTTTTCCTACGTTTTAACCATATCTCTATCTCTCTCTTTTCCTCTCTCCTCTCTCTCTCTCTCTCTCTGTCTCTCTCTGTGTCTTTCCTTCCCTCTCTTTCTCCGACATTCGTAGGCTCGATCGCAGAGAGAACCGAGAAACCATTCCTCGAGACACAAGAGAGAGAGGATCGATCCATCATGGCGGGCACGGAAAGCTCGCGATATCACCGTGCACGTTAATAAAAAAAAGGCCATCCACGGATTGTTTACATCGCGTCTACTGCGATCTTTAACATTGGCATAAATAAAAGGCGACGATCGCATTGCTTTAATACTCGCGATTACGTCGTCGATCAGCCGAAATCTTTTTAATAATACGCGTTCGATCCACGCATTGTTACGATCGATTATTCCCGTTTTTTCATTCCACACGTTTCGCGTCTTCATGCTGGCCGTCATCATGCAAGCCCAGCAACAACCGCAACAGCAACAGCAACCGCAGCAGCAACAACAACAGCCGCAACAACAGCAGCAGCAGCAGCAACAGCAGCAGCAGCAACAACAACAGCAACAGCAAACTCATCAACAACAAATGGCGGGTACTAGCGTGATACTTAAGATGAATGAAATACAACAACTCTCTACAGCGGGTAAGTGAGAATTTTTCTTTTCGATCGGTTTCATTTCGTTTTTTCTTTTTCTTTATTCTCTTTCTCTCTCTCTCTCTCTCTTTCTATCTATCTCTATCTCTCTCTCTTCCTCTATCTCTCTTTCTCTACTTTTTTTTCCTCTTCGATCGCGTGATTGGTAATACGAATAAAAACTAACGTGACTGTTAAAGACGAAGACAAAATTTTATAATACGAATACGTAAAAAACATAAAAAATCTTTTATAATAGGCCTAAAGAATTTATATATATATATATATTTTTTTTTTTCTTATACCAAACGCATCCTATCGCTTCAGCATTATCTACATATTTTTCTTTCCTTCTTTCCTTACTTTCCTTTTTTTTTTGTTTTTTCCTTTCCGACAAAAATTCTACACGATTTGTCATTAATGTTTCGTCGTGCGTAGCTCACGCGATTGGGAAATCCTTTTCAATGCCACGCTACATAGAAAACGAACGATCTTAATTGCTGCACGGTTAAGAGATACAAATAGAAATTGAATTGAATAATACTCGAATGACTACGATCACTCGAAATTTTGTTTCCATCTTTCAATATAAAACCAATGCCAATTTCCCTCCTCCCTCAGTCCATCCCTTCCTCCCCCTTATCCCCACGATTCTCTCGTTATATATATATATATATATATATATATATATATATATATATATATTTGTTCATTCAATATTAAAGAGAGAATCATCATCGCGTTATTTGTCGTAATTTTTTTTTAAATAAATTTTATTCTAAAAAAAAGAAAAAGAAAAGAAAATCAAAATTGAATACCAGTTGCACGTTTAACGTAACGTGCAAACGTTTTTTTCTCTTTTTCGTGGGTCTCTCTCTCTCTCTCTCTCTCTCTTTATTTCTTCCTTTTTATCTTTCGTTGAAAAAGGCCAATGTAACGGGTTCTCTCATCGGGTGTTCTTGCACATTTTATTTTTCACATCTTGCTCTAACCCTCTTGTTCCTTATATTTGATTCTCTCTCCCTCTCTCTCCCTCTCCCTCCCTCTTTCTCTCTCTCTCCGTTCGTTCGTTCGTTCGTTTGCTCGCTCGTTCGCTCAAGCGTACGCAGTTTCTCTCTCTCCCTCTCCCTCTTTCGTTCCGCAGCCTCCCCCCCCCCCCCTTTAACCCCTGCCCTCGTCAAAAGCACCGATGGAATATTCCACTGGGTACCTCCATTCCATCTGCCTCTCTCTGCTGCCTCAAGCGTAACACGAACGTACCTTTCTTTCTGTGTGGTAATATTCCCCGGCTTTATTCAGTGCCGTATGAATTATTTTTAGGTACCCCCAGGTTCCCCGGTCCTTCCAAAGATCGATATTGGAAAATTTTAACGACGAAATTAATTTCGTATCTATCAAGGACTTTTTTATCCTCACAATTTTGTGCGATTTTTTTTGGGTGGGAGGAGGGGTATTTCTTCTTTTTTTTTTTTTCTTTCTTTGAATACGTCACGATGAAAAATGTTGATTTTAAAGAAAATAACGATAGGGTATGTATCGCGGTAATAATTCATATTCAGGTAATCCTTTAAACGAGTCTAATAGATTTTCTAAGGACAAAGATATATATTTCTACGTAGTCGAGTAGAAGAGAGAAAGAGAGAGAAAGAGAAAGAGCAATTTGGTCGATTGTATTTCCTTCTTACTGTTCTTAAAGGTCAGGACAGAGTACACTTTATATTATCGAACAGATAGGATAGTCAACATAGTAGGTTAGACAAAAAAATTAGCACTGTTTGTATGTTCTAAATGAGAGGCAGAGAGAGAGAGAGAGAGAGAGAGAGAGAGAGAGAGAGAGGGAGGGAGAGAAAAGAAGAACAAGGGAATTTATTGTCAATAAACGATACCTTCTATCCAAAGGAGAAATAAATTTAAACGTTAGACGTGACTCTGAGAGTATCGGTGAAGGATCCAAATACGTACCTGAATATATACACATGTGCGCGCGCGTTTAGTAGATACCTCGTGTGATATGTTTTATCAAATGAATTCAGGGGGATGGTTAGGTGAGAATGAACGACTTCACTTTAATTTAATCCAAGCTCAATTATACGCTTGTTATTTGTTTGTTCTGTTTTTTTTTTCTTCCAAAGAAAACGAACTACTTCTTCCCTTTCTTTTTTTTTTTTTGATTACAGAAAATTCTCTTTATCTATCCGAATAGAATATATTTAGTAAGTGTCACATATAATACATTATTAAAATAAAAAATAAAAAATAAAATAATAATAATAATAAAAAATTCAAGAAAATAATTTACCAAGTAATTATATTTTATTTTATATAATAACGAAGTAATTTTATTTCACGATGTGAAATAAATATTTAACGTACACACACACACACACACACACACACACACACACACACACACACACACACACACACACACACACACACACACACACACACACACACACACACACACACACACACACACACACACACACACACACACACCAATTCTATTTTAAAGTGATAATTCAAACAATATTATATAAACCCACGAAGGAAATATTCTACATAATTACCACAATGATATATCACACACACACACACACACACACACATATATATATATAAAATAAAATATAAATATTTATTGATAATCGCTCGAGAGATATATTTTGTCTTATAAAAATCGCTCAGGTACTTAACGACGTGTATACGTCCCTACATCGGTGACCCCTTCCACTTCCCCCCTTCTCCTCCCCATTCTCCATACCAGCCCCCTTCGACCCTTCGCTCTTCTACCTCCCGCTGCTGCTGCTGCTGCTGCTGCTGCTCTTTCGAGCGGTGTGTCTTGTCCGCCATGTTACGTTCATCCCTTCCACCCTTCAGCTCCCCTTCCCCCACCACCTCTCCTTGGCTATATCGACCAATCGACGACTGTTTCGTTCGTTCGTTCGTTCGTTAAGGTGGAGTAGGAGGGGTGGGGAGGGATAACCTACCTAGACGGGAGAGTCGTCACACAGGCCTCCTCCGTTCGTCGAACGCTCGGCAATACGGAAGCAACGAATTTTTCGTCGTAGTCGTCGTCGTCGTGGTTGTTAAACCGCGTTCTTCGATAAATAGTCGACAGGGACATCAAAACAAAGAAGAAGAAGAGGAGAAGGAGGAAAAAGAAGAAGAAGAAGAAGGGAAAAAAAAAGAAAGAACACGTGGAGTTGTGTTACGTCGTTAGAATAAAAAAATAACGATAAGGAGAAAAGGAGTGTAGCCGTGGTGATCTCGTCGTATTGTGGTTTATCCTTACGCCGAAACATTTATTTCTTTCTATATTTCTATCTGGAGACGTTTATTTTGTTTTGCTTTCTCTTTTTTCTTCCCCTCTCTACGTCTACGTCTACGTCGTCGTCGTTGTCGAAGTCGTCGAAGTTGGACTCGCCTTCGTGTTATTGCTGCTGCCGCCAAGAGGGCCCCTCTCGAAAAAATGAGTGTCGTTCGTGTTGCCGAAAAAAAGGAAACAAACGTTTCCTGCAAAGGTTCGAACGTTTTGAACGGTACTACTACGACGGCCGAGGTTGTTCCCGAGGATATCGCCGATTGGCAAAATGGACAAAATCTACTGGTCGTAACGCAAGATCCACAAGGAAAAGAATTAATCGCATTGGCCGATAATCAGACGATCAGTGTTGCCGTCGATTCCTATTGTTCGTATTTGTCCACGGTTTCTTTTCTTTTTTCTTTCAATTTTATTCTTTAATCGTACCCCATCCTATCCCCTTTTTCACATAACCCCCTCCCCCCGAATCACGACGATCGTATTGTTTACAATTCGTTTGGATAAATTTAATTTGTAAACGTTCTACGCGGGGTTTGTCGTGTATGTGATTTGAAAAAAAATCGATTAGATATATATACAACGCCATTTCCTTAATATATTATACTTCAAATATTTTGCTTGGTTAATTAAGTAAACCGCGCGTAAGGGAGTGGTGGGGAAGGTCTTTTGACCATTGCAAATAAATATTCGAGAAATATATCTCTAGCTCGCAATTTTTCACTTCATCTTATCTTTCTCTCTCTCTCTTTTTCTTTTTCTTTTTCTTTTTCTTCTTCTTCTTCTTTTTCTTTATTTATATCCGTATCCGTGTTATTAATTGTATTTACTTTGATATTTTAGGGTTACTGGAGCTTGCGCATAGGGAATATCAAGCTGGAGACTATGAGAACGCAGAAAGGCATTGTATGCAACTCTGGCGTCAAGAAACAAATAACACAGGAGTACTGTTACTGCTCTCTTCAATCCACTTTCAGTGCAGACGATTAGAAAAGTTAGAATTGTCTTCTTTTTTCCCTCCCTAACCTCTCTCTCCCTCCATCCCACCTCCAACTCGTTGTAAACACATTTATCCTATTGATAACGTATTTCATTATATCGTTTCCTTTTTTTTCTTTCTTTCTTTCTTTCTTTTTTTTTTTTTTTTCTTTTTTTTTTTAATATCTATCGCAGGTCTGCGCATTACAGTAGCTTGGCCATTAAACAAAATCCTTTGTTGGCGGAAGCTTATAGTAACTTAGGAAACGTATACAAGGAACGAGGACAGCTTCCGGAGGCACTAGAGAATTATCGACACGCTGTCAGACTTAAACCAGATTTCATCGACGGATATATCAACTTAGCTGCAGCTTTAGTAGCGGCAGGAGACATGGAGCAAGCCGTTCAAGCATATATCACTGCTCTACAATACAACCCTGTGAGAATATCCGACATTTTATAAATACTTTTACTGTTTAACCTTGCGATTAATACAAAACTTACTATACATATACATACATACATACATATTTATTTATTTATTTATTTATTTATTTATTTATTTATTTATTTTATATTGCAGGATCTTTATTGCGTGAGAAGCGATCTTGGTAATCTTTTGAAAGCATTAGCAAGACTTGACGAAGCCAAGGTAGGTTTATCAACCAACGTAATCGTTAATTATAAATTAAATGATGTTTTGCACATGTATTCGTGCACATTGGTATCGATGTATTAAAAAGCGTGTTCAATGATAAATCCATCGTGACCAAGCTCGATGGTATCTCAAAGAGGATACTCAAGTGTATCGTTTACATGTGCACGAGCATAAACAAATGCGGTTCTTTTGGAATGCGTTAGAGCGAAATCTTTTTCGCGTTTCGGTGCGGAAAGCTTTCTCTTTTTTGTCATGCAATTTATGACGCGCGACGCGCGACGATCCGACATTGAAATTATAATAATTTAACAACGATTCGAAAGATATTCCATATAATTTCTTGTTGGATCGCGCGCAATTCTTTTCCCACATATAGGTACCTAACGAATATATATATATATATATATGTATATGTATATGTATATGTATATGTATATGTATATGTATATATATATAACGCATTCGATGTTGGAAATTATAAATATTATATGATATGAGAAATGATAGAGAGAGAGAAAAAATTGAAATAGTAGTTAGAAACGACGACATCGAATGTGTGTTGCATATGTGTTTTGAATCCTAAACTATAAAGCAAACATCAAAAAGGATCCAACTCTGGCATTGCGCATTTTGCGGTAACGCTGTTATGTCGTTGTTGTGTTGATTGAAATTTTGTTGTTGGTTACATAGCGCGTTGCTGCAAAATCATCCATTATATATATAGCAGATCCTACCTAAAATTGTGTACGCTCGTGTCGGAATACCGGGAGAGAGAGAGAGAGAGAGAAAAAAAACAAAAAAAGAAAGAAAAAACAAAAAAAAAAGAGAGAAAAGAAAAGAAGGAAAGAAAAGAAGAAATAAAGAAGAAGAAGATGAAGGGAGAAGAAGAAGAAGAAGAAGAAGAAGAAGAAGAAGGAGGAGGAGAAGGAATAAAAAAGAAAACAACAAAAAACCGAGAAAGATGATATGCAAATATATTAATTCATGCGTATTTCGTTATTACAAAATATACGATAAATTGGGGTAGGTTCTGCTAGCGCGCGAATTTAGCAATTAAGTTGACGTTTTCTACTCGAAACGTATCTTCCTCCAAATATTTTTTTGTTACCATAGGCATCATATACAGGTCGTACACACACACACACACCTGTGGGGCATATGCAACAATCCTGTTTACCCCCGCCCCCCCACTAATCAACGAGATCGATAGAATGTTGTTAGTGTGTATACGATAATGCGAGCGCGAGATTACCTGACTTATTATTCGCTTGTTGCTGTTGGCAATTCACTTTCGTGAAGGGGAGGGTAGGGGGGAGGGGAGATGTGAATTCTTCTTTTTTTTTTTATCTTCTCTCCTTTTTTTTTTCGTTTTAAGTTATAACGAATAGATAAATATTCGATGAAGAACGCTACGCGCGAGAAAGAAAGAAAGAACAAGAAGACAAAAGGGAAAAAGAAAAAGACGACGGTGAGTGAGTGAGTGAGTGAGTGAGTGAGTGAGTGAGTGAGTGAGTGAGAGAGAGAGAGAGAGTGAGGAGAATTTTTTCTTTTCTTTTTTCAAAAACTCGCCAAAGTCCAATCGACTTTCGCGAAGTTATATTATCAATTTATACGTTCCGAAGGAATATAATAGCGTAATTGGTCAGGTAATCTGTTGTATTTTGCAGCGCGGCGCAGCGAAAGCCGATAATTGTGTATGTATTCGTGTTCTTACAGATAACTTAATCTCTTTTCACTTTTTACAGAAAATTTAAATATATATATATATATAAAAGAGAGATAAAGAGAGAGAGAGAGAGAAAGAGAGAAAGAGAGAGAGAGAGAGAGAGAGAGATAAAGAGATAAAGAGAGAAAGAAAGAAATTATTTGAATATACAATTCATTGATTCCTTTTGATTATTTATTTATTTTTTTTTCAAAGAGATATCGACGCATAGATACACGATTAATCGGTTAATATATTTTTGGACAATGAGGAAAGCTTTCCGTTAGAGAATTAATCTACCATTCCTTAGATCTCGTTTGTTAGCTCGTTGATATCTCGCTTAGCTCGTTCAGCCGCCTGCACAGTTCATCGCACATCGACGTATATATAAATTTTCGTTGATTTTATGTGGCTTTCCACGCAATATAATTTAATAAGTTTGAATATTTCGTTTATCTCCACGGCGGGTTTTATCTTGATTCTTTTTTTTTTTTCTTCTAAGTAATGTGTATATATATATATATATATATATATATATATATATATATATATAATATATGTATATATATATATATCAAAAAGAATATTAGATCACAAGTATGGTGGCTGACATGCTTAGCGAAGGACGGAGATATTTGTTAAAGATCAATGACCGACAAAAAATATATATATATATATACACGCATATACATATATAATATATATACGTACAAAAAAATAAAAAAAAAAGAGAAAATAAAAAAAATGACAAAAATTGAGGCGAAGAGTATCAAGTGAAGAGACATTAACGCAGCTGTCTTATTGTTGTGGATGGGATGATCATCTCTAGGATGGGAAGTCGGAGCTATGTGATTGGTCGGTTTCCACCAGTTCCTTCGTCAAAGGGTGAATCTGAATCTGGTTATTCAGTAACACACTGTCTCTCGGTGTCTCTAAGTTTAATATGAGAGCTTGCGAGCCGTACCTACCGTCAACCTACCGAAGGGTACTCTGCAGGTAAAGTAATTCCCAAGGCCGATCTCTACCTCCTCTTTATCTCCCATTTACAAATAATGTATCCTCCTTTTTACCTTGCCACGGGTTTTTTTTCCTTCCCCTTGAAAAATCAGAATCCTAACGTCGATCGATCATCTTATTATTTCTTTTCTTCTCTTCTTTTCTTTTTATTTATTTATTTTTTTTTTTTCTTTTTTTCGAATCTTTTCTCTGATCTTCTCTTTCCCCCTCCTCCGAATCGGTAAATCGTTGCAAGAGAAAAAAAGATGGGATATAACAAAGGAATCTGTTTCTTTTTTATTATTTTTTGTTTTGGAAGCTCGTACATTATTGTTATTACTATTGTTGTTATTATTATTATTATTATTATTATTATTATTATTATTATTATTATTATTATTATCGTTGTTGTTGTTATTATTATTATTATTATTAATATTATTATTATTATTATTATTATTATTATAATGGGTTTTACAAAATTATCGAACAGAATTTTTTCAAACATTCGATAGACACAAGCATTATTTTATCCACGAGAAATCGTACCGTATCCTCGAGGGATCGGCCGACTGTAAATGCCCTTTTTACTTATTGTTTAGGTACGGATTACACTGTTATTTAAGAATGATGCAGCCCACCTCTCGGCACGCGCGATTAATATCTCCCATGCTTTGGACCCTTTTAAGGGTGTCGTCTCATTATTCTTCGTCTTCTTCTTAGGAGAAAAGAAACGAAAACAAGGATGCTGAATTTGGTCTATTATCATAGTGTCCTTGAAAAATATGTGATACATATATTAAAACATCATGCATATGATGTTTTATATATGTATATATATACATATATGTATATATATATATATATATATATATATATATATACACACTTCGATTCTTTTCTCTCTCGATGATTCGAATTTTGGCAGCAGAAGTATGAATGACTAATGGAATATATTTTTGAATTTTTCGGCGGAATGTTGAAGTGCAGAGTGAATGGAAATTCGATAATGGAGAAAAATATAATGGCGAACGGCGTTTTAAACGTGTTCAACGTGTTCCACCGGACGCATTTCGGAGAATCGTTAAACACGAGATAGAAAATGGCGTCTTTCGCCATCAAACGATGACACTCTTAGCGCGCTTCCATTACCCCTAAAAATCCTGAATTAATCATATTATTCTCCTTACCACTACAACAATATTTCTTTACTTTTGATATTTAGTGAAAAATTTGCCTCTGTATAATAAACGTCGCTCTCTCTCTCTCTCTCTCTCTCTCTCTCTCTCTCTCTCTCTCTATCTATCTATCTATTTATCTATCTATCTATCTATCTATTTATCTATCTACCTATCTCTCTATCTATCTCTCTCTGCTTATATATATATATATTTCTCTCTTTTTCTCTACAGCTCATAATAATAATTGTTTCTAAATATTTCTTAAAACGTTCGCATTATTTTGTAAAATATCAGAACGTTGGCCCGTCATACTGGTATTTTGTATATAACTGAAAAAAAATTATCTTCTAATAGTTTTGTTTGTTTGTTTCTTTTTTTGTTAACTTTTCGACCGTGTTAAATATATTCAATTTTTCGATTAATGTTCACTGCGATTTTTTATCTTTTTATATACATTTAGGAGAAAGAGAAAGACAGATAGATAGATAGAGAGAGAGAGAGGGGGGGGGAGAGAAAGTGGGAAAAGAGATAGAGAGAGAAAGAGTGAGACAGATAGAGATTGTAAATGATTAGATGAATATTAACGAATATCATCTAGAATTGAGAAAAAGAGGAGTGTGTGCGTGTGTGTGAGAGAGAGATAGAGAGAGAGAGGGAGGGAGAGAGAGGGAGGGAGAGAAAGAGAGAGAATATACAGAGGCAATATAAATCTAAAACTTCTTCAACGAAATCTTTTCAAGGGAAGGTCAACCATATAATAAGCTCTGCAGCGCGGCGATGGGAGGTCGGGCAATGCGCGCGGCGCGTCACACGCCTCGAGTATTCGAACAAAATGAAAACTAATCTACAATACTTTCTTTTTCTCGTCGGTTTATCTTTAGGCGTGCTATCTGAAGGCGATCGAGACAAGGCCAGACTTTGCGGTCGCCTGGAGCAATCTGGGTTGCGTTTTCAATGCTCAGGGAGAGATATGGTTGGCGATACATCATTTCGAAAAGGCCGTAGCATTGGATCCAAACTTTTTGGACGCCTATATCAATTTAGGAAACGTTCTTAAGGAGGCACGTATCTTCGACAGGTAAGGAACAAATTAAGATTCAATTACTCTATACTTTTGTTCATTTATTTTTATTTATTTATTTGTTTTTTTTTTCTTCTTTATTTATTTATTTATTTATTTATTTTTTTTTTATTTTTCATTTTCTTTCACCCCTGTTCGTTATTAGAACGTTCACGAGCGTTCGATGAAATGCACCTTAACGCGATTAAACCGTGAAATTACGTTTATTTCTATTGGATCGTTCGTTAGAGCGATTGGTGATTCTCTCCTCGTTGGGAAGATTAGTATTAAAGTTATTTTTATTTCCACTCGTTCGGTGGTTCGTTTATTATAATCTGACGATGGAGGAGGAGGAGGAGGAGGAGGAGTGGGGTGGGGTCTTCTCGACGTCCTCAACAGTTGAAGAGAGTAAAATGTATCGCGCGTTAGGTATTTTATTCGGAGATATATGGAGATTGGTTTTTAATATTATCTTATTTTGTCGGTGTTACGTTTTCTCGAAGCGTCAGCGGAATTTTTGATGTAATTTTTCTTACTCGTTGGAAGGTTTTCTTTTTTCTTTTTTTATTATTTCAAGGAAAGAGAGACGCCAGGCCGACGACAGCGAGTGTCGGATTAGTGTTTCAAACTTTCTCCATGTGGTTACATTTTTTTCAGGCTCGAATCTCCGCGAAGGATTATTTTTCTCTTTTATTTCTTTTCTTTTCTTTTCTTTTTCTTTTTCTCCTCATCCTTTTTGTTCTTTTTTTTTTTTTTCATTTTTCCTTTATGCACGATTTGATCTGTCGTCGCTTTTACACTATGAGCGGTGAATTTAAAGTTCGTGCTAAATCAATTTCCGGCTACCAATAGTTATTCCTTTGATGTAACTCACGTGACGTCAATGGGAGTGAGGAGCCATACAACTTCTTCCTCTTCTTGTTTATTTATTTATTTATTTTTCTTTTTAATTCTAATTTTATTTTTATTTTTATTATTTTCTTTCCTTTCATTTTTTTTTTTCTTTTACGAATAACAAAACTTATACCTTGCGTTTTGATTTCGTTTTTACTTTCCGAGAATGAATTAGAAAAATATCGAAGAAATACTGTTGTTTCAGATGTTTTTTTTTCTTTTTCTTTTTCTTTTTTTTTTCCAATATTCGAAGTACACAGCAGAAGAGCGCATGAGTCGTCGTATAAATACGTCGAGAGATCGATCGATATTACGCGATGGCCCTTAAGAGAGAGAGAGAGAGGGGGGGGTTCATCGGCCGGTATATTCGGAATACTTTTTCTCGAGAATCTGCCACGTATAAAATGAAAAATAGAAAAAGAAAAAAGATAATAATAATAAAAATTAGTTATTAAATAATGCCAATTCCGAACGAGATCTTTCCTCTCAACGGCGTATAAAAAGAATTTTATAAAACAATGTGTTGATACGTTTTATAACATTTCAAATTATTTTTATTTTTTTTTTTTTTATTTTATATAACAGGATCATCGAACGATCCTATTCAATTAAAGATCAATGATCATCGGTATTGAATGGAAATTAATAAAATCTTTTTTAATCATATCCAAATCTATGTGAGAACGGTCACTTATTTTTTTTTTCTTTTTATTTTTATTTTTTTTTTTTTTTCATATGAAGACAATCACTACATTTAAATAAATTCTATGCACATTTTGTATATTCAAACATTTACATGATAACGTGAGAATGCATCATGTATTAATAGATAGACCTGTAATAATTTACGAACAACAACAATAACAACATGGCGTTATCTTTGAATAATTTGTAAGGTATAGGACTGTCTCTCTCTCTCTCTCTCTCTCTCTCTCTCTCTCTCTCTCCCCCTCTCCCTCTCTTTCTCTTGTTATATATATATATATACATACACGCATACATATATACTAATATACACATACACATATATCGTGTATATAAAAAGCATTATCTATATTAAATCACGTTATACATACATAATACAAGCAGACATTATTACACAAACGTAGTTACACACACATACACACGCGTGTGTAGACACAACCACACAGACACAGGCGCAGAGCAGACAAAGTCTATATTACTTGCGCGTGTATTAAACCTTGTTGGTTATCCTCGAAGTTACGCACAGAGTATATAAGGGAGTCGGGCGAGAGAGAGAGAGAGAGAGAGAGAGAGAGAGAGAGAGAGAGAGAGAGAGAGAGAGAGAATCTGGAGGACAGCTATCGATTCCAAGAGAATCGCTCCGCCCCCAAGAAACACCCTTAGCCACTGGTGTTCTGCTTGTTTGCTTGCTTCCTTGCTTTTACTTGCTTCCTTCCTTTTCTATCTCGCATATTCCCAAGCCCGCACACTACCACTATTGCCAAAAACACGACGGCGTACTTGGCAAGTGTGTGTGTGTGTGTGTGTGTGTGCGTGCGCGCGTGTGTACGTCGGCTCGAGGAAAAAATTCACATACACACATATATACGCTCTCAACATATAACACTCAAACATACACACATATATTTCAATCTCCTTCTTTACTAAGAGAAGAGAGAGAGAGAGAGAGAGAGAGAGAGAGAGAGAGAGAGAGAGAGAGAGAGAGAGAGAGAGAGAGAGAGAGAGAGAGAGAGAGAGAGAGAGAGAGAGAGAGAGAAGGCTTTGGAAGGATGTGAAGCATTCTCTTAGCAACTACTTTCCTTGTCGTGCGTCATCATGGAAAAGGAATGGACTGCCAGTGCGTTGTAGTTTACACGGTGATATCGCCTTCAACCTCGATCCCGTCATTTTTTCCTGTAAGGAGATTAGAAAGCAGTCTATCACGATCGGCTAATCAAGTCACTGGATGTACTTCCTGGATTAAACATTTGGTCAAAAGGTTTCGTTTTATCTCTTCGTCGTTTTCTTCATCTTCTTCTTCTTCTTCTTCTTCTTCTTATTTTTTTACTCTGTATTTTCGTTATTATTATTATTATTATTATTATTATTATTATTATTATTGTTGTTGTTATTGTTATTGTTATTGTTATTATTACTATTGTTATTATTATTATTATTATAGGATTATAAGGGTGCTTAGTTTAAATAGTGAATGAGACACGTGTTTTCTAATCGCGTCTATGCAGCCGTCAGATTAGATTAGATTAGAGGGAGAGAGAGAGAGAGAGAGAGAGAAGGAGAGACATGTGTAAATAAAATATACAGGGAAAGGATTATTTTAATTTTCTTCTTCCTCTTTTTCCTGTTTCATTTTTTAATTATTATATCGTTTTTCTCCTCGTATTTCTATCAAGAAGACACCATAGATCGTAATGGCTGAGTCGACGTAGGTGGATTTATTCTTTCAAGGTCACATAGTTAGGGATGATTCTGTTTTTTTTTTTTTTCACTTTTTTTTTTCTAATACGATCTCAAGGATCGTTCGGTGCGTGCTTGCGTGCGTACGTACGTACGTATGTACATATGTGTGTATATATATATATATATTTTTTTTTATTCTTATTTTACAGAGCTGTCGCTGCCTATTTGCGTGCATTGAATCTCAGTCCAAATAATGCCGTCGTACATGGAAACTTGGCGTGCGTTTATTACGAGCAAGGGTACGTGTCTACGTTTTTTTTCGTCCATTGTTATAATATATTATGTATTTCATTAATATGAATCGATTGAAAGAAAAAAAGAAAAGAACAAATTGAGATCAATAATTAAATATGTATTGTGTATTATCGATGAAGGTTTAACGATTTAATTTTTTTTTTTTTTTTTTTAATAAATTGCAGTCTCATCGATCTTGCAATCGACACCTATCGCCGTGCCATTGAGCTACAGCCAAACTTCCCAGATGCCTATTGCAATTTGGCGAATGCTCTCAAGGAGAAGGGGCAAGTGGTCGAAGCCGAGGAGTGTTACAATACCGCCCTCCGACTTTGTCCTACCCATGCCGATTCTCTCAATAATTTGGTAATTATATTTCGATCGAAGCGAAATTTAAGCCACGTTTATTACGAATTTGATGTTAATGTTAATTCTAAAAAATATATATATATATATATAAATATTATTATTATTGTTATTAACACTTTTTTAATTATCTACAAGAATGAAATCTTTCAAGAATTCGATGATGCTTACCTTTAATACTTACACAATATTTTTATTATTATTATTATCAATCGAATACAGGCTGTGTTGATTCGTCGTTATTTAACGTAAAAATAATATATTCAATTCGTTCACGTATTGCGACACGTAATTGCAAACATTTCATTTGCCCCATTGGACGTAGATATAAATCAATACAATTTATCGATCAATAATATATATATATATATATATATATATATATATATATATATATAAATATTGATTAATGAAAATAATTCAAACTCAAGCGTTTTAAATATTTCAAAACGAATAATAAATATATTTATCTACAATATGGTTATATCGCTTTAATAATCATCGGTTCAATAATTTCATACTTTTAATACTTAAATAAGATTATTTTTGACAATCGTTTTTCTTTTTCTTTATAATATATATATATATTTTTTTTTTATTTATTTATTTAAAGATTAATTATATTGTTATATTCTTCATTATATATTTAATTTATTATCATATAAAATAAATTATATCATATAATTATTAAATTAAATTAAATTATATCATAAAAATAAATTATATATTAAAAAAATACATTATATTATTAATTATATATTACATTATATTCTTTTATATTATAGGCCAACATAAAACGCGAGCAAGGATATATCGAGGAAGCGACGCGACTATATTTGAAGGCTCTCGAGGTATTTCCAGAGTTTGCCGCCGCGCATAGCAATCTTGCATCAGTATTACAACAACAAGGAAAGTTAAACGAGGCGCTAATGCATTACAAGGAAGCGATTCGCATACAGCCAACGTTCGCAGATGCTTATTCGAATATGGGGAATACCCTTAAGGAGATGCAAGATATACAGGGTGCTCTACAGTGTTATACAAGGGCGATACAAATAAATCCCGCTTTTGCCGATGCCCATTCAAATTTGGCCTCGATCCACAAGGATTCCGGAAATATTCCAGAAGCCATTCAGTCGTACAGGACGGCGTTAAAATTAAAACCAGACTTTCCCGACGCTTATTGTAATTTGGCTCACTGTCTACAAATCGTATGCGATTGGACCGATTACGAGGCCAGGATGAAAAAGCTAGTTTCCATCGTGGCCGAGCAACTCGATAAAAATAGATTACCAAGCGTCCATCCTCATCATTCTATGCTCTATCCATTGTCACATGATTTTCGTAAAGCCATTGCTGCCAGGCATGCCAATCTCTGCATCGAAAAGGTATAGTATCGTCGTTATTAATTTTTTTTTCCTCCTCCTCCTCCTCCTCCTCCTCCTCCTCCTCCTCCTCCTCGTCGATGATGAATTTAATTATCAATCGAACGCACGGCGTAACAAAATTTTCTTCCTAGCTGAAAAACAATGACTCTTTGAAAACTTGTTATACATTTTGCTTTTATTTGATTCTTCTTTTTTTTTTTCCCCCCACTTTAAATTACAAAACTGCAAGTCAATTGATTTGCAAGATTATCCTAGAAACCTTTTTGTCCATCACTCTCCCTGTTATTTGCTTACGTTATATTATCTCTAATGGTGTATACGTACACACCATACACGCAGACGATTTTGTTATATGATATATTTATAATGTCACGTGTGATAATTTCATGTTTTATTTTTTTCTCTTCCTATTTAAAAAAATCTTTCTCTCATTCTCGATTACAGATCCACGTTTTACACAAACAACCGTACAAATATCCACGGGAAGTAAGTTCTCGTTTGAAAATCGGTTACGTTTCCTCGGACTTTGGTAATCATCCTACGAGTCATTTGATGCAATCGATACCTGGCCTTCACGATCGTTCGAACGTCGAGATATTCTGTTACGCGTTGAGCGCCGACGACGGTACGACATTTAGGGCAAAAATTGCCAGGGAGGCCGAACATTTCGTCGATCTTTCACAGACGCCGTGCAACGGGAAGGCCGCAGATCGTATTAACGCCGACGGTATTCACATACTCGTTAACATGAACGGTTACACTAAGGGCGCGAGAAACGAGATATTTGCATTGAGACCAGCCCCGATTCAAGTTATGTGGCTTGGCTATCCCGGCACGTCAGGGGCCAGCTTTATGGATTATTTGATAACCGACGAAGTCACATCGCCCGTCGAACTTGCCACCCAATACAGCGAGAAACTAGCTTATATGCCGCACACGTATTTTATCGGGGATCACAAGTAAGTAATTATCCCTCTCTTCTTCACTCTCTATCTATCTATCTATCTATCTATCTATCTATCTATCTATCTATCTCGAATCATTATTTAATTTTATTGTTTAATTGTATATCTTTATACATATAATAATTCTCATTATTTAATTGTATATCTTTATAGAGTATTGGCCAAAAGTTCCTAGATATTTTTTTTTTTTTTTGTTATATATAAATCAATCACTATTCTATCTTTTTCTCTCTCTCTCTCTCTCTCTTTCTTTCGTAACGTTTGAAAGCCTTGGTATTTCGACAAGCCGATGAAAATGGTTTTTCGTAAAGAAAAAAAAAAAATCCCTAGGGTCTTTATGGTCAAGCCCTTCCCCCCCCTACCCCTACCCTCCCTGTCCCACCGATTTTGATCGTCACAATTTTTCTGAAACGTATTGTCCCGCGCGTGATCTTTTGTTTTCTTCGTAATGTTTTTTTTTGTTCTTCTTTTTGTTTCACAGACAAATGTTCCCACACCTGAAGGAACGTCTAATTCTAACGGACAAATTAAACCCAAAAGGCAAGGTCGCGGATAACGTGGCGGTCATCAATGCCACAGATTTATCACCTATGATAGAAAATACATTGGTGAAGGAGATACGCGAGGTCGTCGTTCCTGACGCTAAAAACAAACCCGTTGAGATATCGTTGAAGGTGGCCGAATTGCCAACGACTACACCCATCGAGACGATGATAGCATCCGGCCAATGTCAGATGTCGGTTAATGGCGTAGTAGTGCAGAACGGTATGGCGACTACCCAAGTTAACAACAAAACTGCTACGGGCGAGGAGGTGCCGCAGAATATCGTTATTACAACGAGACAACAGTATGGCTTACCGGAGGACGCGGTCGTTTATTGTAATTTTAATCAATTGTATAAGATCGATCCTCTCACCCTTCACATGTGGGCCCACGTAAGTACGAGAAAGTAATTAATAAAAAAAAAAAATAAATAAATAAATATCAATCGATTAATCTTCCGAATCACAATACGAATGACGTCGCATTTGATGTATATATATATATATATATTGGTTTTTTTCTTTTTTTTTTTTTATACATAAATATAGATTTTAAAGAACGTGCCAAATTCGGTACTTTGGCTTTTGAGATTCCCGGCGGTCGGTGAACCGAATCTTCAAGCCACGGCACAACAATTGGGCCTAGCTCCTGGAAGGATACTTTTTAGTAACGTTGCCGCCAAAGAGGAACACGTTAGGCGCGGCCAATTGGCCGACGTCTGTTTGGATACGCCTTTGTGTAACGGACACACCACCAGCATGGACGTACTTTGGACCGGTACGCCGGTAGTTACGTTGCCCGGAGAAACTTTGGCATCTCGTGTCGCTGCCAGCCAACTGAACACCCTCGGCTGTCCCGAATTAGTAGCCAGAACGAGACAGGAATATCAAGAAATTGCTATACGATTGGGAACCGATCGAGAATAGTACGTATATAAACTATATATATATATATATATACATATACACGCACATATACGTAGAGGATGGTTGTCCAAAAATTTCTAAGTGATTTTAAAAATACATATATTTTTATCTCTCAACATTTTTCTCTTCTTTTTTTTTTTTAATTTTTTAAAGACTGATCCTTCACGGATCGTCAAAAAAATTACTGAGCTACGTTTCACGTTTTTTCTCTTTTTTTTTTTTTTTCTTTCTTTCCTTTCTCTTTGCCGGAAAAGAAGAGGAAGCCTCGAATAAAGAAAAAGGAAACGATTAATATTGAAGATAGTGTAGTGTAGGGTATTATTGACCCGATCTTGTAAAAAAGAAAAAAAAAAAAAGAAAAATTGGTTCCTTTGACACCGCCTCTTATTTTCGATTTAAAAAAAAAAAAAAATAAAAAAAAAAAATTGAAAGAAAGAAGGAGGGAAGAAAAAAAAATGTATCTCTTGTATTTCCAGTTTGAAAGCGACACGCGCTAAGGTATGGAAGGCACGTTCGGAAAGTCCCCTATTCAATTGCGAATTGTATGCCATGGGTATGGAGATGTTATATAAAAAAATGTGGGAACGTTTTGCCCGAGGAGAGAAACCGGACCATGTGTCGGCCATTGACAAATCGGAAAGTCAGAAGTGATTCAACGATTTTCAATATAATATTATTTTACCGTTTATTAGAAAGTCAACACACATTTACAAGATTATTATATTATTGAGTTGTACAACTGCTGCTCCCCCCCCACTCTCTTTCTCTTTCTCTTTCTATCTTTCTCTCTGTTTTCGAAAACTATTATTATTATTCGCGATCGTATCGTTCGACATCTCATTATTGTCATATCTCCATTGGTTTATTTGCCAACAATGTTTCGTCGTATCTCGATTATCGATGATAATTTTTTTTTTTACGGATAAATCATACAAATCAATATAAATGAAATCGATGGTTTCGTCCACGTGATGACGAAGACGATGACGATGACGAAGACGAAGACGATGACGATGATGATGATGATGATGATGCTACTACTGACGATGGTCATGGTGACAATGATGATGATGCGGTTCGTGTTTTATCGCCCGAGTGAGGAAGTATTTTAGAAAATCCCCTTTATGTAATTCTGTGATCAGAAGTGTTGCACAACGTATGGTTAAACAAATCATGAGTTGTGTTGTGTTGTAGCAATCTCATATATAATATACATACATACATATATATATACATACATACACATACATACATACATACATACATACATACATACATACATACATACATACATACATACATACATACATACATACATACATACATACATACATACATACATACATACATACATACATACATACATACATACATACGTACATAATACGTACATAAAATACACTTAACCCCTCCCTCCCCCTCTTCCCAGCTCATTAATCGCAATATAACTTTCTATTTCCAATACGTGATGTATTTCGTTCTTTGAAATACCATTAATAGTGTACGTGTGTGTGTGAGATGTTATATCGTAGAAGAATCGAAGTTATTTTCTTCAAGAAGGAGAAGATACGAATTTGTATTTATAAAAGAAACCACGCATCATATATTTCCTCCTTTCTCTTATCTCTAATTTTCTTCTTCCTTTTTTTTTATTTTTTTTTTATTTTTTTTTATTTCTTTTTCATTTTCATTTTTATTTTTGCTTTCTTTAATCTCTAATTTCTTTTTTCTTTCACATAAGTGACAGACAGATAGACAGACAGACAGCATTATTTTATTATCATCGTGTACCATCATGGAAACTCCCCACCCCCCTAAAAAAAGAGAGAGGTTGACACAGCATCCCCCCACGCCATGGTTTTTCACTCATTTTCTTTCTAGCCTCTCGTCGTAAGCCATGTTTTAAATTCTTTTCTCTCTCTCTCTCTCTCTCTCTCTCTCTCTTTCTCTCTCTCTATATATATTTTTTTTGTTTTTCTTTAAAATATGATCTGTAATTAATACGTGGGATTCGATGATTATGATTATTATTATTATTATTGATTTTCGGTATAGAACTTTGAACGGCATTCGTTTGACGAGATTTACTTTGTATATTAGAAACACAACTCAAGTGAGAAGTTCTCCCAACATTTTTCATTTTGATTATCTCATCGTTGTTTATACAAATCGGGAAGTGGAGTTTTGCAAAAAGGAAAGAAGAAAAAACAAATAAGTAAACAAAAAGTATATATATATATATATATATATATATATATAATACATACATACATATATATATATATATATATATATATACATATGTATATATATGTATGTATGTATGTGTTTATGAATAGCGAGAATGGTGAGAATTGGAGTTGAAAGCATGAGTTGTACGGAGGTATTATAATTATGATTAATATTATTATTATTATTAATTAATTAAATAATTACCATTATATAATAATTATTTTATTACTATTATTATTATTGTTATTATTATTATAATTATTATTATTTTTATTATTATTATTATTATTATTATTATTATTATTATTATTATTATTATATATTGATATAGCATAAGCGTTCGCGAAGGTAAAAACGATAGAATTGTATCATAATGAGCTGCTAATAATAATAATAACTGTGTAAATATATTAAGAAAAAGAAAAAAAGGACAAAAAAAGGACAAAAAAAGGAAAAATATTATAGTTATTATTTCGACTCGAGAATAGTGGATTGTACGTAGAGTGTGGAATATAAGTCGATAAAAAAATGTGTGTGAGTTTAGTTGAAGGAGCTCGTTGTGTTTGTGTGGTGTTAACTGTGTAGCAATGAAAAAAGAAAAAAAATGAAAAAAAAAAAAAAAAAACAAAACAAAAAAGGAAATCAAGAAAAAGTCGATGTACGTCTAGACTTTAGAGAATAAAAACTCTCAAGGCAACACAGATAATAACTATTTCTCAAATTACGTTCACGTCAATCTATTTTTCTATTCTTCGCGAGTTTCATTATCTTTTCGATCATACATACGTGGATCATCTCTCAAAACGAGTAATAAAACGGCAAAGCTTTTATATTGTCCGATAAAATTTTTGTTCAATTTAACAATCGACTCGGAATTAATGCTGCGGCGATAACAAGGACAGTTAATTGACTTTCAAATAAAATTACGGAGATTATAAAATTAACACATGAACAATTTAATTAACAATTATTATATATATATATATATATATATATATATATATATATACATATATATAAAGTAATATATTCATATTTATCTGAAAAAAAATATTTATAACTTACATAGATAATATACATACATATACCAAGTGAATGACAACATAAAAATAATTTTTTTTTTAGATATAAATATATATATATATATATATATCTACATGTTATAAAATGTGTAGTAATGATCGTAAAAAAAACTTAGGAATGTCACTCTTTCTCTCTCTCTCTCTCTCTCAATCTCTTTCTCTTATGTACTCTTAGGTTTCTTATTATCCTGTTCAGTAACCACTATCTTCTTTTTATTATCGTTCTTTGATTGTTCCATGATCCTGCCGACAAATTCGTACACGTCATTCGCAAATATAACAGGTTCTTCCATGGCTGCGAAATGACCACCACCGGGCATATGATTGAACTGAATCAGATTCAAATATCTAATTTGAAGAATTTTTTTCGGACTGTAGGAAAGTTCGTGAGGAAATATGGCGCATGCCGATGGTACGTCGATCGGTAATCTGTATAAAATTAATTTTATATATATGTGTATATATATATATATATATGCATTTATACGTAGATACTTGTTCCGTTTTTAATAACTATAATACCATAACATATTGATTGCGATTTCGCTTGGCAAAACTTACTCGTCTATTTGTAAATCTCTGTACTTGTGCGTAAACTGTTCGGCATAAAGGCGCGCACTTGTTGTCATTGAATCGGTCACCCAGTATATCATGACGTTATCGAGAAGTTCGTCGATGGTAAATTTTTCAAGTAGACCACCGTCTTTTATGCTTTTATATTCGGGATTCGTCCATGTATTAAATTTTTCGAGTATGTAACCTGCCAATGACACTGGCGAATTCGTCAATGCAAGGCCTGTGGTGCAACGAAATTAAGAGGGAAAAACATTATTTTGTAGAAACGACGACTTTTCTCTCATCTACCATTTTCTTCCTTATAAATGATGTTTAAAAATTTCTATGTACCGATTGTGTCAGGCTTGGTGGCTTGTAAATGCATATATCCGGTTTCCTCCATCAATCGATAAAAATGATCCTTGAACGGATACATTTTATGTTCGTATTGTTTATCAACAACAAGAGATGGGAATATCATTCCAAGAATATTCCAAAAGTTTAATGGTTTATTATAAATGCACATGTTCGAGTGCAATCCCAAGATTCTATTGTAGAAATGAAAAGAGACATTGAGATGGATAAAAATAATACGATTTTCTATACGAAATTAAAAAAGAAGAAAAACCCCCAAAAAATTTGATTACTTTTCCGGATAAAGAGCAGCCATTGAAGATGTTATAATTGCACCCCAATCACCACCTTGAATATAATATTTCTCAAAGCCTAATCTTGTCATGAGATTCTTAAAGATAGTACCCATCTAAAAACAAGGATTATTGAATACGATTAACATTACGATTAATTGATATAATAATTGTTAGATATATATGTGTGTGTGTGTGTGTGTGTGTAAAATAAATGTGTTATACATGAGCTGGGGCCAATCCGGGACGAACGGCACCATCGCTGAAACCGTAACCAGGTAAAGATGGAACAACGAGTTCAAAGACAAAATCTTTGTCAGGCCTGGGTGTTGTTAACAAAGGTATGACCTTTTGAAATTCGACCACAGAACCAGGCCAACCATGGAGCATAAGTAACGGCAAAACTTTGATCTTTCTATCCTTTGGAAGATTCGACGGTTTAACGTGATAAAAGTGTATGTCGAGACCTGTAAAGATAAATTGTAATTGATCAAATAGTTTATTACATTGTATGAGTTATACGAAAGATCCTTGAAGTGATCTAAGTCTAACAGTCGTAAGACGAAACGAAATGAATTCTAACGGGAAGGCAACGATAATAAAACACGCTTGGGGATCGTAAGTAATCTTGAAATTGCCTTAGGACGATACGGTAAAGACTTTAACCGATCTTATTTTAACGACGCAAAACGAAACAAAACGTTGGGAGTCTACTATCTGTGTGAACTTTTTGGTCTTATGTACTACGAGAGCATGCCAAGCATTACGGATCGTCTTTAAGAATCGAATACGAATCGTTCCTTGTTTTTATCTTTCTTTTTACAAAAAAAAAAAGATAGTATACGCCATGTTACTCTTACGGTACCTTGGATGTTTGTTACGAATTGTGGATATTTGTTCAGGAGTGATTGCCTCTCGGTCCAGTTATATTTATTACGCCAATATGTAATGATTTTTTTTAAATAAGGAGCTGGAACACCGTAAGTCCAAGCGACGCCTTCCAATGGTTCTACGTTCAATCTTGGATTCTCCAGGCGTTTGTTTAAATCGTCGATGACCTTCGATGACGGAGGAACAAATAGAAAAAAAAAAAAAAAAAGAAAAAGAAACACAAGGGATAAAGTAATCCTTCAAAATTATAAGAGAGATCTCGAATGAATTGTTGCGAGGAAATTTATCGAAAAAAAAAAATTTGCCGATAATCTAAAATTTTCGAAAAATCGAACGAACGAGGTAATTTTTTCTTACACCAAATGAATTCGTTTATGTAAATATTTATAGATACGCGTATTATTTTCTTTTTCTTTTTACTTTCGCGTTGATCGGATTAAAAAAAGAAAAACCTTACCGAGTCATCCTGTTACCGATACGACATAGGCGCCATTTTTAATTAGGAATTAATTATTACTTTCATAATAACCGAAGTCACGATATTCACGACTTTTCTATTTATATATATATATATATATATATATATATATATATATATATATATATAATATAAATCATCGATCAGATTTATGTATGTATATATGTGTGTGCGTGCGTGTATTCATATGTATGTATTCCTTTTTTTTTTAGCTATTTATTTACCGATTTCGGTACGTCGATCTTGAACGGTCGAACGTCCTTCGAGGCTGCTTTATTCTTTTCCGGACCCCAAAAAGTTTCTGGCAAATTTGGCTTCACCAGTTCCGATTGAAATCTTTATCGTTGAGAGGATAAAATCGAAACGAATGAACAAACATATATATATACATATATAATTATAATTATAATTATTCTATATTCTTTTTCTTTTCTCAATTGTAATGTCTAAAAATAGAAATGAAGTCAATAATTAATCTATTATCGTGATTTTTTTTTCGGAATAAGTATTAATAAACACAATAGCGTATTTCAATAAGCTTCTTGATTACCATACATATAGTGCACGAACATACTTAATATTAATTTTATGTTAATATTCTCTATTATAATTTGTAATTTACTGAAAATTGTATGAAAATTGTATTGTTTGACGTTATCACTTTTCTCCTTTTCTTTTTGTATCTTTCTAGCGTACTATTATCTATTCATTATTTTTGTTTTTTATGTTACTTACATAAGATGGTATAGACCAATAGATAGAACAAGTATAACCGTCGTAGTCTTCCACATCTTACGTCCGTTCCATACAACGTTCAAGAGGAAACTGAAAGAAAGAGATTGGAGTGCTATGCGTTACTATCAGTTACTTTTCCTTGAAGAAATCGAATGAGAACCACTGGCGGATAACACCAACGGCGTATAACTCTGTTACAATGTTACCCAAGTCATATACGTAGCTTCTAACAATAGCTAATACGATATTGTGTATAATTTATAGCAGTGACATTTTTTTATCATTGATATTCCGATTAATCGGTTTGTGTGCGTGTGTGTGTGTGTGTGCCCGTCCGTCATGTACGTTAAAATATTCAACTTAGAAAACGAAGCCACCAGAGGGGAATTGTATATTGTCGTCACCTTATGATCGAGAAACGTCGTTCCGATTTAACAGATTAATGTCTTATCTATTTAATTATATAATTTTCAATTTGTATACCGCAATCGAGTAAAAAATATCTAAATGGATTTTCTGTATTAAGATATTAATATATTGTAATAAGCCCGATTGATAATCACGATAAGATAAACTTTGAGGATGTCGAATGTTACTAGGACGTTTTTGGGGGAATGGAAAACGCGCGGTGCTGCCATCTTGCGTCTTCAATTATATTATTACAATACTGTAACGCGCGATTACCGACTGAGTTCCGCGTTTACTTACTTATCGACATTTTAATTGTCGGTAACGTGGATTTTCAGATTCTAATAATATCATTCGAGCGAAATAACCATCTTATGTCGAGTTCGTTAACAAAACAAAATGTTTATGGTTAAGTAAAATCTTGTTTTAATTAGTTGAATTTAAATCGCGATTGCGATAGAATCTGTTTTATAAATAATCGTTACTTCTACGTTATCGTTCAAATGGAAATGACTAATTAAGGCCTATAATTTACTACTTATTTATGATTAGTTTGTCCAACGAACAATGATGGTTATACGTCTCAGAACGTGATGTTGCAAAAACCGAACAAATATATTTCTTATCTTACGTACTTATTACCTCGAGAAACATCTTCGATGCAGTGCTGAGGAAGCGAATTATAAAAAATATGCCGAGTCATCAAATAGTCAATTTGTTGCAAACATTCTATTCGAATCATTATATTTTCTCTCTCGTTAAAGTACTTTGAAGCACGTATATATAAATATATATTATATACAAACCAAGTGAAAGTATATATATATGTATATATATATAAATATATATATATATATATATAAAATTTTATTATACGGTTTTAAGAACGTTCGTAAAAAAAAAAAAAATGTTTCTAAATATTTTGTATGAACTTTTAAACTGTCACAGTTTTTTTTATACTGAACAGTTTTTTTATTTTTTATTCTTTATTTTAGTTCTCCTGATTATTTCACGAGTTTTTCAACGAATTCGAATACGTCCTCTGCAAATATAATCGGTTCTTCCATGGCTGCGAAATGGCCACCTTTAGGCATATGATTATATTGAATTATATTCAAATATCTCGTACGAAGTATTTTCTCAGGAGAGTAGAAAAATTCTTGAGGAAATATAGCACATGCTGATGGTACGTCGATCGGTAAACTGTGAAAAAATTAATTTTATTTTTTATAAATTATAGACTTCATTAACACACACACACACACACACACACACACACATATATATATATATTTATATATACATATATTTTGTCATGGCTATCCTATCACATATAATTATGATTTTTCGTTGTAAACTTACTCATCTATTCGCAAATCTCTATAATTGTGCGTAAATTGTTCGGCATAAAGGCGCGCACTGGTTGTCATTGAATCGGTCAGCCAATATATCATGATGTTATCCAAAAGTTCATCCAAAGTAAATTTTTCAAGTATACCACCGTCTTTTCTATTTCTATATTCGATATTTGTCCCTGTACTAAATTTCTCCAGTATGTATCCCGCCAATGATACTGGCGAATTCGTTAATGCAAGACCTGTGTAACGAAATTAACAAAAAAAAAAAAAAAAAAAAAAAAAACAAACAAATTATTCAGAGAAACAATGACTTTTCTCTCCTCTATCATTTTCTTCTTTAAATAATCGTCAAAATTTATATATACCGATTGTGTCTGGCTTGGTAGCTTGTATATGCATATATCCAGTTTCCTCCATCAGATCGTAAAAACGATTTGTTAATGGATAAACTTTGTGTTCGTATTGTTTGTCAACGACAAGTGAAGGAAAGAGTATACCAAGAATTCTCCAATAGTTGAATGGTTTTAAACATATGCACATGTTCAAATGCAGTCCTAAGATTCTACATCGAAATAAAAACAAATATATATATATATATATATATATATATATATATATATATATTATATTATATAGATAAACGCAGATGGTTTATAAAAAAAAAAAAAAAAAAAAAAAAAATAAAATAAAATGAAGAAATTTAATTACTTTTCCGGATAAAGAGCAGCCATTGAAGATGTTATAACTGCACCCCAATCACCACCTTGAATATAATATTTCTCAAAGCCTAATCTTGTCATAAGATTCTTAAAGATAGTACCCATCTAAAAACAAGGATTATTGAATACGATTAACATTACGATTAATTGATATAATAATTGTTAGATATATATGTGTGTGTGTGTGTGTGTATGTGTGTGTGTATATAAAATAAATGTATTATACATGAGCTGGGGCCAATCCGGGACGAACGGCACCATCGCTGAAACCGTAACCAGGTAAAGATGGAACAACGAGTTCAAAGACAAAATCTTTGTCAGGCCTGGGTGTTGTTAACAAAGGTATGACCTTTTGAAATTCGACCACAGAACCAGGCCAACCATGGAGCATAAGTAACGGCAAAACTTTGATCTTTCTATCCTTTGGAAGATTCGACGGTTTAACGTGATAAAAATGTATGTCGAGACCTGTAATGACAAATTATATGAACGAATTAATTAACATGGAAGAGTACGAAAGATTATTGAAATGATTTAACTGTAACGTATATAAGACTGAAAAGAAACGATAATAAAATTCTCACGGATATAGCAAATGATACTGTAATTGCTCTCAACTGGGCAAAGACCCTAACGGGGATTTATTTTAATTGAAAAAAAAAAAAAAGGAAAAAAAAAACATAATTAATTGTTAGACCTTTCCCTGGTTGAGAGTTTCTCGATTCAACTCCGAACATTCCAAACACGACGATTGAATTTGAGAATCGAGTATGAATAATTTTTCGTTTTTTTTTTTTTTTTTTTTTTTTTTTTCTACAAAGAATAGTATACGCCGTGTTCCTCTTACGGTACCTTGGATGTTTGTTACGAATTGTGGATACTTGTTCAGTAGTGATTGTCTCTCGGTCCAGTTATACTCATTACGCCAATATGTAATGATATCTTTTATACTGGTAGCCGGAATACCGTAAGTCCAAGCGACCCCTTCCAATGGTTCTACGTCTAATCTTGGATTCTTCAGGCGTTCGTTTAAATCATCGATAACCTTAGATGATGGAGAAAATAAACATAACAGATATAATAATTCTTCAAAAATATAAGAGACGGAATTGAATTATATCAAGGAAATTTTGTCGTTAATCCGAGTTTTCGTACAATCGAATGAGGTCATTTTTGTAAGATAAAAAGAATCCGTTAATGTAAGTCTTTTATAATTACGCGTATTTCCTTTTTATTTTATTCCGAGTTGATTAGGTTAAAAAAAAATTTAACGATTCATGCTGTTACCGATATGACATAAGCGACAGTTTTAATTAAGGAATTAATTACTAGTTTCATAATAACCGAAGTCACGATATCCAGGACTTTTCTATTTATATGTATAATATAAATTATCGATCAGATTTATGTATGTATATATGTGTGTGCGTGCGTGTATTCATATGTACGTATTCCTTTTTTTTTTTTAGCTATTTATTCACCGATTTTGATACGTCGATCTTGAACGGTCGAACGTCCTTCGAGGCTGCTTTATTCTTTTCCGGACCCCAAAAAGTTTCTGGCAACTCTGGCGTCAGGAATGTTTGCCTTTGTCTTCTTCGATGTAAAAGAAAATGAAAAATAATATATACATATATATATATATTTTCATTTATTTGCAATATCTAGCTTTTGAATGAATGGAGTTAATCAATGTTTACGTTATAACACTATAATTCTTCGGATTAACGTTGAACAAAACATGCTCGCGACAATCGTTCGAATTCTTACCGCGAACGTAATAATAAAATCAATCGATTGTTATTCTGAGCGCAATTGAATGTTAATTTTTTTTTTAATTTTAATTTTATACTCGTTGATATTATTGAGATGTTACGATATTTGTCCTTCTTCTTTTTTTCTTTTTTTTTCTTTCTTTCTTTTTGTGAACTATACCTTACATATATGCATATTATTATTATTATTATCTATCACTATCTACTGTATCACTTACATCAGAAAATATACAATAATAGATAAAACTGATATAACTGTCGTGGTCTTCCACATCTTACATCCGATAGCTATAACGTCCGAGAAGAAACTGAAAGTTTTGGAGATCGAAGTAATGGTTTTATATAAACCGTTCCATGATAAACTCGAATGATCGTGAGTGACGTTATCACCTATTGATATATCTATTATTCCGTCTGAGAATTTTTCATATATGCGATCCTGTATAGTAATATATTCAACGAAGAAATCGAAACCAACACGAAATATATATATATATACACCATCGTGATATTGTGGTTGAAAAAAGATATCATCGATATAATCAATTGATACCTATTTAATTACATATTTTCGTATTTGTATATCGATCGAAAGGCACAAATGAATTATTCAGTGAGATATTAAAATGCATTATAATAAACGTTATAAACTACGAGAACAGAGATTTTAAACCCATCGAATGTTATTATTAATATTGAAAAAAAAAACATAACGTAACTTGTGGTGCTGCCATCTTGCGTCTTCAATTATATTATTTTAATACCGTGACCTATGATTTACCGACTGAGTAAGTTTACTTTATTATCGAGATATTTTACTGTCGATAATATGGAATTACAGATTCTGATAATATCATTCGAGAAATTCAATTAGGTACATGTATTACATAATCATGATTGATAATAGTTATTAATCGTAATTATGTACTTTAATTTATTGACGAAAAATATTTGTGAGCAACAAGTTTAAAAGTAATATTGCGCTATTTCTTATAGTCCGTTATAAAAGAAAAAAAAAAGCGGCCCCCTGCCGATAGGCAATCGGATGTACGCAGTTGTTTCACGTGAAATCAATTCGTAGGAACTCGAAAGAATAAAATGGAACAAATTTTCAATTAGATCGGACTCTATCTGTATACTTACCTCGATCGTCGAGATATAAAGAAACGATCTAAAAACGATCATTGTCGTCCTTAAATAGCAAGAAAAAAAAATAGGATTTATATCATTGGGATGGTGTAAGGTATCGTATATGAACAATCCAAGGATTCAATTAAAACAATAACAAATACATATTTATATATTTCTCGAAATGTGACACAGTAGATTTTCCATTAATGTCTGCTGGTGGTCTTGGATATTTCGTTATATTTTTCTTTTTTTTTTTCTTTTTCTTTTCACCTTTCAAACACATTTGTCTTCTCTTTTGTCGTCTCGCATTTTTATAATGGATCGGATGGCGATTCATCATCATTATCATCATCATCATCATCATCATCATCATCATCATCATCATTATTATTATCATTATCATCATCATAATCATCATCATCATTATTATCATCATGGACGCGGCATATACATATCATCTATCTCCTCCTTTTATTTATATTATATTAACAAAATTCTATTATTTGGAGCAAAGCGCTTGCGGTTCGCGCCTATCGCGATTGCTAATATTCATTTACTACGATAATTTTTTTTTTGCATATATATATATATATACATATACATATATATATATATGCACTTTTTTATGTAATAATCTTTTACAATTATCACTATCGTCGGATTATGTTGCTTACACACTGACCATGCTATTGAGCTTCATCACTTCTCTCTTTCTTCTTCCTCTCTCTCTCTCTCTCTTTCTTTTTTTTCTCTTTTTCTATTTTCTTTGTTTTTTTTTTGTGTTTATTTATTTTTACTTTTATTTATTTACGTATTTATTTATATTATTTCATTTTTTTTTAATTTTAAATGAACCAATAATTCTAAATCGAGATCCACCAATAATCATCATTTCGTACATTTAAACATTGTTATTGGCAATAAAAAATACGTCGTTAGTGGCGCGCGAGATGGCAGTCTTGGATATGTGAACGAAAGGACAAAAAGATTTGATCTGTTCTTCTTTCTTTCTTCTTTTTTTTTCATCTTCTTCTTCCTCTTATTATTATTATTTTCATCATTATCGTCATCGTCATCATCATCATCATCATTATTATTATTATTATTGTTATTATTATTATTATTATTATTATTATCATTATTATCATTATTATTATTATTATATATTATTTCTTCTGTTTGTTTATTTTTTCTTTCTTTCTTTTCATCCGGTTACAATCGATTTTAACCAAGTTATCAAAGTAAATGCTAGTGCGTTAAGTAAAATAGTTAACAGATATTAATGCCGTCCTTGTTGCTTATTTGGACGGCATTAATTAGGTGATCGATTGCCTAATAACAATGATCAATGTACACATTTCGCACGCGCGCTACAAATTAATTATTTATATATATATATATATATATATATATATATATATATATATATGTTTTTTTCCTTTTTTTGTAATTTTTTTTTCTTTTTCCTTTTAAATTATTTCGCTTTGTCGCTCATCTACAAACGCAGGTGTGTGTGTGTGTGTGTGTGTGTGTGTGAGTCTGTTTCTTTTTTCTTTTTCGTCTTATATTTTCTAACGCTTTTTTTTAAATCGTAATTCTATGTGGATCTCTGTCTCTCACTCACTCACTCTCTCTCTCTCTCTCTCTCTCTCTCTCTCTCGCAGCAGCACCCTCAAACAAATTTAACTAACTACGTTGCAGGCTTTTGTTTTTGTTAATGTCGTTTGTTGCTTATTTTTATTATTAGTATTTTTTGAATTTTTTCTCATTGTTGTTGTTGTTGTTGTTGTTGTTGTTGTTGTTGTTGTCATTATATATTATTAATTATTATAATTATCATTAATATTAATTATTATTAATATACGCAAGGCAATCGTAAAAGAGCATCGTCGTCGAGCGATTTCGCATATAATATTCGGAAGGGGTTTCTCTCTTTTTTTTTTTTTTCTTCATTCGTTCATTCTTTCTTTTTTTTTTTATTAAAAGTATATATATATATATATATATATATATATATATATATATATATATTTGTCTATGTATATAGGAGCTAAAAGTATCTAAATGAATCTTATCATGGGCTTGTATTTTTTCTTTTCTTTTATTTCGTTACTTTTGCCCTTCTCAAATCTCGCCATTCGCATAATACATCGCGAATAACATATTTTAATTTACCTTGATCGCCGTTTTAAATCGTGATATCGCGTTCGTATCACGAAAGCAATATAAAAGTCGAATTTCGAGCGTACGAATGGATGGTTTAAAAAAGATTCTTTTATAAAAAACGATGAAGGTATTCGATCGATTGATCGATCATCTTTCATCGAATGAAAGATTTTCAGGAAGAAGAAGAGGAAGAAGAAGAAGAAGATGAAGAAGTAGAGGAAGGTTGTAGCTTCGCGATAATTCAAATTTCGAGCTTCGAACAAACTTTGCTTTTGTACGCACGTATATAATATCGTCTGTTCGCTTCGTCGCTCTTGCCCCTTTCTCGTTTTCTTTTTTTTTTTTTTTTTTTTTTTCTTTTTTTTTCTTTTACATCGAAGTGTAAAAAGAAAGAAAGAAGGGAAGAAAGGTAGAAGAAGAAAAGAAAAAAGGATGGAATGAAAGATCGATCGAACATAATAACTTGCGAAATCGTTCTACGACGATTGAGAAGCACGTGTACGTACGTTACGTACGATGGTACGAGTTGCAATCCCCATAAAGTTCGTATATTTGGGTCGATTGTACTTAGGTGATATTAAAATGTCGCTTAAAATACTTTTACGAGACTTTTCCAAAGATCAGTAGTCGGTCAGGCCGATAATTTGATTTTTTTAGTTTCGACAAGTTTAGTCTGACGATATCACTGGTCGGGAATTGTGATTTTACGATCTGCAAGAAATATCCTCCACCCTCCCCTTCTAGAGAAAAAAGAAAAAAAAGAGAGAAAACTCCTAAAAGATTTCGAATAGAAGCAATTGAATTTTAAGATCACCTAGGGACACTTGGAACGATTTTAAAAGTTCTTTTGTTTTTTCTTTTTTGTTTTGTCACAATCTGTAGTACGATTTCGAACGTAAGGAAATATCATAATAATAATAATTACGGCCACGCACGCACGCATCGATCTCTCTCTCTCTCTCTCTCTCTCTCTCTCTCTCTCTCTTTCTCTCTTTCTTTATCTATCTCTATCTCTCTTTCATTTTGATAAGACGGGAAAAAAATATCTAGGCTTTCGACTTACTCTTAATATTGCATATAACGATAATAGTCCGAACGAAAATAAAGGAAATAATACATAGTACGTTTTTCTATGTACAATTTAACGTAATATTCGATTCGAGCATGCCTTTATAAGAAAATTTTACATATATATGTGTGTGTGTGTGTGTGTTTGTGTGTGTGTGTAATATACAAAGGATCTATTATTTTGGTTTGAGTTTTTTTCGTTTCTTTTTTTTTTCTTTTAATGCATTTTTTTGTTCTTTTTTATATATATATATATATATATATTTTTTTTTTTACTTTTGTTTCATTTCCCTAATTAATTTTGATTACGAATGCAGGTTATTTTTTTTTTTCAACGATCGCCTACGCCACTCTTAAATTTAATATTCATCCACAAATTTATTGTCACTTAATTCGAGCATAAACGAGTTATATATACATACGTACACACACATATATATATATATATATGTATATAATAATCGTTCGTTCAAGCTTTGCCGTTTTTATTTACGTTACTTTTCTTCTTTCCTTTTTTTACTTTTCTCCCTAATTTTTTTTCCTTTTCGTTAGTTAGTTAGTTAGTTAATTTGTTTGTTTGTTTTGCGTGCATATTTTCCTGTACAAATTTATAATTTATCAAATTTACAATCTTACAACGATACGGGTAAAATATGAGAAAGCTTTGTAGCATGCGGTCAACTTTTTTCTTTCATTATTTTTTTCTCGCCTCTCTTTTGTATCTAAAATTGTCTCTCTCCCTCTCTCTCTCTCTCTCTCTCTCTCTCTCTTATCGTTATTGTTGTTGCTGTTGTCATCGTAGTAAAATTAATAATCATAGCCCGCGTTTTTCTTCCAACGCGGTTTCGTAAAATAAGTATTTAAAAACATAAAATGAAAAGGCGCTAATAAACAAGTAGCAGTAACCTTATATTTTTAAGCACGTATCTCTCTTCGTTATCGCTTTATTTATTTATTTATTTATTTATTCATTTATTTATTTATTTATTCATTTAATTTAATTTTTGTTTTTCCTTATTTATGCCTCGCGCGATAATACTCGCATATATTCGATATATCGATTTTTTTTCCTTATACATGTACATATATCTATGTATGTATTTATGTATATATGCATGTATGTATTTATGTATGTATGTATGTATACATGTATATATGTATGTATGTATGTATGCATACATGTATGTATGTATGTATGTATATATGCGTGCATGTAACTATCGACATGACGATGTATATAATATATATATATTTATTTCCATCGACGTGGAAATAAATTTTTCTTCGTATTAACGACGTGTTTATTACAATGGTGACACATAATTCAAATTAATCATTCTTTAATATTAAAAACATTTTTATCCTTCTTAAAATATAATTCGTTTCATTAACGATAACAAATTTTTAATTATCATATATTCGACACAAAAATTTTCTATAAATACATACATATATACACATATATATATATATATATATATATGTATGTATATATATATATAATCTTTTATATAAATGTAAATTCGAGTTTGTACGGATGAGAAAAAAGCATATATATATATACATATAAACATATGTACTTAATATAATATTAATAATAATAATAATAATAATAATAATAATAATAATAATAATATTAATAATAATAATAATAATAATAATAATAATAATAATAATAATAATAATAATAATAATAATAATAGTAATAATAATAATATAATCAATATATATATTGATTATAGATACATATATATATATATATATAGTTATATATAACGATCGATCAACGACCACCGTTGCTATTTTGCACTAATATCTTCGATGATCCTCGACTATATCGGGTATGGTGTTATAGAAAAAAGAAAAATCGAAAAATGAGAAAAGACGAGAAGACAACAAAAAAAGAAAGAAAGAAAGAAAGAAAGGTCTATTGAAAAGGTCTCGACGCTTTTTTTATCGACGCACATCACGTGATTATGGAGCTAAGAAAAGAACTAAAGAAAAATGAAAAGAAGCAAAAAATAGGAGAGAGAGATAGAGATAGATAGATAGATAGATAGATAGATAGCGAGAAAGGGAGAGAGAGAGAGAGAGAGAGAAAATAAGAGAAGTGTGAAGAAAGGAAAAAGAGAAAATATTAAAAACGGTGGGTGGGTGGGATAGTGAAGTTGATTGTCTGATAAAACGAAAAGTAACAAAGAAGAAAACAATAAAAATACAAATAAAAATAAAAAAGGATAGCCTTCGTCTAACTAACGATAAAGTGAAATACTTTCTTTCTTTTTATGTACGTATGCACGTATCGTATGTATGTATATATCGTATGTATGTATGTATGTATGTATGTATGTATGTATATATGTATGTATGTATGTATGTGTGTATTTACGTACCATCACCGTGCATAGAGATATCGAAAAAGATTGCAATGTTTCTTTCCTTTTTCATTTTTTTTTGTATTCTCTCTCTCTCTCTCTCTTTCTCTATACATACACACATATATATATATATACATATATATAGATACTTTTTCGTGCGCGGAAAAAGAAAAGGAAGAAAGTATACAAAGAAAAAAAAAATAAAAATAAAGCAAGAAAAAAGAACGATCTAATAAATCATCACCCTTTAATTCGTCGTAATACATATTCCGTTTGTTTTCCTTTCCTTCCACTTTATTTTATTTTATTCTCTTATCACTTTACCTTCAACCGCCTCCCTCTTTTTTCGTTTTACCTTTTCATCTGTTTTGTTCCTCGCCCTTTGAAAATATTCGTCCCATATCAATTATCATATCTATTTGTCATCATACCCGTTACATCCTTCTCTCTCTCTCTCTCTCTCTCTCTATCTCTATCTCTCTTTATATATTAATACGTACGTATGAAACGTATCCATAGCGTATCTCTCATTTTCTTATATTACATATATTCGTTTATTTATTTACCGTTTCATTTTCATCTTTTAATATTTTGTTTCCTTTTTTATAATCACCATCATCATCATCATCATCATCATCATCATCATCATCATCATCATCATCATCAATCGTCATCTTCATCCTTCACGCTTTCGCCAATCATTCACGCTCGACCATTCATTCATTCATTCATTCATTCATTAACTCCATTCATTCGTAAATTCGTTCGTTCGTTCATTAATGTTTTCCAGTATTCAATCATCTACCTCCTCCCTCCTTCCTCTTAATCTCATTCTTCTTCTTCTTCTTCTTCTTTTTCTTCTTCTTCAATATATATATATATATATATATTTTTCTATATTATTCGATAATATATTTCCACTATTATAATAATCAACTTCGACTAGAACGACGCTCTAGCTAGATCATTACGAACCGACGATACTCGATCCTCTCTCTCTCTCTCTCGATCATCGATCATAGTTTGTAGAAAAAAATTGATTGATTCGATTTTTGTTTTCTTTTCTTTTTATATAAAAGAACCATTTTATTTTCCTTTTCACGTTTTTTTCCATGCAAAGAGCGAGAGGAGATGTGTTCTTCCGCTTTATTTACAATCGATCGAACGCGTACATACGTGAGAGTATCGTCAGGATTGTTTTGTTTATTTATTTATTTATTCATTTATTTTGCGCGTATATATATATATATATGTATATGTGTGTGTGTGTTTGTGTCTGTATATATATAAGGAATCTCATATCATTTTCATTTCGTTCGTCTTAGTTTTTCTCTTTATTATTTAACCATCATCGTCACGCGAGGATGAATTAGTTCGTTCGACATCGATTCTCCTTTTATTTCTCATTTTTTTTCTTTTCACGTTTCTTTTCTAACAAAGTACGAAATATGGCCGACCGATACGGCCCGACCCGTTCTACGTCACACGCGCGCGCGCGCGCACGTACGCACAAACGCAAACACACAAACGAACGCACAAACATACATGTATACAACGAGCCAAAAGCTTTTGGATGGACCAAAAGTTCCTAAACGTTTCATGGTAGTTTTGCGATCCGACGAAGAGAAAAAAAAAAGAAAAAAAAAGAGGAAAGAAAGCAAAAATATATATATATATATATATATAAAGGAATCAGTCTAAAAATTTGCGATAAAAGGAGTAATCGATTTTCAAAATCACTTTATAGGAACTTTTGGACCCCCTTTCCCGCCCTCCATCCTACATATTATCATGTATGTTTGTATGTACGTATGTACGCCTGTACGTACAACGTGTGTGTGTGTGTGTGCGCGCGTGTTTGTGTGGGTGTGTATTAATGTATGTACAAAAAATTCGACGCGATACACAAACTTGTTTTTCCTTTCTTTTTTTTTTTTTTCTTTTTTTTTTTTGGTTTTCTTTTTTTCCCGTCGATGGAAAGGAGAGAGTACGGCGCTAAAAGCTTCTTCTTTTTGTTTTATTTTTTTTGTTCTTTTTATTTCCTTTTTTTCTTTTTCTTCCCTTTTTCTGTTTTCTTCTATTTATAATTCGATAAAACTACAACAACGTGGATAATTAAAGTAACGGTAACACGTAAGTGGAAGAATGGAACAAAAGGAGAAAGAAGAAGAATAAGAAGAAGAGGAAAGAGAGGAGATAGAAGGGGAGGGGAAGAAAAACGAGAGAGAGAGAGAGAGAGAGAGAGAGAGAGAGAATTCACGAAGAAGAAGAAGAAGAAGGGGAAGAAGAAACATCATGCTCGTAGCACAATTTTCATGAGATTAATACATTCTCTAATTCTCATAAAACCCAAAACACTTGTGGCCATTGATAATATCTATTCGCTAACGATCAGGAATATATATTTATAATATTCCTGCATCATTTTATCAGGAATATATATTTATTTCTCTTCTCGTTCATATATTATATAATTCCATCGTTATCGCCCAAAAATAATTGTTTCCAATAAATTTCAATCTGATTTCTTCGAATCTAACGTACACCGATGGAAACATATAAAGATAGATAGAGAGAGAGAGAGAGAGAGAGAGAGAGAGAGAGAGAAAGAGAGAGAGAAAAAAAAAACGTAAGTATTACTTTGAACAACATTATTTTTTATTACGCTTACGATTAGGTAAAGTAAGATGGGGTGGGTGGTGGTGGTGGTGGTGGTGGGGAGGAGAGGAGGGTGGACCGAAGAGGGGGTCTCGGGAGGTGGGGGGAGGGGGTGGGGCGAGGGAAAATTGGCAACAAAGAAGGATTGGGCGTGGGTACTCGGTTGATGATCAGGTGTATTCTTCCTACGTTCATATCGTTCATATTATAATAATAATATATGATATATCGATATCATTGCCCTTTTTTTTTTTTCGTTTTTCTGTATATATATATGTGTGTGTGTGTGTGTGTGTGTGTGTGTGTGTGTGTGTGTATGTGTATGTATATATATATATATATAATCTAACTATACATATAATTATGTACAAGTGAGGGGGAGATGCTCGCTTAAAGGAAAATTCGAGGGATGCTAATGGGTAGGGGAGAAAAGGTGGGCGTTTTGGGGGGAGGTGGGGGTTCGTAGAATTTAGGGTGGGAGTTGTAAAAAGGGACAAGTCTATATATTGATTTCTTTCTCTTCGTTCTTTTGTTGTTGCTGTTGTTGTTGTTGTTGTTGTTGTTGTTGTTGTTATTTCATTGTTTCCTTTCCTTATTTCGGAGGTGTGTACCTCTGATTTTCCACGGACATACTCCTTCCTTCCAATTCCTTCCTTCGTTCGTTCCTATCCTTCTTCTCTTTTCTTTTTTTCTCGTCTTTTTTTATTTTTTTTTCTTTCCCCCATCTCTTCTCATCTATCGGAGTAGGCGAAATCTAAGTTTTGCGACTATAAAGTGTGAGAGGAGCCGGTGGTACATGACACAACACGCTTCTCAATTCTCTCGTGTCTATATCTCCGTTCGTCTTATCGTCGTCGGAGTCTTGCTGCAGTTGCTGCAGAGTTGTTGCAGAGTTTTTGTTGTTTTTGTTGTTGTTGTT
The DNA here is from genome assembly GCA_918808275.2 of Dolichovespula sylvestris. Taxonomy (NCBI): domain Eukaryota; kingdom Metazoa; phylum Arthropoda; class Insecta; order Hymenoptera; family Vespidae; genus Dolichovespula; species Dolichovespula sylvestris. The sequence continues at coordinate 5,645,816 of OU964970.1, read as the reverse complement.
GTTGTTGTTGTTGTTGTTGTTGTTGTTTGCTGCTGCTGCTGCTGCTGCTGCACTTTCGCTACTGCTGCCGTTTGCCGCCGCTATCGCTGCCGCTGCTTGGTCTTACTGCTCTTTCGCTTTTGCTTTTTGCTTTTTGCTTTTTGCTTTTTGCTCCTTGTTGTTGCTGCTGCTGGTGCTTTTTAATAGGGTCCGTTAGACGTCCGTATACTTGCTCAGCTTGTCGCGCAGCAACATGTTTTCGTTCTTTAATCGATCCAATTCCTGCCGTAGACCCATATTCTATAAAAAGGAATTATAAACACGATCAGATATATTCTTTTTATAGATCGTATATTCATTCATTCGTTCGTTCGTTCGTTCGTTCGTTCGTTCGTTCATTTATTTTTATTACTCCTTTTGGTACATGCAATGCAATATATCGAGAGGTTTTATAATACAGCGACGGTTAATTATTGTGTTTCTTTTATCTTTTTTTGGGAAATTTCTTTTTTTTATTTTCTTTTCTCTCTCTCTCTCTCTCTCTCTCTCTCTCTCTCTCTCAAAAGTAGAAAGGTTTTATAATTTTACGTATTTCATCGAAGTATTTCCATCATCGATTGATAAATCGTATCTCACGGATATTTATTACGGATGGAAAACGTGGCTGGAATTTAAACAAATTTAAAAGAAAAAAAAAAAAAGGAAAAAAAATTAAATAAAAAGAAAGAGAGAGAAGGAGAAAGATTGGGACGGCAGCAAATCCCTGAAGTTACAACATAATATGATGGCTAGTTCCATTTCTTTTTATCTTTTTTCTTTTTTTCTTTTCTTCCTTTTTAATTCCTTCTCATACGTATACATATTACATACATACATACATACATACATACATACATACATATAAATATTTATTTATTTATTTATTTATTTATTTATTTATTTTTGATATCTTCGCTTTTACGAAGAAGTAAGGATGAGTGGTATTGTTGGTAGGATTTCTTCCATCGTCGGATGATCGATCGTATATAATTTATTAGGATAAAAAAAAACGTGGCTAGAATTATCGATCGGATCTTATTGCCGGAAAGAGATGGATAGATAGATAGATGGATGGATAGAGATAGAGATAGAGATAGAGAGATAGAGAGATAGAGAGAGAGAGAGAGATGAGATAGCTCACCTCTTTCTCGAGGAAGCCGGCCCTGAGAGCTATCTGGTTCTCCTTCATGCGTCGTGCGTCTCGTGATCGTTTCGCCGCCATGTTGTTCTTCCTACGACGCGCCCAGTATTTGTCATCCTTCAAGTCATCCGGAACGAACTAAGAACACAAACAGAATACAGACATTGTCGATCGCTTAGTCAACGTGATCGTGTGGTTGTGATGACGGTGTCGATCGTGTGATCGTGGTCTCTATCGTGAATTGAGAAGGGTGGTGGGAGGTTAAGGGTAGTGGGGAGGGGGCCGCATCACGAGATATTTATTTCGTAGCAACGTATTCATTTATTTGTCTTATTTATCTTTTTTTTTGTTTTTTAGGAATGAATATATACATATATATATATATATAATTTTATTTCATTTTGATCTGTTTTCTATGTGCATGGATAAAACACATATAAGCGCTGACGGATTTAGCCTTGAAAAGGATCGGGGAGGCATTAGAAATTCTTTTTCTTTTTTCTCTCTTTTTCTTTTCAAAAGGGAGCGGATCATCGTAAGAAATAAATCAATCGTTCTTGATTAACGTATACCCGCACGCACACACATTTTACTAGGTAAAACCGTTCACGCAAATAAACCTGATGCGTGTAATACGACGTTACAAATTCGATTATTTATGGTCGCGAATGTTAAGAGGAATGAAAAAGAAACAAAATTATATATATATATATATATATGCGGTACGCGAAGATAGATATTAATTGTAATTCACTATGTAATATTTTAATTTATATCTCGTCGTCTTACTTTTTTTTTGGAGGGGGGAGGGAGGGTGGGACCAACACCCGAACGTACTACGGTAACCCAGACACTCCCCCGCCCCCTCTCCCTTCCGGAGACCCCACCACCATCGAGCAAATCCGCCTTTGCTTGTGCGACGAATATATGGATCTTTTTTAGTTTATATATATATATATATATATATATATATATATTATATATTTAAATTTTTTCCCTCTGCTTACCTGTTTCCGTGACTTCTTGATCATCGGCTGTGGCTTTAGTTCCTCGTCGGAAAAGGCCCGAGTTCTTGGATCGAAATCTCGGCCCGATGAGGCCATCGAGAGCGCTACAAGAGAGAAGCCATATTGTATTCGTGACGAGTCCTCCGAATCTGTTGCGCGAGAAAAAAGGGGAAATAATCGAGAAAATTTGGACGTTAGTCTAATTACTTCTCTCTAATTATTAACGTTTAATCTATTAAGAGGAGTTCGACTTTGGACTTTTCGTTTCTTTTTCTTTCTCTTTCTTCTTTCTTCTATCTTTTCTTTTCTTTTTTTTTTTTCTTTTCGTCTTCGACGAAATCGCACGCAGATGGTCGCAAACTCGATACCGATTAGTATTATTTGTCTTAGAAGTAATGACACCTAATCTTATCGCACGAAATGTTGCATAGGTTTTTCTTTTCCTTTTCTTTCAATTTCTTCCTTTTTATTTTATTTTATTTTATTTTATTTTATTTTATTTTATTTTATTTATTTCTTTTTTCTTTAATACGATTGGAAATCAAATACGTTAATTTACCTGTGATTGATTTGTGATTCTATGTCCGGTTTATGTTATCACAGTTACGATTATTTTGATAAAATTATTATCTATCTATCTATCTATCTATCTATCTATATATATATATATATACGCAATAAAACAGAGTATATGTATTAATTTGAGATCGGACTCCTTTCAATATTTATCAAATAGTTCGTTCGTGAGATACTCTTTTAAAAAAGAAAAAAATGAAAAAAAAAAAAGAAAGAAAGAAAGGAAAAAAGAACAACAGTCAGAAGGATAGAAAAAAATTCTTTGCGACGATCATGCGTGAAGGATCGATATCGATCGTTATCAATAACTTATCCTCGAGATCGACGTTCCCGAAGGGGGGCGGAGGGAGGGAGAACGAACGAAATCGATCTAGGGAAGCGGTTCAAAAGCTTTCAAGATGGGAAAAAAGTATCTTAAGTTAATATTAATAATCGATCGTTCAGTTTCGAAACGTTTTCGCATTCACTTTGTCTTTCTTTCCTTCTTTCTATCTTTTCAGATTGTTACAATCCAACTACAACAACGAGAACGACAATAACAATAACAATAACAATCTTTCTTTCGGAGAAAGATAAATCGAATTTTTCAAAATAACTTGGGTTAACTTTTAACTCGTCTACGAACTTTTGATCACCGCCCCCCCCTCTCTCTTTCTTCCCCATGCATCCAAGTATATATATACAAAATTGTATATATATATACAAAAATTTATATATATATATATTTAAATATATTATATATATTTTTATATTATATGTTTATATTATATATATATATATAATATAAAAAAAATTATATTGTATATATATATATATTATACATACACATATATTGGATATATATTTATATATATAAAAGAAATAAAATAGCAAAAAAAGAAAAAAGAAAAAAGACAAAGAAGAAGAAAAAGAATAATAATAAGAAGAAGAAGAAAAAGATAATAAGAAGATAATAGTAAGTAGATAGATACATATACTTACTGGAGTCCGCTGGTGAAGGTGGGTTTAAGGTATCAGGTGAGCAACACTCGCTCGGCGAGGGTGACCTTTCGCGTTTGGTGACCGGTTCTAGGTGAAGACCGGCCGGTCCCTGATGACTCGCCGCCTCTGTGCTGTTGATCTTGTGTAACTGTGCACTCTGCATCGTTCCTTGCCCACCACCGGCCACACCATCAACAGGGATGCCGTTTTCGGAGAGGAACTCGTCCAGGTCCACGTACTGCGCAAAAGAGATACGTCCAAATTTCTTTTCTTTTTATTTTTTTTTTTATTCTTTTTTCTCTTTCCTTTCTCTCTTGTCAGCGATTATCTCCCTCACTTTCTTTCTTTCTTTCATCTTATTTCTTTTTCCGTTTTTCCTTTTCCTTTTCTCTTTCTATCCTTCCTTCCTTCCTTCTTTCTTTCTTTTTTTCTTTTTTTTTCTTTTTTTTTCATTTTATCCAATATTATCGGTTCTCTTACTTCTTTTTCTCTCTTTTTTTTTTTTTTTTTTTTTTTAATTAATTAAATAATTGTCTTCGTCCTTCCTTTTTGTCCCTTTTCTCCCCACTCAATTATGCAATTATTATTAAAATTAAAATATCTATCACAAGCGAGATTATTGAGATTAAATATATATATATATGAATATATTTGTTACTTTTGTGTATATCTTCGAACGATATGAAGATGAAAAAAAGAAAGAAAAATATTACCAGACCGAAAGAGAAATATCATTAGATATTTTCTTTTTCCATGAATATTTTAATATTTCCTGTTTTTCTTTTTTCTTTTTTTTTTTTTTTTAATAAATTCAAATGCACACAACGAATGCATAGGAACAACCACGATCGAAGATTTCCATTAGATCGTTTAAGAGTTAATGCGATAGATCGATCATCGTTAGAGATCCCAGTGGGAAAGATTCTCTCTCTCTCTCTCTCTCTCTCTCTTCGATTATTTATCCATATATTTCTTTGGATACATATATATGCAATATATATATATATATATATATATATATATATATATATATATATGTTTAATTTATGATCATCGAGAAAAAGTTCAAGGTTCATTTGTCGGAGCAAAAAGTGTCAATGAAGAGAATCAATATATACTCTAACAGTTATATATATGCACGTTCGATTTAGTTGCACGCGAACTGATACTCGAAGAAGCATCGTCGTTAAATTATGTTATTTTCAACAGCGACCATTTTCTCGAACTTATCCACGTAAATATATTGTCCTTCGAAGATGACCGATTAAAGAAATGATCGATCAAGAACGAGCCACGATAAACTAACCAAAATTGTTGAACAAAATTTCGAAGGGGCAGTGGGGGCGGGAGGGAAACGAAAAAAAAGAAAAACGAAAAGAAGTAGAATTGAAAAAGAAAAAGGAAGAAAATTTATCTACGAGAAAAAAATATCGAGTCACCTTCTTTTCATCCATAAAATATCTCTTGCCAATATTATTTTGTGTTTCTACATGTGCGATTTAGTATATTATTTTTTTTATTATAATAATTATATATATATGATTAATGGGAGAAAAATTTTGTTTTTCTATACATCGGCAAAGAAAATAAATAGAATATAACTGAGTAAATAAATAAATATAATAACGTCTCGATGGAAATGAAAAATAAGTTAGCTTTTAATCGTCACGTATAATTAATAATTCGAAATAAAAGATTCTTTTTCTTCAAAAGAAAAAAAAAAAAAAAAGAAAAAAGGAAAAAAAAAAGAAAAATACGTAAACCGAATCTAAACTCTTTTCACGAAAAAATAAATGCATAAATTAAATAAACAAAGAATTAAACGAGTGAGAAAATATCTAATGACGTGTAAAAAAAGAAAAAGAAACCACGATAAAAATACAAATAACCGATGACGGTGAAATATTTTATTTTCAATAGAAACTTTTAATCGCAATGTTATACAACAAAAGGATAGAAAATAAATGTATATATATATATATATATATATATATATATATATATATATATAGAGAGAGAGAGAGAGAGAGAGAGAGATGAAATTGAAGGTAAAGAAAAACAAGGCCCCAAAAACTCGATTCTCGATTCCGGAGAAAGTTGCTCGCGGTATAGTTCGCGTCATAAAATATGACAACGACGACGACGACGACGACGACGACGATGTCGTTTTATTTCCCGGTTTCTCGATCCAGGAAGATAAATTGCGAGAATATGGACTAAGTATACGTTATAACGAAGTTGTCGTTTGCCGCCTTAAAGATTTTCCATGGTACGCGTTACGTCATTTGCCATACGCGTTTTAAATCTAAGCACAGGTGGCAGGTAAGTACATACTTACTTACTTACTTACCTACTTACTTATTTAGTTAGTTAGTTAGTTACTTACTTACTCACTTCCGTATTAAAATCGTTCCTTCGTGAACAAATCTAATACGGACTAATACATACTCGTGAAATGTTGGTTCATGCAATCGTGGTTGTATTCGTTCGAATTTCTACTAACGAGCCGGTGCTCGTTAACGCGTTATCATTATGTCATTATCTAACGTTTATGATAATTATTTTGATAGATTATACAATTTCTTCCTTTTTTTCTTTTTGCTTTCTTTCTTCCTTTTTTTTTTCACTTTAAGTGAAATCTTAAGTGAACTTGTATATATAAATAAACGAGATTAATATCAACTATTGAAAATTATAATATCACTTATATTAATACATGAGATATATTATATCGTTGTACGATATTAAACATTAATAATGTATCATATTATATCGTTCATATAAAAGAATATTTTTTGTACGTTATTATGATATTATATTGTATTGGATATAAAAAGAAACGATATAATATAATATATAAAAGGAAAAAATATCTAATCGATATATTTGAAGTTGTTACATATTTTACAAATTAAATATTATAAGTATTATGATCGACAAATATATTCGTCTATAAATGCATCGATCTTTCTCGTATATATATATATATATATATATATATATATATATATATATATATATATATATATATACACACACACACACAGGGTGGACCAAAAGTTTCGTGGCAATTTTAAAAATCAATTACTCGTTTCTAAGACATTCTAAACAATGGCAGTTGGACTTGCCGGTCCTACAAACCAGTCCGGTGTAATTTTACTTTAAAAAAAAAGAAAAAAAAAAAAATAAGAAGAAAAAAAGAAATAATTGATCCTCAATTTCGTCCTCGACAAAGTACTAATTGATTTTTAATAATGCTTAGAAACGTCTCGTTCCATCCCATAATCCGGTATATAAGAATAGTCATGTTTTTCTTCATCGTTCGATGAAGATTTTGATTGGAATCCCATTTTTTTTCTTTTTCCTTTAAAAAGAAAAGAAAAAGGGATTCAGGTGAAGGCGAAGTGGTGGTTGGGTGAGGGGAGGGGCGGTTGAGGCTTACCGTATCGCGTGTCTTTGTACATACATGGTTCAATACCTTCAGGTCGGCATCGTAGGGCAAAGTTTTGTCCCATAAATTGGGCCCGAGGAAGGCGGCCTGCGCTTCCACGTTGCCCCAAAGCTCTCCGTCGGCATCCTTCTTTTCTTCCGGTCCATCTTTCCCTTGCTTCCCTATTAAAAAAGATACAAACAAAACCATTAAATAAATAACAAAAAATTTTTTATCTTCTCGAAAACATACATACATACATACACGTATATATACCAATTATATAATAATATCGTTATAATTATATAATACAATAAATCGATAATATATATATATATATATATATATATATATATATATATATATATATTCAATTGATTCACAAATCATGGATATGCATATACGTAACTATCTATGTGACACGTACGTTATTGAAATAAATAGTTACATAGATACGTACATATTATACATATTGCAAATAAATATTCTATTTCTTCAATCGTACAATGTCGAAACATGTAATTAATTATTATAGTGCCCAGTTAAGAGAGTATAAATCATGATTATACCGAGTGAATTGGTTCATTGATTTACATAATAACTACCCGTTATTCTCATAAGCAACCAGATTTATTTATCCCGAAGATCACTTATCTTTCGATTGGTTCCACATCGTCGAATATCCTACCAATAATATTCCATCGTTCGCGAACGGTTTCGGTGAAATACAAATCTATCAGCATTTATCTCGATAATTATTTCTTTTTCGCAATTACTTTTTTTTTTGTTTTCTTTATTTTCTTTTTTGATTTCTTTTACTAATTTATCTGTCAACATATATTATAGAGTTATTTATCTATATTTTTTCTCTCTAAAGAAAATATATATATATATATATATTTATTTTTTTTACATACATACATACATACATTTATATATATATATTCATAATATACATGATATACATTTGGAAGGTAGAATGTAGACGAACACACACACACACATATAAATTTAATATATATATATATATATATAAATTTTTCTATGTTAAAATTCAATCACGAATTCAAGATATCACATGATAATAATTCGTAGTAACAAATTATTTTTAATAACAGCTCACTATTCTTTAGAATGTTTTCTATTTAAACGATGGATATATACGCGTTTGCTTTCGTCATTTTTCACGACCTTGTCTTCTCTCTCTCTCTCTCTCTCTCTCTCTCTCTCTCTCTCTCTGTCTCTCCTTTTTTTTTCGACAGATGGATGACGGATGTTAGTTACACGTCTGTAGTTCTCTATAGATTGTTTCTAAATGCACACACGTACGAACACGTGAAATATGTTTCAATGTGTTTAGAAATGCGTACGTGCGCGCGCGCGCGAGAAAGAAAGAGAGAGAGAGAGAGAGAGAGAGAGAGAGAGAGAGAGAGAGAGAAGGATAAAAAGAGATAAAGAAAAAGAAAGAGAGAGAGAGAGAGAGAGAGAGAGACCTGGCTAGGCCACTATTTTTGAGCGAACATCTTCAAGGCCAACAACGATTTAAACTCCTCCTCCTCTCTCTCTCTCTTTCTCTCTCTCTCTCCTTCGTTTTTCATCTTGGAGAAGATCATTTCTTCTCGCAGCTTCCGTAACGATTGGGAATAATCATGGAACAAATAAATAAAACTGAACGTTCCCGAGAAGTACGTAAGAGAGCATCGAAGTAAGTACAAAAATTCGATTTAAATGTTTCGAATGTTTATTCCTTTTTTTTCTTATTTTATTAATTTTTTTGAGCGATTTCATCGTGACAATGATGACGAACGCAAGGATTCTAATGATTCGAAGAAGAAGAAGAAAGATAGAAGATGGGAAAAAGAAAATAACGTCGATGGTAATCGACGTCATTAGGAAATAAAAAAAAAAAAAAACAAAGAAAATTAATAAATAAAATGAAAAAGAAAATATATGTTAGTTGATACAGAAAATAACAAAATAAGAAATCTTTACGACGCATTCTATTAATTTCAAACGCTCCGTCGTCCTTATATCGTCCTCTACGAACACGAATTTTATTGTTTTTTTTATTTTCTTTTTTATTTTTTTTTATTTTTTATCTTTTTTTTTTTTTTTTTTTTTTTTTTTATTCCATCGTTAACAAAAAATTAGAATAATTTGTTTGCCACACTTTCGTTAATTATACAAGACATACGAAATTGTGAAACTCTTGGTTAAGAAAAAAGGAAAAAGAAAAAAAAAAGACAAAGAAAAGAGAGGAAAGAAAAAAAAAAAAAAGAACAATTCCTCTACTTTTTTTTTCTGTTTTTTTTTTTTTTTTTTTTTTTCTTTTCTTTTTCTCAACGTTGTCACCGCGAAGGCGTGCGATAGAAAAGGAAAGGAAAAAAAAAAAATGGTTATCGTACGTTTCGTACCGTATCTCTCGTTTAATAGCGTGTAAGAAATTATTACACGTAATTCACGACATAATGGCTCACGTATGGCTCGACTTATAATACTAATTTGCGACTATACGACTTTTCCGTTCTCGTCTTTCACGAAATAACCAACGAAAAGTTTTTTCCTCTTAGGGCCGTTTAAATATTATCGTTTATTCCTCTTCCTCTACTTTTTTCTTTTCTTACTTGTTCTATTCGTGATCTTTTAATTTTTCTTTTTTGTTTTTTGTTTGCATAAATCAATCGGTGTCGACGCCTTTTTCTTTTTTGTCCTTTCTTTTTTTCCTTCGTTTCGTTTTTTCTTATGTAGAAACCATTGGTCTTCTTTCATTTCTCTCTCTCTCTCTCTCTCTCTCTCTCTTTTAGTCTATCAAAGAGAAACATAGCAAAGAGGAAGGTGGTTGCATTGTCAAGACAACCTTGAGTCGTAACAATACTTAAATAGAACGTCGTTATGCTGATCGTCGTATGTCGTTTTTCGTTCTATCGCTTTGCATGTAAAAAAGAAAAAGAAAAAGAAAAAGAAAAAGAAAAGAACTCGGGTGGGGTCTTACGTACGAAAATATTAACAACAAATATCAACTGACAACGCAAATATTAATGAAAAGAGTGATATCGTGAGATCGATCTTTTAATATCAAACGACTTTTGCCTTCAACAAAAGGAAAAAATTCAATATCGGTAAATAAAATCTTTGATTTTTACGAACGACGAAATAAATTTTCACGAAAAAAGAACGAGAAAAAAAAATAAATAAATAAACGAATAAATAAACCAAAACATGTACATACGTACGCGTGTGACAATGAATTAGTTTCAATATCAAAGAGGATTAATCTTGAATCCAACAAGTTGTTGTTGTTGTTGTTGTTGTTGTTGTTGTTGTTGAAAAAAAAAGGAAAGAAAAAAAAAAGAAAAAAACGATTAAAATCAAAATGAAAAAAAAAAAAAAAGAAAAATGAAATAATTCATATCACTTAAAGAGACATTAACTCGTTCGTATTATTATTATTATTATTATTATTATTATTATTATTATTATTATTATTATTATTATTATTATTATTATTATTATTATTATTATGTCCGTATTAAATAGTATTACGTGTTTATTAAAGCGTCGAAAGGAATTGTTGGAGTTGGGTGGGATGAATTTGGAGTGAGGGACCTAACGAGAAAGAACAAAATGGAACATCTCTTTCTTAAGAGTAGGTCAACGTACGAATAGATAAAATAAAAAAGGGATACACGAGTCCCACGAGTTAAGGCGTACCACATTTAGGATTTTAATCCTTTTTCGAAAGATGTCTAAGGTTGTTTAGCGGCAACGCGAGATTAGTTCTGCGGAGTATGCGGCCGTGCATTGACGACGAGGATAGCCTTGAGCCAAATTACCCCGGACTCTGCCGTTGTTGTTTAGTTGTTTAGCTTTAGCCTTATGGATAGTCACAAGCGAAAATGTATCTTGGTAACGAAAAAAAATTCTTCGCGCTCTGTTATTTACGATTTTTCTTTTTCCTATTATTTTTTTTCCTTTTGGTCGCTTACTATTATTAATTTATCATATCGCTATTTAAATAAGTTTAAAAGATATTTTATATTATCAGAGAAATGACAGAGGAAGATGGAATATGTATGATGATTGAAAGTTATGTATACATGTATGTCTGCCTGTCTGTCTGTGTGTGTGTGTGCGCGCGTGTGTGTGTGTAACCAACTGCTGTAATAGAATTTTGAAAAAAAAAGAAAATAAATAAGGAAAGAATAAAAATAATAATAATAAGAAGGTATAGAAATTAATAGTGAATGATTATTGAATAGATTAGAGATTTGCAGGTGTTGTAATAAATTAATGTTTTATGGTGAAACAAGATACATTAATCTGAGTTTCTATGGTAATTGCAATCATTGGGAAAGAGGGGGAGAGAGAGAGAGAGAGAGAGAGAGAGAGAGAGAGAGAGAGAGAGAGAGAGAGAAGATCGCGTGTTAATTTTGCTCAATAGATAGACATTATATCGTCTCTCTCACACTTTCGTCGTTTATTAATAGAACTTCTAAATAGAAGTCACGAAGATGTTAATTACGATAAGGGAATAAAGTTTCACACGATATATATATATATATATATATATATATATATATATATATATATATGGAGGGAGAGAGACTATCGTTATTTTTATTTGTTTAATTTTATGAGAGAGAGAGAGAGAGAGAGAGAGAGAGACAAAGATTAGTGTTAGAAAATTCTATTAATTAATTATCGAGAATATAAAATTTCGTAGATGAAATTTATTGTACATACATTAAATATATCAGGTGAAATGTAAGGAAACCTTGACACTGTTTAAAATAAGATTGATCATTTCACTGAAAGTATGATTATGTACGTACGTACATATGTATGTATGTGTATATTGTAAGACAGAAAGATAGTACGTGTATAATGATTAAAAACTAACCGCGGTTAGGGATACGATATGGAATACGTATCGTAAGTAAGTAAGTAAATAAGCAAATAAGTGGTACGTGTGCCGATAATAGATTTATTCGATCGAATTGGTATTCTCGAGTTGTCGTCCAACGATTTCCAAGATCAGAGAAAACGACGATTAAGAAGGAAAATGTCTAATCTATTCGCGAACGATTAGTATTATCGTTAAAACGGAATGTATTTTATTTTCATCTATTTCCAAGGAATGTAATAGTAAATTATCATTATCGTTCGAGAAACGCATTCCTGTGTATTGTGTGCATGCGCGCGCGCATGTGTGTGTGTGTGTGTGTGTGTATAAGTGCGAAGTTTTATGAGACGATAATTCTCATCAGTGCATTGTGGCTTTGTCGTTTCTAATGTTATCAGTGTATATATATGTATATATTTTTTTTTTCTTTTTTTTTTCTTAGCCTTTCAGAAATTTCGCGAAATTTTTATTTCTTTTTTTACATATTTCTTTTCCTCTACGATTTCCTCTTTCGTTAATTCTTTTATTTTTTTCTTTTCTTTTCTCTTCAAACATTCGAACCTTGTCCAATGTATTTCGATTAATATCGGCTATATTTTCAACGACTTCGTATCATCGATTTGAAATTTTCATTCGGAACTTTTCGTAATTTTGATCAGCGAACGTTATTCAATCTTACGTCTCAACAATATTTAAAAGTAAATTATTGATAACATTGAAATTGATAACGTATCGATATATAACGGACAATTATGTATTACTATATTATTATTTAAATTGCTGTAGTAATATTTTTTTTTTCTTTTCAAAGGGCATCACTCCATCTTTTTTTCTTTTTCAAAAAAAAAAAAAAAAAAAAAAGAGAACAGAATCATATTAATATGAAATATTGAATAAGATTTGAATTTATGATGGATTACGAAATTATACATTTTTAAATAACTATATATATATATATATATTTTCTCTCTCTCTCTCTCTCTCTCTCTCTCTCTCTCAAAGAATCGTATTAACATTAATTAATATATAAATAATATTGATAGTCGTAATATAATAAAAAATTTATACCACCCATCTAAATACTCGCAATATTTCTTCAAACGACATCTCTCCTCGATCGAAGACAAAAGGGACATTGAGAAAAAAAAGAAAAAAAAAAAAAAAAAGAAAAAAAAAAGCGAAAAAGAAAGAAAAAACATAAAAAAAAGTCATCATGCTAATAATAAATGGCATTGAACCTCGAAGCAATATTATGCAACAAAATTAAAATAAAAAAGAAGTAGAAAAACAAATGGCCCTATATGCCTCGCGAAAAAAAACCTTCATTCTTTTCCTTCTCTCTCTCTCTCTCTCTCTCTCTCTCTCTCTCTCTTCCCTCTTATCGATCTTCTTATCGAAAGAAGGAAAAAAAGGGCGAAAGACGGAGAAGAAGACAAAAAGAAAGATAAAAAAAAAAAAAAAAAGAAATGGAAAGGAGAAAAGAAGAGAAGAGGGAACAAAGAAGGGAAAAAAGTTCCTTCCTATTCCCACTCCCCCCCACCCCTCGTTTCCCCTTTTTATCGAGGAACTCAAATAATATATGAGACAGAAAGAGGAGGGTGGGAGGAGGTGGTTGAGGTAAGGTAGAAAAGTAGGTATCCAAGTCAAACGGAGTTCCTGTTTGTTAGTCCCAGGGATCGGTACTTTCGCGTAACGAAAGCGGAAGTACCGTAAAGGGCACTTCTCCTCACGAGGAATCTCCACTTGGTCCAGCAAGTATGGCAACGATTTCCGTTAGAAGTAGAACCGGTCTCTTTTTAACTTCAACTATCTTCTTCTTCTCTCTCTCTCTCTCTCTCTCTTTCTCTACACTCTCACACTCTCTACCTCTTTCTCTTCCACTCCGTAATGGTGGTATTCTCTTTTATTTCTTTATTTTCCCTCTCTCTCTCTCTCTCTCTCTTTAATGACGGTATTCTCTTCTATATCTTTTTTCCATCTCTCTCTCTCTCTCTCTCTCTCTCTCTCTCTGTTTCGATCGATGGATAGATAGATAGGTGTCTCACTCTCTCAAATGTCTCGTTTACGTAATCGACGACACGCGAACCTACTCTTCCTCCTCCTCCTCCTCCTCATCCTCCTCATCCTCCTGCTCTTCCTCTTCTTCTTCCTCCTCCTACCCCTCTCCTCTACCCCTCTAACAAACTTCTCTTTTCTACCTGCTCTATTCTCTTCGCGTGTGTATACACACGCGAAGAAGAGTGACTTCGATGCCCTCGAGGAATGCGTTCAAAGTGGATTGTTTTCAACTTTATTCCTTTCCAGTCCCGTTCTCCTTTCGACGAATAGGAAGACGAGGAAGACGAAGAAGACGAAGACAAGAGGATTCCATAATAATAACAGTCTTCTTATAATAACTTTCCATAAGAGAACACCATAATAATATAATAGAATGAACTTTTACTACTACCGTTCTTCACGAAAGTCAGTTGTTATATATTATACTTCTTTTCTCGGTATTATATATCTTGGACTTATTATTATTAAATGATTTCGAATTCTTTTCATTTATTAAGATTGAAGGTTTTCGATGATCCCCGAAACGATTTTTGTCGGCTCAGATACGTATTTTGTTTCGTTTGTTTTTCCTTCCTTTTCCTCTTTTTATTTCTCTCTCCTTTTCTCTTTTTTTTTCTACTTCTCTCTCTCTCTCTCTCTCTCTCTTTTCTATTTCTCACGTTTATCTTTTTCTTTTCTCTCTCTCTCTCTCTCTCTCTCTCTCTCTCTCTCTCTCTCTCTCTCTCTCTCTCTTTCTTTCTCTTTCTCGATACGATTAGAACGATTGAATTGTAGTTGCTTATCCCATGATAGCGCGAAGGTCAGTAGTCACTTTTTCCTTCGTCATTTTATTTTTATTTTGACTTTTTATTATCGTATTTTTTATTTATTTATTTATTTATTTTTTTTTCATTATAAATAAATCATACATCGATCCGTCGTATCTTTTTTAATTTTTTCTCTTTTCTTCCCCTTCCTCCTCGGGACACACACACACACACACACACACACACACATATATATATATATAAGATCCGAATTTTGTATTTTAATGTATCGCGCTATATGTTGTTATATTACTATTATTACGTATCGATAATCAATAAAACATTATAGATATTAAAGAAAGAAAAAATCAATCCTACGATTAGAAATAAGAAAACAAATTGCGGAAACGATAATAATAAACGTTCGCAGTTTCGTATATATATTTGTATCTCGTTGTAACCGTATAGTTTTTACAAAAAGGGATGGGTGGGTGGGTGGGTGGGGGGAGGGGACAATCATGGTGTGGCCTTCGGTTATCGTCGAATAAAAGAGCAAGTAATATTGCGAGATGACAGTGCCTTTTCGTTGTTCTCTCTTCGTGCTAGTATACAATTATCGTAAACCGGTCGAGTTCGTAGCCAACCGCAAACCTACGACGACGACGACGACGGACAACTTGTGTCGTATCTCGCTAAAGGAAAATTCACAGATTCATACCGTGTATATCTCTGCGTATCCTTACTTTACGTATCTGTCACAAATGTGTGTGTGTGTGTATATGTGTTTTAAAAATAATATAAAAATCGTTACGTACGTACGTACGTATTTACGTTAGATGTATCGTATCGATAAATAAGTTTAACGTCCGAATTTCGATGAAATCGTTCATCGCACCGTTTCAATGTAATCGATCATATTATTTGCCGTTGATTTTTTTCATATTTTTTTTTTATCTCTTTTCTTTTTCTTTTTTTTTTGTTTCTTGTTTTCATTATCTTTAATAAACAATGGTCGATATATTTTTTCTTTTTAATAAAATATTCTCGTTTTTCTTATTGGATAGTGTTACGGTCATATTGATAATATACTTGTTATATCAATTTGTATATATATATATATATATATATATATATATATATATATATAATCTAATACTAATAAATTATTATTCATTTAGATATAAATTATTATTACTTTGGTGATGCTCCATAGATTTATATTATTCTTCGTCGTTATATTGTATATCAAAAATAACAAAGTTTATTATCTATCGCTCAATATATACACACACACACACACACACACACACACACACATATATATATGTACATAGGTATGAATCAATCGTTCGGTGGCCTGATTTTTATTCTAACCCGCTCACTCACTCTCATTTCGGTGACAATAATGAAAAAAAAAAAAAACTAGGAATACTCTCGATTAATCGAATCTAGGGATAACAATAGCTGCTATTTTTCTCATTCTCTCACTCTTTCTCTCTCTCTCTTTCTCTCTATGTGAGTTCAGCGGTCTATGTCGAACGTGTTAGACCACCCTCTCTCTCTCTCTCGTAGGACAAGATCGTTCAGTCCGAAATAGCTCGAGCGAGCAAGGCCAGAGGAAGTCATCTCCAAACAAATGTGATTGTTTATCCGATCGGTAACGATGCAGCGAGATCTATTTCCGCAATTCTATATTGACAAAAGATCCTGAGGGATATCAATTCGACAAGATTTATCCAATAACAATTGGCGATTTTTATTTACGATTTTGTCACTTCTATTTGCGTACGGATAAGGTTCGATCTTTCCTTCTTTTTTTTTTTCTTTTTTCATTTTTTTTCATTTGTCCATTTATTCGGTTTTATTTTCTTTCTTTCTTTCTTTCTTTCTATACTCTCTTTACGAGAGAGAGAGAGAGAGCGAGAGATAGATAGATAGATAGATAGATAGATAGATAGATAGATAGATAGAGAGAGAGAGAAAAGATTCATTGTAATTTTGTAATTTTATATATGCTTGTCCTTCGAGACACGGGACACGCTTCAACGAGAAGCTTCTTTTACTCGTGACAAAAAAAGATAAGAGAAAAAACAAAAAAAAAAAAAAAAAAAAGAAAAGAAAAAACTAAAAGCTCCGAACAAACTCTACCGTTCTATTTTCGTTGTTTATATTGAAAATAAAATGACTATAGGTGCGCGAGGGAATGTAATCGATGATCGGTATAAAAAATTTACTCCGCCATACGTAAACCATTTGTTATTATGTTACCTATAATTCCTTATAATTTCTTTTATTATCGTTACTTAAATATAACTTCCGTGAAATAATTAATCATGCAAAATTAACGATAACGATGATAACAACGATAATGATTAAGGAAAATAATAATAATAAT
Organism: Dolichovespula sylvestris; assembly: GCA_918808275.2. Taxonomy (NCBI): domain Eukaryota; kingdom Metazoa; phylum Arthropoda; class Insecta; order Hymenoptera; family Vespidae; genus Dolichovespula; species Dolichovespula sylvestris. Next base: position 5,628,561 of record OU964970.1, on the reverse strand, counting down.
AATAACAATTGTTTAATATCATTTGTTATCGAGTTAGGCGAGGAAGGAAGAAAGAAAGGAAAAAAGAAAAAAAAGGAAGAAACGACAATCAATTGCATTATTTCTCATAAAATTTGAACTCGCGTGAATGGTGGATAATTAATAATGAAGAGTATACAAAAAATAATATTACCACGAGGTCGTGGACGAGAGGAACGAGGAAGTTAAGGGGGAGTAAATCATTTTCGTGGGTGGAAACCAACAAAGAAAAAAGAAAAAAAAACAGGGAGAGAGAGAGAGAGAGAGAGAGAGAGAGAGAGAGAGAGAGAGAGAGAGAGAGAGAGAGAGAGAAAATAAATAATAATAAGAGGAATGCGAAAACGAAGGAGTTGACTTACGACCGATAAATCTCGAAGAATTGTCGGTGTCTCCCGATGATTTGTATGTGCGGTAAGCCAACATCGTCCTCAACTCCATCCTCTAATACACACGGAGGAGTCTACTCTAACCGACATTAACTTCAATTCTATTAGAGGCAGCATCTACCATATCATATATTTCCTCTCTTAGGTGTATACATCCCCTCGCTTCACCCCCCCGCCCGCCCCACCCCTCTTCGGCCAACGAAAACCTTACGTATATTCGCTGTTATCTTTATTGCGTTAACTTGCGTTTCTACGACGAAACGTTTTTAAAAGGACTCATGCAAATTATCTTTTCGTTATTGTGTTTTCGTTCCATTTTAATTTTTCTAATATATACGTATGTAGATATATATTCATACATACATACATACATACATACATACATATATATATATATATATATATATATATATATATCTTGTATCTTTATAGAAATTTTTTCTCTTCTTCCTCTTCCTCTTCTTCCTCTTCCTCTTCTTCCTCTTCTTCTTCTTCTTCTCCTATTTTTATATTCTTTTTTATTTTATTTTTTCCTTTTAATCTTTGGCGTAATGTTCCTCTCACGTCACTCTACCGCCTCGTTTTCGTTGTTTTTTCCCCCATGTCATTTGTCGAGAAGAAGCTTCGAGAAGAAGTTTCGTGCCTCTCTTTGATTGGTCGAAAAATAGATAAAAAAAAAAAAAAAAAAGAAAAAAAAAAAGAGAAAAAACAAAAAAGCACTTCAATAGGAAAGATAAGAGCCTACGTTCGAATTCGTTAGAATTCATTTGAATTATTGTCGATCGTAAAGAAAATTTTTTCTCACCGATAACGATTTGACGGACAATCTAATCGCTATCCCACGACGTACGGAATTAAATCTTAAGCGCGGAGTTTCGTTCCTGGCGGATTAAAATTTCTCGATCGAATCCATTATCCAATGTTACGGCCGATACGAATAGGATTCGCCGTAATTAACGGAGAAAATTTTAATCGCGTATCTTGGAATTTTCCTTCGAGTTGAAATGATAATGATCTTAGAGAGAGAGAGAGAGAGAGAGAGAGAGAGAGAGAGAGAGAGAGAGAGAGAGAGTGAAAAACCCACGTAGTTTCCTTAAATGATATCCGAAGAAAAGGAATTTCGCACTGAGCGATGACTTCTCTCGTAAACGAAGTAAATGTGAGAAGCGAAATAAAAAAAAAAAAAAATAAAAAAATAAATAAAGATACAAAGAAAAAAAAAAAAAGGAAAAAGAACACCAGAAATTATCGTAACGCTTTTAAAACGTAATTGAAAAGGATGATTAATTGATAATTATTTTGAACGTATCACGTGCGTATCGTTATCCTTGTCGTATTTCGATTATGAAGTTCATGAACGAATGAGCGTACGACAGTTATTCACGTAGTAGCCATTTTACGATCAAGAATGATTATTGCCGTGTTTTTTTTTTGGGCTTCTCTTTTTCTCCTTTTTTCCAAATCCGATATCTCCTCTTTACTTTTCTTCGTTGTTGTTGTTGTTGTCGCTTTTTTTTTTTCTTTCTTTCTTTCTTTCTGTCTTTCTTTTTCTTTTTCTTTTTTTTTTTTTTTTTTTTTTTTTTTTTCTATCGACGAGAAAGAAAGAGCAGAGCAAAAAAAAAACAAAAAAAAAAAAAAAAGAAAAAGAAGAAAAAATAAGGAACAAGGAAAAATCCACGTAAGGAAAGGAGAGATACGAAACGATAATGATTCATAACTAATACTATACTTTAGGGTCGTTCAACTCCGAGCAACCGGAAACAACGGCCGCTCTTCTTTTCCCAAAACACTTTCACCGGTGCGAGAATACGCTCTAATTAGTTAGGTCTTCTCTAATTATAGATACACTTAGACGAGCGTAATGATTGCGACTGGTATGAAATAAACAAAGAAATCGAAAAAAAAAAAAAAAAAGATTAAGATACAAAAGAAAAATAAAGCAAGAAAGAAAAAAGAACGAGGGAACGAGAGAATTAGAATTTAAAAGGAGGAATAACGGGAGCGATATATCTCGCGAGAATAATCATTTTATCATTTCGTTGTTCTAAATTGCGAGTTGACCAAAAAGAAAAAGAAAGAAAAAAAAAAAAAACAAAAAAAAAAAAAGAAAGGAAGAAATAATGACAATAATGATGATGACGAAAATGGTAATGAAGAGACAAAAAATTTGTCTTAACGAGGCGTATAAATGACGTCATTCATAATTTTTTTTTTATCGTTCCTTTTTGTTTTTTCTTCTTTTCTTTTTTCTTTTTTCTTTTTTTTTTTTTTCTTTTTTAATGCAGGAAAGCTCGATTATTTCTTAACGCATCGTAAAGACGCTAATCGCATCCTGCAATCACATTCTTTAATTATACTAGTGACCTTAATGGAAGCAAAAGAACAACTTGATATAAGAATGATGCCATCTTATTATCTACCTATATCACTCTTAACAAGTCTGCACGAGTTTATTAATAAACATATTATAAAGATAATAGGACGAATCTCGATACACACACACACACACACACACGCACGCACACTTATTATATATAGTATGTAGTAGTATTCGTACGAATTTATAGTAAACATTTTTCAGTGATAATACGACAAATTTTCATATACATTTATAATATTACAAATATATATATATATATATATATATATATATATATATATATATATATATATATATTGGGTCGTCAAGGATGAAATTTGTAGAAAAAACGCGAAGCCGGTTGGATAACCTACAAATTTTATCCTTGACGAACCAATAATATTATATATTATAAATTACATTAGGTAATAATATTATAATAAACTAACGTACAGCTTAGAACGTTCTAAGTAGATGTAGATATTCGGTAAATACTTTGGGGCTATATATATATATATATATATATATATATATATATATATATATGATAATGAAAAAAATGATGCACGCATAAGCTTATCGTTTCTTATCTCGAAGACATTGCACCGAGACACCTTGAGAAAATGGGGAAAAGAGTTATGGTCTGGAGGTCGCCTATATATAGGTATACATAGAATATGTAAACAAATACACACACACACACACACACACATATATATATATACACATAAAAATAAAAAGATATAGCTAATACTATTTCTTTAACATTCGCTATCTCTTTTCTTTCTTTCGTCGACCCCAATTGTTCATATCTATAGACATTTTCTTTTTTTTTGTTCCCTTTTTCTTTTTCCACGTAAAACTTCGACATAATTCTTTTCGAATAGTTTTACGAAATAGATAAAACTAGACTAATTTAATAACGATCTTATATATATATATATATATATATATATATATATACATATACATACGTATATATATATATATATATATATGTATATATGTATGAGAGTCGATCAAATGTCAAGTGACGAACATTCTTCATAATGTAATTGTCTAATAATGTAACAAAGTATAAACAGGTGCGATGGATCCGTACGAACGATCAAGGTGATGTACTATAAACTATTCCTAGATCCGAATGATCTCCAACGAACTGTCCCGAACGATATCGTAACATAGTAAATTCTTTCGTGATATCGTTTGATTTTAAATGATCATTCTATGGTAGAAAGAGAAGAAAAGCAATCGAAAAAAAAAGAAAAAAATAATATATATATATATATATAGAAAAGGGAAAAGAAGTGACAATTGCCGTTTGATTGCCAATAGTTGATTTCGCAAAGTGTGTGTTGGATAATAGAGAGCAAAGAAAGAAAAAAAATAAATAAATAAATAAAAAATAAGAAAAAAAAAGAAAAGAAAGAAGAAAATTGGGGCTCTTGAGAAAAGTTGTTATGCTCGAAAATGAGTGTAATCCTAATAGTAAGACGCGACGCCGGTAATCACGATTTTAATACATACGTGTATCGTATATGCTTACGTATAAAAAAAAGGTAATTAATTTTTTTTCCTTAATTATTATAGAAATATTTGTTGTATCCCGAATCATCTTGGGTAACATCATCGATTCGTTGTTCATCGCGTTATTGTAGATTTGGTGAATATAGTAGAAAGTTCGTTCGTTTGAACAATGATTGAATAAAATGACAGAGAGAGAGAGAGAGAGAAACGAAAAAAAAAATCAGAAAGAAAAAGAAAGAAGAATTGACATTCATCATTGTAAAGAAAAGGAACATGTTAACGGAGATGAATTGAGTAGGAAAGAAGGAGGAAGGAGAAATCATGATCGATAGGCGTTCGCGTTTGTTGAGTTACGAGCTCGAAGTATATAACGGAGTAAACGTTGGAAACTCGTGAAGTTGTCCTTGGCCGCTCCCTCCGGACCTCCTCTGGGAATCATTTCCTCTCTTACGAGCAAAACCATGCAAGAACGTTTAAGTATATATGGATATGTATATAAATATATACATATAACACACACACATATGTATATATATATATATATATATATATATAATATTTATTTAAGTAATTTGTGTATGGATAATACTAATATAAATTAAATATATATAAATAAATAGACAATATATATATTAAAATATATTAAAATATATTCCATCAGTTTCGTGAATCCAAAAATATTTTTAATCCTTCCAATGTGTTTTCGTATAATTATGTATCGAATTGATTTACTTCGAGATTAAAAAAGAATGTATTACCGATTAATTATTAACGAATTTTTACGATATATATATATATATATATATATATATATATATATATGTATGTATGTATTTAGTTATTTATTTTATTTTTATATTGGTTTGATTATATCATCATGATTCATTATCGTCATAGAGATGAGCGATCATTTTTATATTAATGATAAATACGATCGATAATAGAATATTCGATCTCGGAATACTTCGATGGCAAGATTTCTAGCGGGAAATTAAAAAGAAGACGAGGGAAAGAAAAATAAGAAAAGAAAAGTAAGAAATAAATAAATAAATAAACAGAATTACGATTTCAATATCGAACGAGAGACTGAAGGGAACTGTTAATGACGTTGCATTATTGTTGAATATCGTAGAATTTTCATAGTGAGTGACAACGACAACAACGAGGATACTTAATAAGGCGGTGGATGGCTTTAATTACTTTAATAAGATGTACGCGTTCTCCGTATACCTGTGAAACGTGTTTTTTTTTTTTTTTCTTCGACGGCGATTCCGCGAAACGCAGAGATGGATAGATAGATAGATAGATAGATAGATCGATCGATCGAATCGCAACGATGAGCACAACGAGTTATATGAGAGAATGCATCGTTAACTAATCAAATTCAGTTTAAGAGAACCGAAGATGATAGTTGCTAGAACACGGACAAAGAGAGAGAGAGAGAGAGAGAGAGAGAGAGAGAGAGAGAGAGAGAGAGAGAGAGAGAGAAAGAGAGAGAGAGATATTTTAAGATCATCGTGACGTTCGCCTTTTTGTTTCAGGTTTCTCGAAGGAAAACATAAGTTTTAAATAACATAGCAATTAAGTATAATACCTACGTTCTTAGCAAATAATTTTTTTCTTTTCTTATTGCTATTACAAAAGGAAAAAAAATTACTAGCTGGTAAGTTTAGTAACTTTGAATAAATTTTATAAAATCGCGTAGACGTTCTTTACTTTTCTTTACTTTTTCCTTTTTATATTTTTTTGTTAAAAAAAAAAAAAAAATAGAGTATATATATATATATATAATATTAGTATAGTATGTAATTATATAATAAGTTTTAAATTCATATAATTTCCGCGTGAAGATTATACAACCAACAACAACGACAACGAAATTGTCAGGTTTGAAACGGTTTTCCATTTTTTTTCTTTTTTTTTTTTGTTTCTTTCTTTTTTTTTTTTTTTTTAATCGACGAAATAGTAATTGTCGGATAATATATGGCGGGTATCGAATATTCGTTAAATATAAATTTTACTCGTCAGAATTGTCAGACGTTTATAACTTTCGCGCGTTATATAAAATTTCTTTTTCTTTTTCTTTTACAATTTTTTTTGTTTTGTTTTGTTTTTTTTTCTTTTGTTTTTTTTTTTCTTTTTTGTTTTGTATTTCTAACGTTGAAATATATAAAAATAATTAATCACCTCGTAACCTGCTTACGTAGGACGTCGAAAGAATTAATATAATAAAGAAAGAGAGAGACAAGGAAGGATAGAAAGAAAAGGAAAGAGAAAGAAAGATAGAAAGACTCTGGTTCGTTGCGAAGACAGTGAAACTATCCTTGGCAAGAAGTACTCGTGGAACGAGAGTGAAAGAACTTTCGCTTTCCTTTGGAATTCCTTCTTCTCGCTTGGACTATTACTAGCTATGGAAACATACGTACGTATGTACATATGTACGCAAATAAGTATGTATCTGTATATCTATCTAATCTATATGCATGTATGTATGTGTGCATATATGTGTGTGTGTGTGTGTGTGTGTATCTCTCTCCTTCTCTCTCTCTCTTTTTCTCTCTTTATAAATATATGTATATATTACATTATATTTTATACATATATATATATATATATATATATATATATATATATACATATGCATGTATGCATATACGTATATACAATGTTAATCATCGAGCGACTGCTTTGACCTAAGCTGATGGTATATAATTCGATGAAAAAACTTTTATTAAACGAAACTTAGTATTGGCTTAGATTAAACGATTCGATCGGAGGATTAATATAAAATAAAATAACAAATAAATAAATAAATAAATGAATAGAAACGAAGAAGGAAGGAAGAAGGAAAGAAGAAATTCGTTTGCAAATCACAGACAATATTATCTGTTCTATCGTCCATTTTATGTTAAATTTAGTGAGATTTAAAATTAGGTGGTTTTTCATTTCTTGTTAAATGCGAAATATAAAATTGAGTGATTGGAAGTATCTCGGATTGAGGTACATATTAGAATTTTTTTTTTTTCTTTGAAATTTAAAAGAGAGAAAAGGATAATGATATACAGATTAATAATTTAAAGCTTCTGCTTTACATGTTAACGCATGTACGCGTGCATATATATATATATATATATATATATATATATATATAAATACATATACAAATCGATATGAATTAAAACAGATAGAGATCCATAAAGAAGTTTCTTTTCCTCTTCTGTTACCCGGTGACCCACTCCGTATTAATGTCCACGTGACTCAGCATATACTTATATATACATACGACAACATACATATATACATACACACACACAAACACACACGCGTATATCGTCGTTTTATGTATATACGAACGTAAACGCACACATGAAGCTTAAGAAGGCGAATAGCTAACAAAGTCTTCGCAAACTCGCCCGTCGATTGCGTTTCCGAGCGATTAGAGGATCTTCCTTCTAATCTCTCGAAGATCCTGTATTGTCGAAGAAGATAAACGTGTGGATTTCGTAGAAATATTTATTCTATAAATATTACATGTAATACCTCTCTCTCTCTCTCTCTCTCTCTCTCTCTCTCTCTATTTCTGTGTCATGTTTCCATTAAGTTTTAACTCGTTCCTCATTGTGCTACTAATTTTTTCTAATCACGATTAACATCATGCATAAATCTGTCCAATCAATTTTTCTTTTGTACGATGAAAATTTTTAATACGACGAAAAAGAAAAAAAAAAAAAAGAAGAAAAGAAAAACAAATTTCAATCGTTACAAATCCAATTTTATTGTCATACAAAATTTAGTATTCTATACTTCATCGAATAGATTTAGATAGACATTTACGTATATACGTATAAGTATATTTTTTTTTTTTTTTTTTTTTCGTGAACGGTATTATTTGATCAAAACTTCTCCGTCACGATTTCATTGAAAATTTCACTCGTTCTCTAACTTCTCTTTTTCTTTCTCCAATTTTTTTTTCTTTATTTTATTTTTTATTTTTTTTTCATTTATTTTCTTTCTCTCTTTTATATATATATATATAATCTTAGTCACTTTCGTGAATTATAATCTACCTTCGAGGTAGATTAAGATCAATTGAACATTTTCTTTTTCATTTTCTTTGCTTTTTTTTTCTTTCTTTTTTTTTTTTTTTTTAACAAAAGTATCGCGATTAAATTATGATTCTAAACGATATTACAGGAGGACGCGGGTTTTTACGATCCCTTTGTTTCTCTTTTTTTTTTTTTTTTTTTTTCTTTAATCGCGTACCTGCTATAACATCGAATTTTCCATTATACTAATTTATACATGCGACGAATGAACGATCTTCGATCTTCCTGTTAGTTGACCTCCCTAATGCCACCGAAATACAATATAATCAAATTCAAATGATATACAGTCTTCATTATTATTAACTGAATTATTAGAGTACAGTATAAATCAATTTATGCACGATATAAAACCATTTTTATCGATGACTATGCGAAATTTTACGGAAAATGTAAAGATAGATAGATAGATAGAGAGAGAGAGAGAGAGAGAGAGAGTGAGTGAGAAAGGATATGAAAATAATAAAATGCAAAATAAGACAATGACTCGGTTAAAACCTAATTTGTGAGATCGTTAATTATTAAAAAAAAAAAAAAAAAAAAAAAAAAAGAAAGAAAGAAAGAAACAAAATTACAAAAAAGAAAAGAACAATTTCGAAATTCTAATATTGCAAGAAATGGAATGGATGAAACAGTCGACGAAGTGTTATGCGGCGTTAAAATTCTCCCACGGCGTGAATTGGCGTTGGACAAGTGAACAGAATAAAAAGAAAAAAGAAAAAAAAAGGACAGAGAAAAAAAAAAAAGAAGAAAAAAAAAAGAGCACATTAATCAATACCTCGATCATTTTCGAAATCCTTATCGATTCATGCTTTTGTCGTGCCATATTCCCTCTCGAAGAAAAAGAAAAAAGACTAATTGATCGATCCATTCGACGAATCGAATGAGTTGAAAAAAAAAAAAAAAGGACAAAAAAAGGATCTCGTTAAAGTTGTCAAAAGTCGACGTACGTAAATGCATAATGTACTACACGTTCCTTTTTTCTCTCTTTTTCCCCTCCTCCCCCTAACCCCTCCCGTCCTTACTTTTACGCATAATAATAAATTACAATTCAATTCGCATTTCGTTATACGCATGACCGAGTTTTTCGCATGAACGTTTGGCGTTTCAAATTGCTTAGAAATCGAATTATAAATATTGACACCTGGTGTTATCTATCAAATAGATTCGGTAATATTAGTCAAGTATAATTAAATGTGACAAGTTTTATACAGAAATTTACCTACAAATAAAAAAATATATATATATGTATATATATATATATATATATATATATATATATATATATATATATATATGTATATGAAGAGTGAGTGAGAAAGAGAGAGAGAGAGAGAGAGAGAGAGAGAGAGAGAGACGCAGAATATCTTTCGTAATAAAGTATCGATCGTTTCGCTTAAATCGTTAGAAAGAATCTCTAGACCATTAGAAAGTGTCGTTTTGTAGTGGAACTAAATATGTTAGATATTGACCGATTATTATCATTATCTTTTTTCTTTCCTTATCTTTTCTCTCTCTTTCTCTCTCTCTTTTCTTTTTTTTCTCTTCTCCCTTCAATCGATACGTTTCAATCCACTAAGGGAACAACGACTTCATATAATTTATATATTACGTACGATTAACAATAATATACGATCGATTTTTATATCACATAAGTATCAATATCTTTATATTAATATTTGATTAATAATTAACAATGATTCATTACGTTACGAGTATCAATATCAATTCATAAGTGAAAAATTCATTAAGTGTCAATATTTTAATATTAATATTTTAATAATATTTAGTAAGATTTTTATATAATATTATATATCTATACACACACACACACACACACACACATATACACACACATATATATATATATATACATATATAGATATTAATATTTATCAAGTTATCACAAGTTGTATATTTAATTATATAACGACTATAATAATAGATTTTATAAGAAAAAATGGATGTATCGATCTTTGCCGGATCAATCGAGAAATGATACGAAGTGAAAATAAAAAAGTAAATAGAGGAAGATAAAGTTGAAGGTTGCAGAGTTTTCTCTTCTCTCTGGATTTCAGTACTTCCCCGTTCTCTCTCTCTCTCTCTCTCTCTGATCCTTTTCTCTCCTTCACCACCTCCACACTCCCACCTCCAACTGAATAAATCCCTACCTCCACCTTCTTTCCTCACCGTACCTCACGGATTTCTCTTTCGTCGACAATCTGATTTCTCTTATGCTACCGAGAGGACGCAAGAAGAAACTTTGTTCGTGGGCGAACAGGATGTCACCATCGGCTCTCCTTCCTTATTTTCTTATCGCGATTAAAAAGATCGACGATCATTCCAAACGGCTACGATCGTCTAACAGTATTCGGAATAAAAAGTAATGACCAAAATAAAGAAATAAAGAAATAAAGAAATAAAGAAAGAAAAGGGGAAACGCGATCACGACCGATCTTCTATAGAAACGAATAAAATTAATATTACAACGCGGGATCGATGTCGAATGTTCTCGCGGTCGTACGAAACAAAAAAAAAAAAGCAAAATGAAAAATAAATAAATCAAAATAAACGGATCAAGAAAGTACCATGGATATGGTCCGAAAGTCTATGCTCCCCCCTCCCTACCCCCCGTTCGTGATTTTTTACGAAACGATCGACTTCACTTCCCGTTTCACGAGGGGGGGGGAGACATTTTTTAATTTCATTTCTTTTCCTTTCTTTACTTTTCCTTTTCCTTTTTCTTTTTCTTTTTGTTCGTTCTTTCTTCTGAAATTGTACAAAATTATTATAACAAGAGGGGATATTAAACGATAGCGTCAAATAAGAAGGTTTCAATATTACGAGATCATTTATATATATATATATATATATGTGTGTGTGTGTGTGTGTAGATATATAAATTTCATAGTAATCAAATAGATACGATCGTCAATTGTTAAAAAAAACATTATAACGATAAATTAATGTATATCAGGGATACAATGGGATAGAAATTTACTGTCTCACTGTCTGTCCGTCTCTCTGTCTGTCTGTCTGTCTGTCTGTCTGTCTGTCTGTTTACGTGAAGGCAAAATGAGATTGTTGTCGTTGCGAGTTTGCGAGCGAGTGAAAGTTGTTGCACTGGCTACTTTCCCCGAGAGGGAACGAACGAACGAACGAACGAACGAACGAACGAACGATCGCTCAGCTGGCTTCCGGACCGCGAACCCGCATAAATGCCAGAGATCCACGGCTTGGATCCGATCTATCTATCTATCTATCTCTCTCTCTCTCTCTCTCTCTCTCTCTCTCTCTCCTCTATCACCTCATCTAACTCATCCCCCCCTTCCTACATCTCCCCACGTACGTCACGCTTGCCCTCGCGATAAATGCATCAGATGAATTCACTCCTCGTATTATTTTTATTATCATTTCTTATTTTTATTTATTTATTTATTTATTTATTTATTTATTTATCTTTGTTGGTTGGTTTTTTCTTATCTTTCCTTCCATAATTCCTTGGGCTCCTTAATTAAGATGAAAATAAAATTAATTCCTCTAAAAGGGAGAGAGAGAGAGATAGAGAGAGAGTGTGTGTGTGTGTGTGTGTTAGAGGGATAGAATATAAAAAATAAATTATATATTCACATAAATAGTTTGAAATTATTTATTCATAGGATTGCATACCCTCTATATATAAGGTACGTATAAGTATTATTTCTCAAGACTTTCTAGTTTCTCACTTTCTATTCGAGATAACGAAACTTCTACACGTATCTTATCACCTTTTTCAAATCTCGCGCTCGTGCGAGCACGTTTGCGTTCGCGTTCGCGTTCGCGTTCATGGATTCGATTGTATTACTTGGATTATAATGTTTCGCGATTTGGTTTTATTTTCTATGTCTTTTTCTTTTTTTTTTTATGTATGTATGTATGGTATAATATGTAATAATGATACCAATGAATAATTGTACATATATTTATATATATATATATATATATATATATATATATATATATTTGTGATAATCGATTTGATGGTAATTAATGAAATAAAAAAATTACTTGTACATTTAATAACGACACTAAAATTATATATGTATGTGAGCGTGTGAGCGCGCGCGCGTGTGTGTGTGTGTGTGTGTCTTAGCGTCGAGTATGTATCAATGAGAGATACTGTAATTATAATTGCAACGTCGAATCCCGATACAGATTTTTTTGTTTCCCCATATCTTATCAATTAATATACATAATAGTATTTTATTCGGGATATATTTCTTATTTACAATAAAAATATTCTACAAATAAGAAGGGATTTTATTCGGAGGAATTAAGACCAGATGCATACAATGAAAATATTCCAAGATACCAGTATAAAAATCAAAATCAAGGTTGAGCGAGTGACAGACGGACAATGGTAACGTTGTATAGATGTGTATATATATATATATATATATATATATATATATATATATATAAAAAATCGAAGTGAATAAGAAAAGGAAAGACAAACGTAGAGAAAAACAAAAAGAAAGAGAGAGAAACGTAGACAGAGAATCAGAGAGAAAGAGAGAGAGAGATAGAGAGAGATAGAGAATCAAATAGAAAGAGATAGATAGATAATAGGAATATTTGCTACGTATAAAAATGAGACAGAGAGATAGAGATAGAGATAGAGATATAGACACAGCGAGAGACAGAGAGAGAGAGAGAGAGAGAGAGAGAGAGAGAGAGAGAGAGAGAGAGAGAGACGAAGAATTGGTCAGAATAAGAAACCGGAAGTGAATAGAAGACACGTGCTGGTATAGCGAATAAAAAGGGTGAAGAGAGAAGAAGGAAGGCGGTGCCTATGCGAGGCTTGCAATTTTCCTGAAAATTGCGTGTCCGCCCGCGGGAAATGATCTGTAAAATTATGGTCGCCGGTTGCTTCCTGACCGCACGACACAACAACGGAGACTCTCCTTGGCTTGCCTCGCGTGTTATTTTTTTTCATTTGTATTCGTCTTTGCATATGTATACACGTATATCGATACAAATACATATATGTTTGTGCGTGTGTGTATACGTGCGTGTATATGTAGGTACGAATGCGAGCGAAACCCTTCGAATTCTTCCTCCCCCTCCCCCTCCCCCTCCTTCTCCTCCTCCTTCTCCTCATCCTACTCTTCGATCTTGGCTCACTAACGCCGAGCTGCGATCGAACTTTCTCTTCGATCTATCGATCCTTCGTTTCCATAATAAATATCTGAATCTTTGTTCGTACGACGATCACACTTCGATCCACAGTTTTTTATCGTCGTCATTATCGTCGTCGTTGACGTGATCGTTATTATTATTATTTCGAGTCAGTCGATTTTGTAATTTAATTTGATCCAATTACGCGTTAGATCGACATACTGTTTTCTATTTCTTTTCTTGTTCGTTTTTATTTTCTTTCTTCTTTTAACGCTACGTTGTAGCGTTATACGTTATGGATGGATGGATGGGTGGGTGGGTGGGTGGGTGGTTGTTGGGAGGGGGGAAGGCGAAGGAAAAAGAAAAGAAAGGAAGGGCCCAACAAAAATTCGAGATTTTCTGGAGCTTGGAGGATAGAAAAAAAAAAAAAGAAAAAACAAAAAGATGGTCTACCGAATACCTTTACGATTAGATTCAACGGGATATGATTTTCTATTATAAATTTCTACGTTTTTTCTTTTTTACCATCCTTCCCTCGAGTTTCCACGATATCTCGCAACTTCGTCCTAAGATTGTCTTTTCTGTGATAAAAGAAAGAAAAAAAAAAAAGAAAAAAAAAAGAGAAATAGTTTACGGGTGAAAAGGAAAAAAAAAAAAAGAACAGAACGGAAACAACAACAACAAAAAAGAAAACGAACAAACAACGCGCAATCAGTTTTCCAGTGAAATACGTGTGGACGAATGGCTTCTTTTGTCGATTCTATTCGAAACGAAATGCGGTCAAGCGCATTGTCATAGGTCAGTTTAAACGTCGACTTTCGCCTGATCGTCTTCTTTCCTCGTACAAACTCGTTACGTAATAATTACGTCGTCACGATGACAACAACGACAACGACAACAACAGGGATTGCGATAACGACAACGACAACTTCCTTAAGTCGACGAAAAAAATATTTATTTGTCGTCGATTATTTATATACTTACACTGTTTCTTTATGTAGGTACGTTCGATCTTTAAACATGTAGGTATGTACGATCAAGGACGAATCTTGATCAGATCGATCTATTCGATTTCGAGCTGACTTCTCTCTTCTCTTTTTAATGTAAAAGTTTAATAATGTGAATGCGTGAGTGGAGTCAAAAGTTCCTAAACATAAACGTACATAGGCGATTTCAAAAGATCTATTTTTTCTCAACGCTTTGTTCAGGCTAATTTGGTAATTTTTCTTTCTTCCTTTTCTTCTCCTTTTTTCAAAAGACGAATTTTTCGACGCTCTTCTAAAGCCAATCCTTCTGTTTTCCTTTTCGTACGCAATAATATTACGAAAACTCTTAGTCCCAGAAAAGATAACTTTAATACTATCAACATCCCGTACGTACCTGCGTGAAGAGATTAAAAAAAAAAAAAAAAGAAAAAAAAAGAGAAAAGAAGAAAAAAAACAAAATTAAAGAAATAAAAAAAGGGACAAATTAAAAAATTCCCTCTCGAGGAAAAAGGATTTCGATTGGACTGAGAATATCATCAAAGGGAAAGTCAAAGATGACGTTGAGAAGATTGTGACTATGTGAATTCTTTCTCGTTCCCGGATATACATACGTCGTGTCGGTACTACAAAGTCGTGAAAAATATAATCAACTGTGTCTGTCTCGGATTCTTATATACATATATACATACGTACATACACACAATATATATATATATATATATATATATATATATATATATATATTTATATTGATGTATAGGTAGATATATACCTAAGCGTTACGTGATGGCAGTCAGACTCTCGTGAAGAATGTCTAGGATGAAACGAGAGTTGCGTTGGTAATTGTAGTAACTACATACAACACCGCTATCGTGTTGTTTGTATTGAATGTAACGGTTAGGATTACCTAAAAGGATTGCAAAGTATTACGTCGTCTACGGACGACTGCTTGTTACATTGTCAAGGACAACTCGAGATTCTGCGATCTATCGAAGGACACAGATCGATCGATACCTCTTACCATACGATTAAATACTTCAAACGATTTTTCGTTTATTCACCGATTACGCTTCATTACGATCTTATTCGTTCGTATTACGTTATACCGGGAAAGAAAGAAAGAAAGAAAGAAAAAAAAAAAGAAATAATTGTATCAATAGAAATATTGTAATTTTTATACAACCTCTTATTTTCATACTAATTTCGTTATCAAGGTTGTTTTTTTTTCCCCCTAGGTATACCTACACATCCATCATCTTGACATTGGTTTCTCATGAGAAAAATTATTTTCTAGATCGGTCGTAATCAGTTATGTTACTTATCGATGATAGTTTTCTATTTTTTTTTTTTTGTTGAATTAATTTTTTGTCACACGTGATAAGTTAATATCGACGAATCAATATTTACGATTTCTTTCTTTATTTATTACCTTTTTTTTTGCAAACACACACTATATATATATATATATATATATATATATATATATATAACATATGCAAATAAATGGGATACATATAAATAGGAATATGAAATAGTAAGAACGATTAGGATGATATATCCCAAGGTATTCCAGGATGTTTTATACTAATTCAATTTGCGATAGGATAAAATCGGATCAAGAGAATAGAGAAAGGAGTTCGGTCGATCGGTCGTTCGGTGGGTGCTCGATCTAACCATGTATCTATCTATCTATCTATCTATCTATCTATCGGTAAATCACGCGAGTATGCATATATGTATGCATGTGCGCGCGCGCGCGTTGAAGCTACTTACTCGAGTTCGTAAGCTTTGGTGAGACCACGCGGAAGCATGTTAGCATATATACGTATATACATACAAACATACATACATACATATATATATATATATATATATATATATATGATTTACGTACGTATGTATATACATAAATATATATTTATATATATATGTATATACGTATGTACATATGAGAGAGTGAGCGAGAACTCGAACGCGTTTTCCCTCTCAGTCGATCCTTTCTCTCGTTTTCTCTTTGTCTCTCTCTCTCTCTCTTTTACCCTTTTCCTCTTCCTCTATCCTTCTCCCTCACACTTTCGTCCTTGCACTCTCTCTTTTTCTTTCAAACAAGTGAAAGAGGAGTGGAAAGGTAGAGTGAGAGAGAGAGAGAGATAGATAGATAGAGATAGAGATAGAGAGAGAGAGAGTATACAAGGACGAGTGAGAGTGAGTGAGTGAACGAGTGCGAGAGAGAGAGAGAGAGAGAGAGAGAGAGAGAGGGAGAGAGAGAGAGAGAAACAACTTGTGGCTTCTCCTTCCTACTCCTCCTACTCCACTTCCACCACCTCCACCACCTCCTTTAACTCTTCCTCCTCCTACTCCTTTACGAGAGACAGCGAGTGGTTCGCAAAGGAGAACAAATTCCCATGTCGACTTGTCTGAGACGACGCGAAACATCGTCGGTGCGGAAAGGCTGGTAGTAAGGAGGGAAAAAAGAAAAAGAAGAAGAAAGAAAAGGAAAAAAACACGGAAAGAGAATAGAAAAAAAGGAAAAGAACATAAAGAGAGAGAGAGAGAGAGAGAGAGAAAAGAAAAGAAAAGAACAAAATGTCATATTACGACTCTCCTCCTCCTTCCCACGGGATTGCTCGCGGTCGAGCGAGCGAAAGTGAGAACACACGGCTTAATCCTTCTCTTAATATATTTCTTTTTATACATACATACGTACATATATGTACCTACGGTATATGTGTGACTGTATATATTTATTAATGTGACTGTATATATTTGTTTATGTATATACGTGTATACGCATACGTATGCGACCGCAATGTTTTTATGATAATACGGCCACGCTATTCGTTACCGTTAATTTTTTTTTTTTTTTTTCTTTTTTTTTTCTTTTTTTTTTTTTTTTTTGTTACAACTTGCAATGGTTATTTTGTAATATTTGTAAATTACTTTCCCTTAGATCGGATCAATGGAATTTTCGTGATATCACGCGCGACGTATGGTTATTCCTATGAAAGATATTTACTCGATTTATTTCCTTTCTTTCTTTCTTTTTGTTTTTCTTTTTTTTTTTTTTTTTTTCTTTTCGTTTCTTTCCCTTCTCGCCTTCCCCGTCATTTTTCAACACTTATACTTTACAACTTTGTATTTGAATCTTTTTTTTTTTTTTTTTTTCTTTCGTTTCTTCTCTTTTTCTGACTCGCGAGAACGAATCGACATCGAATTTTCATTACCATAAGAGATTGTAAATATTTTTTTGAGGATCGATACGATGTTTCGTTGGTATTATTTTTCTTTTTATTTTCTATTTGCATTATGACTTCTCGCTTGCGAATAAGTTTTTTCTTCTTTTTCTTCCGCGATTCGAATAGTATATCGACTTTTCATTATTACCACGATTCGTTACGATGTTTTTATTATCATTATTATTATTGTTATTATTAATATTATTTTTCTATTTATTTTACGATTTTGTATCCGAATTTTGTTTCTTCTTTCATTTCGTTTCCTACGATCGAATCGATGGAATTGTACGTGGCTATAATAATTCCCATCATGATCGTTTTGTTATATACTACTCGCCATTATTTCTCTATTTACTTTTATTAATTCTACGTTCGAATTTTTCTTTTATTTCTTTTCTTTTTTTTTCAATTGCTCCACGATCGGTTCGATACGACTTATTAATTACTCTCTCTCTCTCTGTATGTACAAATAACGATAATTACCTCGTAAAAATGATAATACGATAGAAATTTTTCAAAGGTAAAAAAAAAATAAATAAATAAATAAATAAATAAATAAAAAAAAGAAGGAACGAAAAAATCTATCATTTCTCTGTTTGCCTCGTATCACTTTTTTACGTATCGGTCGTGTATCGTGTATCGATCGATAAAAATTTCAAAGGAAATCGTTAGAAAGAAATTGATATACCAGATATAGGAGGACAATGTAACTGCGATAAAAGACATATATAACGTTGAGATATCCAAGATAGTTTAACTAAATAGAATCTCGGCGATCGAGAGACTATTACGCTCCAGTTATCTTACATAATTTATATCGCGTTCTCGACGATGATGATTCATCGGAGAAATGAATCATTGTACGAGAGAGATCATGAAAACGCTTGAAAAAGCTTCGACGGATGGCGAGGATCTAACGCGACGAGTGATTTTCTTTTTCTTTTTGTCTCTCTCTCTCTCTCTCTCTCTCTCTCTCTCTCTCTTTCTCTTTTTAAAATTTCCGATCGATCTTAAGAAGAAGAAGAAGAAAAAAAAGGAGAGAGAGAGAGAGAGAGAGGAAAAAATGTTTTTTTTTTTCACGAATTTCAAATATATCGTCGGATATCATTCGTTCCCGTGGAAATTAATCGTCTGACTTTTTCTAAAGCTTACGTACGAATCATTTGATCGATTCCGCGATAAACAGCTTTGCGACATCAAATCTCGAAGAGATGATCTGGATTTTACGAATTTAAATCGTCATCGAATCACATTTTTTCGATCGATTATATCAATCGTCATTATGATCGTGTCGCATTTATTCCAAACACTTCTCTTTTTCTTCTCCCCTATATCACGCTACTACGATAATCTACGTTCAGTATAATGTAATATTATTCGTTATAAATGATCGCTTTATATGGATAAAATTGAAGAATATAATCTTAAAGATCGTTCGAACAACTTATTTCAACTTTTTTCTTTTCTTTTTTTTTTTTCTTTTTTTTTTTTTCTCACTCCAGATAACTCGCGAATAAACGTCGAATATATATATATATATATATATATATATATATATATATATATATATATAAGTTTATATATAAATATGTATATATATATTATTTTTTTTTTCAAATTATTGTTGTTGATGTTTCATTCGATGGATCCTTCTTTATCAATCGCACATTTATAGATCGCGATTATTTCAATAATTATCTCGTTCCCAGCGACCTTCGTGATCCTCGAAAGACGAATAATATAACGATTTCGCAATCGTTAAGATAACGTTAATATACTTTGGTAAATAAAATATGCCTGCATCGTGATACTTGAGCGATAACAAAAAATATGTTATTAATATCATTATCACTTCATTACGGAATTATATTCTTACGATATTGTCCCTTTTTTTCCATCGGCCTATGTGATGAAATCTTATTTATTATTACAAATATTTATATATATATATATTTTTTTTTCCTTTTAATATTGCTATAAGATTTTATTATATATTATATATATATATACATATGTATAATGTTTAAATAAAAAAATATATATTATAAATAAATATATGTATTCATTTAATTTTATATATATATATATATATATATATATATATATATAAAAGTATACAATATATACAATATAATAGAATATATTATATATATAAAATATAATATTAATATATAGGTATATATATATGTATGCATGTATGTATGTATGTATGGGTGTACGAACGTATGTATGTACGTTTGTATGTATAAAAAGAGACTGAATGGAAGAATTTGTGGGGGAAAAAAAAATTCGAAAAAATTTCGTAATTCATGGTAGTGTCGTCGGTACACGAAGATAAGAGAGTCATAATAACGGCAGTAACGATGCTCGTTGACTCGAACGAAGTTGACCTAGTCAGGCACCCACCGGGCTCCATCTAATCTAAAATTAATTCCCAACAGCTGCTAGTCGACAGCCATACATACGTATATACATACATACATACATACATACATACATACATACATACATATATATATATATATATACATATATACATGGATACATAGACAGATACATAAAGTACGTGTATGACCGTACAGCTTCCTTTAGTTTTCATTCGTATTATTCTTTCTCTACGTGTCAAGGCCACGATTTAACATTATTTCCCTTGTGAACTATTTCACATTTAACTCATTTATTTATTTTAATTTTCTCAATTATTTATTTTTATTTTGAAAATGAAGGGGGGAATAGAAAAATTCAAAAAAGAAAGAGAACTACGTTACTGAGTATTTTAATTGATCTTGTTGTTATTATTATTGTTATCATTATTATTATTATTATTATTATTATTATTATTATTATTATTATTATTATTATTATTATTATTATTATTATTATTATTGTTTAAGGGCTAAAATTAACGAACTATTTATTATCAAACTCTGTCGTTAATTTCACAGATCCAGATAAAAGGAGCAGATATACGAAAACGCTGGGACTTTGAGAAATAAAAGGATTTTAAGAATCGACCGAACTCTGGTTATTATTATTATTATTATTATTATTATTATTATTATTATTATTATTATTATTATTAATATCGTTGACATTAATGTAAAGACAAAAATTCTTATTTCACATTTAATATTTAACCCTTTCATTAAATACAATTCATATAAAATGAAGAAAAAGAAAATCGAGTGGCCGAGAACGGAGCGATATTTAATTATTAATACTGTTATTACCATTATTATTATTATTATTATTATTATTATTATTATTATTATTATTATTATTATTATTATTTAATTATTGTTATTATCGAATCTTCGCGAGTTTCAATAATTACCTTTTTCCCGATAGCCGCGAGCACTTATCTTGGCACTTATCTTTAACTCTCACACAGTATATGTAATTTATTGCAACGATAATTGACAATTACCGACGTTTCCCTTCTCTACTATCAACACCGACGACATAAAAAAACAATGAAAGTAGTCGCAGGGTGAGAAGTGAGGGTGGAGGTAAGTGATGGGGATCGAGGGTTGAACCGGAGAAGGAGTAGGGCTGTTCCTAAGTAGCGGGCTAAGGTCCGACCTCACCCTTCTTACGTATCGAACGTTATACACCGTGTCGATTTTAATTGATTCGAATCACCGGCCACGCGAGACACCTTTAATTGGATGGGTTCTTACGGACTGGATAATCAAGAAAACACGCCAATTATATCCGTCATCGACGCCCTCGCTTTCTTTTCCATTTCCTTTTATTTTATTTCAATTTATTTTCTTTTCTTTTCTCTTCTCTTCTCTTCTCTCTCCCTCTCTCTCTCTCTCTCTACATTTCTTCCTCTACGATCCTTTTTATCTTCTTCTTCTTTTTTTTTTTCGTATAAATAAACGAAAAAATAAAGAAAATAATAATAATAGTAATAATAATAGTAATAATAATGATGATTATGATGATGATGATGATGATGATGATGACGATGATAAAAAGAAGAAAATCTACGAAAGCGAGAAGTGAAATATCAAACACGTTTTCCTCCTCCATTATTTAACTCTTTTTTCCTTTCGTTCCGTCCTTCTTTTCTTTTTTTTTTTCATCTTTCTTTTCTTTTCTTTTTTTTTTTTTTTTGGATAATTGATTGTTAACCTTCGACGCTATAAAGAGTAACGCCGATAACAGACGATAGGCTCGTATTGGAGTGTCCAACGTTACTTTCTTTCTTCTTCTTTTGTCGACGAGATTGGGGAGCGGGGAATGACGTTATGGGGGTGGGGGTTAGTAACGAGCGGAGAGTTTCGGCGTCGAGAGGGTGAGAAAACAAAAAAAAAATAAAGAAAAAGAAAAATGTCGCAACGTTAATTACGATAAAACGCGAGCACACGATCGAGTTATGTAAATTTTGCTATCTAAATATCTCGATCTCCGTTATAATAGTACGTATATATATATATATACATATATATATATATATATATATATATATATATATATATATGTATGAATTATATATTGCATAAAAATTTGAATACCTGCAATATTTACATATACTTAGAACTTTGTTTCGTTCGTACCGTTCGATTCTTTTTTCTTCATTTTTTTTTTTTTTTTTTTTTTTTTTTTTTTATTACATCATCGCAATAAGCAGTTCAGTCGCTATTTTTGTGGCAATATTTAACGACATGAACGATTATCATTGTTGGTAACGTTGATCAGAGAACGAAAAATAATTCGTTCGAAGTTTTTTTTTTTTTCGAAAGGGTCCCGTCAAAATCACTTAAACGTTAAAAACCCTTCTCGTAGGGATGATAATTTCTACAAAAAAAAAAAAAAAAAGAAAAAAGAAGGAATAAGAAAGGATGAAAAAAAAAATTAGTCAAAAGAGTCCCGGGCAAACGATTTCAAAAAAAAAAAAAAAAAAAAAAAAGAAGAAAAGAAAGAAAAAAAAAACAAATAAATAAAATGAAATAAAATAAAAAAAGAAAAGAAAAGTATATTCCTTCGTTTTCTCTATACGAATCCACCGTCGATATTTTTTTTCTTTTGTTTCTTTTTTTTTTCCCTGCCCGACCTATATCATTATCCCATTATATGAACGTCGAATGAGATTATAGATTAGATTTGAACTTTACAATGCATATTTCAAAGGACACGAACGATTAATTTGTCTTGGCACTTGGTATAAAATTAAATTTATTCAAATTTATCAATCAAATTTAATTCTTTCCCGTTCCCCTGAAAAATGATCCAAAAAATGATCCGTATGAAAATTTTTATTCGTCGATGAGAAAAGAAAAGAAATGACAGACCTCTCGAAAAAAAAAAAATAAATAAATAAATAAATAAATAAATAACGAAAAGGATCGCTTTAATATTTTTCCCTAGTACATACGTGTATGTATCTGTATACGCGTTTGTATATGTGTGTTTGTGTTCGCGCGAGCGAGCGTGTGTGTGTGTGTGTGTGTGTGGGCAAGACGCGTCCCGTTCTAACGGCGACTTTCTCGTCGGTCTGTCCGAAAAGTGCGAGCCCACGTGCTTCTCCACGGAGAAAGGAGGCCATCGAAATGTCAGTTTTACGTGTCGGCCTTCTCTCTCTCTCTCTCTCTCTCTCTCTCTCTCTCTCTTTCTCTCTCTCTCTCTCTCTCGCGCGCGCGCGCGCTTTGATCTTTCCTTACGAGTTAACTACATATAGATACAATTATGTGTATTGGGTTGGCAACTAAGTGATTGCGGATTTTGATTAATAATCTATCGACCAAATCCGCAATCACTTAGTTGCTAACCAAATAGTTGGTAAACAATTATGGTAAATAAGTTACCATAAACGCCACTGTTCTATTATCCTTTCCGGCCTCCTAAGTTTTTTTATTTGTTTCGATCCTAACCCGTACGTACTATTGATCGAATTAATTTTTCTAACCATTTCTAACGTTAATTGGTACACAACTCGTTTGTCCTGTGGCATTGTGGATGAAGGAAGAACAAAAAGAAAAAAAAAAGAAAAGAAAGATTCCAAAATGTTTTCCAATTAAACGTAACCAACTGTTAATCGGTTGACGTGTCGTGCTTTAAATATGATATTAAATAATAATAATAATTGTGGTAATGTAACGTTGATTAGAAATATGTAAAGTCGTTATTAGAATGTCTATGCTTCCATCTTTATTTTTTGGCTATTTATTTATTTATTTATTTATTTATTTATTTATTAGTTTAATATTTATTTTTTTTTTCTTTGTGAAGATAAGATCGAGGGAAAGATAATTTGTTGAATAAGTTGAGATTTTCCGAAATATAGATGGGTCGCTTAAGAAGGAAAGAAAAGAAAACATGAAAGAAAACGAAGCAACGAATGAAATTCGAAATTCGATTAGATGGGATAGAGGAATGATTAAAAAAAAAAAAAAAAAAAAATAAAAAAGCAAAAAAGAAAGAGAAAAGTAAATTTTTTCAATGATTTGTACGACGCAATAATGCATGAAGGAAATTAACAAATAAATATTTTGTTAACGGTTTAAATTGAGGAAAACTAATCAAACATCTAATGGAATCATTATCATCATTACCGGTTTCTTTCACTTTCTTTCTCTCTCTCTCTCTCTCTCTCTCTCTCTTTTTTTTCGTTTTCTAATTCGTTCTTTAATCAATGCCTCGTAATTACTTATTATCCGCTAAGAGTTTCTCCATCTCGATCCAATTCGCCATTACCTGTATTAAATTCGATGGAATTTTATTTTTAAATAATAAATGATGCTTTTTCCGTCTCGGATTATGACATTTCGATTTATCGATGTAGTTCTTGTAAAAAAAAAAAAAAAAAAAATTCCGAAGAAAAAGGATTCGAGTAAAAAATTCTAATTCGTAGAATAAATGAATGAATAAAACGAATAATTATACAAAATTTTTGTATATACACATATATATGTGTACACACACACACACATATATATATATATATTGTATACGTATATAAATAAATATATAAATACTAAAATCTTTCTCATAAAAATATAAATAGAATATCGATTTTTTATAAATAGACACACTGTAAATAGCATATTGATTTTTACATATTTTTAATTCTATATATATATATTACACATTCATATGGATTAATATGATTAATACGATTTTGTAGTGAACCGTACCGATTTCGGACCAATGATATACGACTTATAAAATAATCTCGACGATAAAAATAATTGCGAAGAGGAACCAGAAGAAGAAGAAGATGAAGAAGAAGAAAAAATAATGGAGAAAAGAAACGAAGGGGAAGAAAAACGAAAGGAATGAAGGAAAAAAAAAACAAAATTAAAAGGTCTTAGCAAACGAATTTAATCGCTTTCCTTCGGTTTCCTAGACACGAACTTTCGAAAATGATATGGAGCAGCAGGAAGGAGGAATTGAAACTGGATCCTGGCGTAATGTAGGAAGTCGCCTAACGTTAGACTTCGACCACATGCGACAAGGAAGTACCCTTTTATTTATTTTTTTTTCTATTGACATATATGTGTGTGTGTGTGTGTGTGTGTGTGCGTATGTGTACCGGTCGTTAGAATTTTATTTTATCCTTGTATTTCTAGATTTTATAACGCGTATCATTATCATTGGTTGCTATTTAATCGAAGGGGAATAAAGGTGTGAGATTATGAGGGTGTATGATAAGATCGTGATCAGTATCTTTAAACGTTTGTTAAATATTTGAAAAGAAACGAATGAATGATATAATTAAATATAAAATGACCTTTAATCCTAATTACAATTATTAATATTAAAATATTTATATGTATATATATATATATATATATATATATATATATTTATATAGACTTGCATAGTACACGGTATTGATCGTTTATTTTACTACAAAATATTTTCGTATATACTTGACCAATTCTAATAAAGATGATCGAAAATACGGAGATCAATGCAGAATCGATTTCTTCTTTCTTTCTCGACGATCGATTCGAGAAAAAACAAGATTGATTATCAAGAATTGAACGTTGTCGATAGATAGATATCGTTATAAACAAAAAGAAAAACAAATAAAATAAAATACAAAATATAAACAAAAATCGATTGAAATTCATTCTATTGAGTAGCGTTCCTTTCAACGCTACTTTGCTCGTCTCTCTTCGTTTTTATTTATTTCATTTTATTCTTTTTTTCTTTTTTTTTTTTTTTTTAATTATCATCGTCGGTTATATAAAGTAGGTTAACGAGAATTTATGTATAAGTAGGTATATGTATTTTTACAAATTTCACGAAATACGAGTTTACCAGAGATTCTGTAATTTCCTTGAGAGAGAGAGAGAGAGAGAGAGAGAGAGAGAGAGAGAGAGAGAGAGAGAGAGAGAGAGAGGACGGAAGACGATTCGCTTTCCATTAATGTTAATGATCTAAACGTGAACAGACGAACAGAATCAATTAGGTATCTACATAAGGTCCAATATAATTAATGTTATAAATCAAACTGTTGGAAATACTTTCACCGTATAGAACTTACGACGACAATTTTCTATCCATTCTAACGATAAATAGCGATTGAGAATGCGATCTCAATGGGAATGAACGTATGAGACATATAAATTGAACTTTATAAAAAAAAAAAAAAAGGAAAAAATAAATAAAAACATACCGAGTTAAATACATTTATATCGATCGTGTTTGGATTAACCTTGAAAAGATTTCTTAAAACGTGTACGACAGTTGGACACGTCGAAAGTATATCGTTCGATACGTATCGTAAAAAAATCCACGTTGCTCCGATTAAACGTATTTAAATATCTATCTTAATATGTATGTATGTGTATATATATCGTATATATGTGTGTAAAATATGTATGTATGTATTATATATTCATATATATATATATATATATATATATATATATATATATATATATATATACAGAACTAGGAAGTCGTGTGCCACGTGACTTTCACTTTCACCGAAATAACGAGGACGCTGAAATGAATTTGTATGGTTCTGAGAACATATATATATGTGCATATGTGTGTGCGTTTGTATATATATATATATATATATATATATATATATATATATATAATATAAATGTATGATACAAATACGAACGCGCGTATATATGGTCTTTCATATTCTTTCTTTTCATTCGTTAACACACGCACATTCTTTTACACTGTCTCTTTCTCTTTCTCTTTCTTTATTATATATATATATATATATATATATATATATATATATATATATATATATCCCGTCTTTCTTTTCTCATCACTTTCGTATATCGCATGAAAGAGAAATTTACCTTGTAAGATCTCGAATTTAGGTTAACGCGTAAGGGTCTTTCGTATCTCCGATCTCGAAAGTATTTTTTTTCCTTTCCTTTCTTTTCTTTTTTTCTTTTTCTTTTTTTTTCTTTTGCTTCTTCTTCCCCCTCTCCGTCCTTCAAACGAGACACGCCCTAAACGTTCGAGTCGCTTGGCTTAAATGTATCGATTTGTCCGATTAAAAAAATGATTTTTTTTTTTTTTTTTTTTTTTAATATAGTTTATTCTTTTTTTTCACGTTCCGTGCGTTTTAAAAATTAAATGCATATACGTACATACATACATACATACATATATATAATAATAATAATAATAATAATAATAATAATAATAATAATAATAATTTAATTTATATCGTGCAATTATATTTAGACATATAATTTTCACGCGCAGACACATTCGTTATTGTTAATTATTATTATTATACGTTCGATATGATCTACCATGTTACCGAGTATTTCTGATCGATAGTGGATCCCTCGTGATACCCGCGAGGATGGGGAAATAAAAATTCCGTTGTGGAAATAGTTCTGAGGACGTTACGAATAAACGCGAAGTCATTACGGTTAATGACGAGTAAGGCGCCAAGACTATTTACGGAGTATACGCGCACCCGTACGCATGTATGCGTCCATTTATGTATTACCCGTGTATTAGTGTATGAATCTGTCTCTGTCTCTCTACGTACTTCTTCGTGAAAGCGATATTTTGCAATTTAATAATCACGGTTTTTAAGAAATACGTCGATTCTCATGAAAGAGGTCCGTCTTCTTTTTTCTTTTATTTCTCTCTCTCTCTTTTTTTTTTTTCTTTTTTATATCTTTTTCTTCCATTTTTTATCCTTTTTTTTTTCATTCGTTTCATTTCTTTATCTAATAATTAAATAAATAAAGAAAAGGACAGAGAAAAAGATATTAAAACAGACGTATTCCGAAAACTGAACGACGATCTTTCTGAAGATAGATTTTTTTTTTCTTTTTTTTTTTTAATTTAATCGAAAGAAAACGAGTAAAAGAAAAATAGAAAAATAAAGAACTAAACAAACGAAGAAAAGTAAAGCGAATGAAAGGAAAGGAACAGATTAGAAGGAGGAGGAGGGGGAGGAGGAGGAGGAGGTGGGATTCCGATGGCGAAGAAGGGGAAAAGAAATTCAATGAGTTTTCTGGAAATCCTTCGATAAACAAGATCGGATCTATCGATCTATACATCCCGATTGATTTATCACGTGAGGATATTATTACCTATTTCTAACGGCGTACTAGTTCTTACTTACGAGCAGGTTCAATATTTTTATTCTACACGATCGTAGAGATCTCCAAGCTAATGAAATCAAATATCACCTTCTTACCTCGCTCTTCTATCCATTCTCTCTCTCTCTCTCTCTCTCTCTCTCTCTCTCTCTCTTTCTTTGTTATTTTTAGAAAAAGATATATTGACCACGATCGCACTAATACGAGCGTAAAAATACTATAACAGGACACTAATCGACGATATTTTTCTTTTGAAAAGGCTAAATTGTATTTCACAGTAATGTCGGTTACGTTTTTTTCTTCTTCTT
This sequence comes from Dolichovespula sylvestris, assembly GCA_918808275.2. NCBI lineage: Eukaryota > Metazoa > Arthropoda > Insecta > Hymenoptera > Vespidae > Dolichovespula > Dolichovespula sylvestris. The sequence continues at coordinate 5,599,925 of OU964970.1, read as the reverse complement.
CTTCTTCTTCTTCTACTTTTTTTTTTCGTTTTTTTTTTCTTTTTTCGTCCTCCGGGGAATTTTTTTTTTTTTTTATTTTTTCTTCGTCGTCGACGAAGTTAATGATTATCGATCGAATGGCACCGAATTGTAGTCTTGGAGGAACGATTCTTTCTTCTACTTCTTCTTCTTCTTTTTTTTTTTGTATGATTTTTGTGATTTTTTTTTTTTTTTAATGTTCGACAGAAAAAAAGGAAGTCGAATTCGTCTTATTTTGCGTTCGATCATTTTTCGTCGAAGGATGATTTGTTTATTTTGTTTTCTTTTTTTTTTTCCTTTTATAATATTCGACAGTAACATTATTTTCACTCTTATCGTCGCTCGACGAATTTTCTTTTCTTTTCTTTTCTTTTCTTTTCTTTTCTTTTTCGTCAAAGACGAAGTTATTTCGATGGATCGAAATTCTCGAAGAATGAACATTTGATCGACAAAAATATTTTCGACGATCTCACGTCGAATATAGATGAAGTTACTTAAACCGGGACGGGACGAGGTAGAGGCGAAGGAAAAAAAAAATAACGGAAAAAGAGAGAGAGAGAGAGAGAGAGAGAGAGAGAGAGAGAGAGAGAGAAAGAAAGAAACACGAAAAAAGCAAAAGAGAGAAAAAAGGAGCAAAGATAGCGGAAAAATCAGCTTGGAGGTGAAACTTCAATACCTACGTAGTATTAGAATCCGTCTAACCGGTTTTGCCGGAGAGTCGATACAGTAAAAAGAAAAAGAAAAATAGAAGAAAAAAAAGGAAAAAAGAAAGAAAAAAAAGATCCTGTGCGTGTGTTTACGATCGAGAAAGGGACGATCCGGAAAGCAATCGATCCTACGTAATATCGACATTTTTCTCAACGGAAGCGATCATTTTCCTTTCCTTTCTTTTTTTATTTTTCGTTTTTTCTTTTTGTTTCTCCTCGCGTCGATCGTGTTCGATATATCGGACATATCTCTCTCTCGATCTATCGAAGTTCTATCAAATTGATTTTATTTATTTATTTATTTATTTTTTTTTTTTTTTTTTTTCATAAAAAGAACTAGACCGGCTCGTAAGATACAAAACTTTCGGTCCGCTTCCTTCCTTCCTGCCTTCCTTTCTTTCCTTTTTTCTTTTCGTGCCAAGTAAAATTGGAATAAAAAAGAAAAAAGAGAATTGTATAGCACGTAATCCATCTTGTTAGAAATGCGTTGTTGTGAAGTTTAGATCATAGTCATCGTTCGGTGAAAGTTGATCACAAAATGCACGATCACTCTCGGATTTCTCATTTTTATACGAAATTGTATAAGGCCAATAAAAAAAAAAATATATATATATATATATCATTTTTATTATACAGTTAGAAATTGGATATTTTTGAAATTTAGAATCTTTCGAAAATGTTTCTAAAACGATTTCAAAGAATCGATTAACCTATTTTATACATATATATATATATATATATATATATATATATATATATATATATATATTTTTTTTTTTGATTTTTCTCTTTTTCTTTCAAATTATAAAACAACAAGATCGTCGAAGAAAGTTTTTACGATCCGAACGATAAATAATTCATTCGAAACATTTCCAAAAAATATCAATCGTTTTGGAGTGAATTAATGATAATTCTAACGACTGTATCTGTTTATTTGTGAATATGTCAGCGAACGAAATAACGATATCGAATGTTATTAGTAACAGCAGATATTTATTTCTTAACGTTATCGATCAATGAAAAATCGTGTATATCTCGAATCGTGTATTAACGATCTGCTTTTCTTTTTTCTTTTTTCTTTTTTTTTTCCTTTTGCCCCCTCCTGTTTTTTTTTTCTTTCACAAGCGTCATTACTCTGTTGAACCGGGAAGCGTAACACTTTCCATCCTACAATACTTCCTTCTACGTCTTGAAATAAAAAACTATACAGAGTTTCCTCATACATTCATACATACATACACACACATATATAATATATATATATATATATATATATATATATATATATATATATATATAAAATGTAATGAAAACATTGAATTTATTTGTTTTTCCCTTGGTACGCGACATTTTTCTTCTTCAATTAATTCCCGGAAAAGATTTTATTGGAAATCGCGAATGAAATAAAATTTATCCGAACGCGTTTTTTCTTTCTTTTTTCTTTTTTTATCTATTTCACTTTTTACGACGAAACTGAATCGTAAATATTCTCATCGTTCTCTAATTTCCTTCTAATGAAAAAAAAAATAAAAAAAAAAAAAAGGAAATTTCGGATATTTCGCGCGAATAAGGAAGAAGAAAAAGAATGCGACAAATAAATATTAATGTCAAGTTCAAAATAAATAAATAAACAAAAAAAAAATATATATATATATATATATATCATTATAATTTCGATCTATTTCAAACGCGTTCTAACGAACGTACCAACAATCGTACGAATTCATTTCATTTTCTCCGTTCGGAAATGGAATTCTACGAAAATTTAAAGAAACGAAAGAATGAACGAATAAATAAATAAAAACAAAAATATAAAAAGAAATTAACTCGTAATTCATCTTCTCCCCTCATTCCTTTCTCTCTCTCTCTCTCTCTCTCTCTCTCTGTGTTTTTTAAAAATATGGCAATACCATGCACGAGAAGAAAAATCAAAAGGTAAAAAGAAGAAAAGAAAAAGAAAAAGAAATAAATAAAGAAAGAGAAGGAAAGAAAATAAAAGGAAAACAAAAAAAAAATATGTCGGAAGAAGGAAGCGAATTCGGTGTGCGGTCGGTGTATAATTTCCAATTATACTTCCCGATTAAGCATAAAGGAAAGCGTGTGCCGGGAACGCAGAAATCTAGACGGAGAAAGAGAGAGAGAGAGAGAGAGAGAGAGGGAGAGAACGATTGTAATGCGCGAGTTGGCATGCGCAAAAGCAGACAGGTGCAATTCCGTTGCTCCTCGAAACGCGATGACGTCGATTATCGCGAGCGTGCAAACTCGTTGTTGCACTTTTTCCTTTATATCTTTCTACAGTATGGTATACTATTTACTATCTCTATCTATCTAACCTTTATTCATTTCTTCTTCCTCCTCTACCTTTTCTTCCCTTTCTTCTTCTTCTTTTTATTTATATTTTTCATTTTCTCCCTTTAACTGCATATACACAAACACATACATACACACACGCATACATAAATACATACATACATACGCGTGTATATATGTATATATATTTTTTGTTGAAATAAAATATTAGATTATATATATGTATATATATATATGTATGTATGTATGTATGTATGTATTTATGTATGTATGTATATGTGAATGTATAATGCGTACTATAAACACGCACGCACGTACGCACAGAAACATACGCACATACAATCACACACATGTTCTCAATCTCTTTCCTCTACTCTCTCTCTCTCTCTCTCTCTCTCTCTCTCTCCCCCACCCTCTCCCACCATTTAGTTCTCGAAAGTGAAAACGCCAATCGCAAACACCGAACGAGACTCTTGCGTGTTTCATCGCGATTTCAAACTCAGTACTCCGTATCGCACGTCCACGATATACGTACGTATATTTATCTATATGACCGTTTACGTATATATATGTATGTGTGTGTGTGTGTATGTATGGCTCTGTGTATGTATATCTCTGTTTGTCTGACTATTTGTTTCTTCTGTAGCTATGCTATGTACATACACATGCATACATACATACATACATACATATGTACGTACGTCATGACCTAGCCACTTTCTTCTTCGTTCCAGTGAACTATTTTAATCGCAACCCGATTGAAAACCTTCCTTTAAAACCTTTCTTCCTCTCTCTCTCTGTCTCTCTCTCTCTTTCTCTCTCTCTCTCTCTCTCTCTCTCTCTCTCTTTCTCTTTCTCTTTGCCTGCCCGTCTGTCTCTTTCTTTCTTTCTTTTCTCACACTCTCGTTCTTTTCGTATTATTTTTTTATTTCGAGTCAATGAACGCTAACCATAGTTCTTTATAATACATATATATATATATATATTTACTTCTCTCTTTCTTCAACCGAGCGATTCCCTATGAACGTTCAATTTTCGTTATAAACATTATTTCATTTTCAATCATTAGCTGATCGTGAAAATGCACGATGAATTTTTACATCAATCCTTTCGTTCATACCAAAACGTAACGTACGACTGATTATTTTATTATTATTATTATTATTATTATTATTATTATTATTATTTTTCTTTTTAATTATTAACTCTGTGTTCGTATATTTCTAATCATTAAGTATATATATATATATATATATATTATAATCGCATGTCAATTATATATATACATATATATATCGCATGTTAATTTATTTTTCCAAAGAAAAAAAAAAAGAAAATATTGTTGACTGACTCTTTTAAAGTTGACCTTTTTTTAATTATAATTCCAAACGCACTTTTTTTTTCTCTCTCTCTCTGTCTCTCTTTCTTTCTCTTTTCGGACCTTCGGACATCTTTCTTATTTCACATCTTTTCTCATTCGGACATCTTTCTCTTTTAACATTTTCTCCTTCTCTTTTCCTCTTTAGTGATTGCTTCTTGAATTAAGAAGTACACGGGAGAGAGACAGAAAGAGAGAGAGAGAGAGAGAGAGAGAGAGAGAGAGAGAGAGAGAGAGAGAGAGAGAGAAAGGAAAGTTTATCAAAAGAGGTCTGTAAAAAGAACACTCGTTATCATACCCTGTCGGGTCGTCTGATAACACACACGTCTATTTATGTCAGGATTTATTGACGTTAACGTTCGCAACGAAAGAGAGAGAGAGAGAGAGAGAGAGAGAGAGAGAGAGAGAGAGAAAGAAATTTTTTTTTCGTATCATTGATTGCCCGCCAAAAATGTCATAATTATTTCTTAATTTCATTTTCTTTTGAATTTACAATATTTGTTTACGTCCTTATATATACGGTATAAAATCTAAGATATCTGTCTGTGTGTGTGTGTGTTGAAAATATCGAACGATATCTATGCGTTTCAATTTTTAAAGTATAATGACAATACAGCGATAAGAGTTGTACGAATGAATGAATAAATAATTGATGCAGAAAATCGAAAAAAAAAAAAATTAAAATAAAAAAATAAAAAAAAAAAAAAGAAAACAGGATATTTACTTACATATTCCAAAGTATTATTACGCTTCTACGAGCTTATACGGTTATATTATCCCGAAGAGGGGGAGGGGGATATAGCTTACCTGCAAAAATAAAAAGAGAAATTTATTTAATATCAAAGAAGAAAGAAAATTAGTTAATTCATTCATTCATTCATTGATAAAACAAAAAAATAAATAAAAGTAAAAAAAAAAATCGTATTCTCATCCGACGTCCCCGTATACGTTGACTTAAGCTCTCAATAATTAATTTAATGTTTCATTATTATATAATATATCGAACGATGCTTATTGTAATATCAAAAGTACGAAGTTTAAAAGTAATATTTTGAAGGGATGAGTAAAATAATCGATAATTAGTATCGAAATACATAATTAATCGTCGGGAGACATTTTTTTAATATACATTTTTGTATATTTTTTATATACATATTTTATTATTACATTATATATATATATATATATATATATATATATATATATACACATATATACATATGTATGTATGTATATTTATATAAGTAGTACTTTCAAAGATCGACAAGAATTTTTCTTCAAAGTGAGATTTACGATCTCGCAATATTTCGTAATTAATACGTTTACGCCCATTTAATTGCATATTATTAATTTCTTATCAATTATATCTCGTAGATCACAAATACAAACGAAAAAAAAAGAAGTGATTAACAATATATATATATATATATATATATATATATATATATATATATATATATATATACGATAGATATGAACGTTAAGTGATCGATACGATTAATATTTATTGTTGTCTCGCTTATACAATGATTTTTATTTTTATCATGATTACATAGAATCTCGAATGTGATTGAAATGGAAATAACTGGGTATTTTTTTTCTTTTTTTTTTTTTTTTAATAATCATTACTATTAACGCCGCCGTTAACGTGAACGCTTTGAACGAGTATTTACCGAGACAAAGTTTTCATTACAAAACTCGCTAAGTCGTACGCATTCCTTGAGAAAGAGATAAGTGAAAAAAAGAAAGAGAGAATTTTCTAACGCTAAAAGGAAAAATCTTTCTTTCTTTCTTTCTTTCTTTCTTTTCTTTTTTTTTCCGTCTCTCGCCCCCTCTTCTCAACGATCTATCGATCGATACGTTCAACTTCGTGCACCTTCATCGATAACTTACCGAGCTTTAAAATATCTCTTGCGTTGGAAACATCAGATAGAGTAATTCTAACGGAAACGTTTATCGATATAATCATCTAATAATAATAATAATAATAATAATAATAATAATAACAATAACAACAACAACAACGACAACGACAACAATAAATATAATTTAAACAAATTAAAAAAAAAGAGATAGAAAAGAAGCATTCATCCTTACAATCGAATTACACCAAAGTCGACGAAGTGAAATCGAGTATAAAAAATAAAAAAAAAATAATAAAATAAAAAAAAAAAACAAAAAAAAAGAAAGCGAACAACGTCTACAAAAACAGTGATGGTCGATGGGCATGTGTATCCGGGGGATGGAAGGAGAAGGGTGAAGGGTGAAGGGTCAGACGGAAGAAAGAAGAAACGAAATGAGAAAGGGACGAATTCATTAATTATCCAAATAATTGTTCGCAATGGAGCGGACAGAGTGAAATCGTAAAATCGGGGATCTGACGAAGGGCCGCGTATGAGGAATAAAAAGGAAGGAAAAAAAAACTGCGAGAGGGAAGAAGAGAGAGAAAGCGAGAAAGGAGAAGGAAAATAATCATGAAAAAAAAAAAGAAGAAAAAAAAAAAAGAAAAAAAGAAAAGTGGAAAAGAAAGGAAAAAAGCCGGAGGAACAATAGAAGAAGAGACATTGAAAATCATAGAAGACGACAGCCAAGATAATAGCATTTCAAGGCTACTCGTACGATAATCGATAATATATTATACTTCGCTCGGACGAGTGCAATCCGATTGTCCGAATCGGCTTCACTTTCCCCACTGCAATATGTTTCCCCGTTTTCACCCCTCCTACACCCCTCGCACTCACACCCACATCATCTCTCACACCAACATCTCTCCCCTGACGTCACCTCTCCATCCCCTTCTTTCTCTATTCTCGATGTGCATCTTCGGGAGAGATTTGCACGACTACGGCAAATCCCGACGCACGTGGATGAGCGCGTGCAATTTGCACTTTTTAATGCGTCATATGTCCTCTCTCTCTCTCTCTCTCTCTCTCTCTTTGTCTGGCTGTATGTCTGTTTGTTTGCGGAGAGAAAGATGGATAGATAGATAGATAGATAGATAGATAGAGATAGCGAATAGTATTAGCAATGGGCTTTTGGATAAACCTGAACATTTTTCACTTTTCCAATTATACACGTAAACACCTAAATAGATTTATTTGCAAACGAAATGTATGTATATATATATATATATATATATATATATATATATATATATATACGATTGGTCGGGGATAACGAACGTAATGGTATTTTTATTTTCGATCTATTTAAATTCTTCTTCCTTTCTCGTTCCTTCTCCTTTTCTTCGTTTCTTTTTCATTTTCTTGTTTTTCCGACGTCTTCCGATGGCTTGAGGAACAAAAGCCGACAGAATTATTATAAAGCCACACTCGTTCGTTCCTCCGACGAAATCGAAACAATTTCATTCCCATTTATTATTACAATTATTATTATTATTATTATTATTATTATTATAATTATTGTTATTATTTAATCCTTAGAAATATTTGTCGATCGACGAAGTCGAGGATGCAGTTAAAAGGCAAGAACGCAAACGGTTCGTTCTAATTCGATCTAAATCTGTCACCGGCGATGTACTCGATCGAGATTAAAAGAAAAAGTAAAAAAAAAAAAAAAAAAGGAAAGAGAGAAAGAAAAAGAAGAAGGGTAGGAGGGAGGGAGAGAGGGTAAGAACATTCGCCTTTTTTATGGCTTCGTTTAGAGTACGGATTAAGGAACGGCCTTCGGAAGGTCGAGTTACGGTCACTGTGCCACGGTCTTCGGGAAATGTTAACTCGTTGCGACATGGCGAACGTACGAGACACGTAAGTTACTTACAAGAGCGTAGAGTTATTAATGATAATTAATGGATCGTTTTATCGGGAACGACTTTAAGCGCGAACGGACATTAAAAAGTCTTTGAATGAAACACGTCATTTATATACATATATATATATATATATATATATATATATATATATATGTATGTATGTACATATATATTTACACATAAATGTACGTGAGCATTTATTTGTGACACACGGTACGTAAGTATATCCGAAGATTTTTCTTTTTCTTTTCTTTCTTTCTTTTTTT
>OU964970.1:5573974-5581474 GCA_918808275.2 Dolichovespula sylvestris | reverse complement strand
GGAAACGTATGAGGAAACACATCTCATGTATTCACCATGAAACCAACCGTATCCATTTCTATGGGATGATAATCCGATAGTACGTAAATCGTTATGTTAAATTAATAATCACGATATATATGTATATTAAAAAAAAAAAAAAAAAAAAAAAAAAAAAAACAAATAGAAATACTTATTAGAAATTAATCGTTTCGACGTATATTATATTTATGTCGTTGAAAAGAAGCAAAAAAAAAAAGAAAAAATAAAATAACAATCTCCCGATACAATTTACATAATTATATATATATAATTTTATAGTATCTTAATTTTTAACACACACACACACACGTTCAATCGTAAAAATCACAGGATAAAATTACAATTGCAATACAATTCATATAGATTTATGATATTTTAATTCTGATATATATATTTAATTATAAAAAATCTCGATGAAATTGCTTTGAAGTTAAGGAACATAAAGAATCGGATTTTAATAAGACGATGATTCGACGGAACGTAAATTTTTTCATATGTGTATATTCAATTAATAATTATAATATGTATTATACACACACGCGCGCGCACACACACACACACACACACACACATTATTTTTTATTTTGAAATATATATATTTATGTATATAAAAATCTCTTTTTTTTTCCATGAAATTTCGTATAGCCAAGAAGAAAGAAGGTAGAAACGAAAAATGAAGGTAATATTTCTCTCTCTCTCTCTCTCTCTCTCTCTCTCTCTCACTCTCTCTCACTCTATCTATCTATCTCTTTGTCTCTCTCTTTTGCGAAAGCCCGAAATGGTCCAAAACCGGTCCAGTACCGTATAAGAGATACCACTCTCGCGAATGCGGAAACCGTTCGGAGTTGAGGCACAGCAAAGTCTCCGAAAGAATTTCTTTATTTTTTTTTTTTACTTTTTCTTTTTCTCCTCTCCCTCCCTCCCTCCCTCTCTCTCTCTCTCTCTCTTTCTCTATCTATCTCCCACTCTTCTCTTCTTCTCTTCCCTTTTTCAATCTTTACTATATGGCGTCGCCTCGGTTCTTTGAAATTCTTATAAAGTCAAACTTTTTTCTTGGCCCCCCCCTCCCCCCCCTTTTTTTTTTGCTCTTGAAGAAAAAGTAAACTCAAAAACCCAACGTGAATATTTACTAGCTCATGGTGGACAGGATTAATCTTCAGTTCACGAATTCTTCTTCTTCTTCTTCTTCGTCTACTTTACCCTTTTTACGTGTGAATGATATATATATATATATATATATATAAACAAAACAAAACGAAATTTAAATAAAACGAAAAAATCATAACAAAAGAAAAGAAAAATATATAACGCGTATTCGATCGACGGCATTCAATGGCGTTCGAAACGTGTCATTGAAAAATCACTCGACATTTTTATTTCTATAAATGATTCTTGGTAAGACGTCAGTATCGCGTATATTTGATCGATCGATCGATCGATCGATCAAGCGTAATAGCCATTAGTAAAAATCTATCGCGTTTTTCGTTCGTAATTAACGCGCAGGCCGAGAAAAATGATAAAATTTCTTTTCTTTCTTCTTTCTTCTTTTTCTTATTTCTTTTTTTTTTTTTTTGTCTTTTTCATCGTCGATTCGTTCGGTAATATATTATTATTTCTATGATCGATTTTTTTTTACGCACGTTACGTATCACGAATTTTGATCGATGGATCGCTCCCGTAAGTACTGTTATTTAAAAATCAATCGTATTCTATATAATTAAAGAGTGTCACATAATTATTTTTATCCTTGTGATATCTGTTTTCATACTTTCAATAATAATAATGTTGATTAGCGAGACGTTAAATATCGCGAATACTTTATTGATCGATTAATTTCTAATGATCTAACCCAAGATCTGATTTCTCAATATCACCGGTTTATCATGTACGACTCGTTACATTTCTCTTTCCTTCATTATTTTTTTTTTTTTTTTTTTTTTTATTCTTTCCATCCGTATTTGTATCCCGTCTCAAATGTTTATAACGTGATACGGAATTTGTTTAAAATATACGACGTACGTTTAGTCGCTTCTATGTTGCTTCTGAAGTAAAAAAAAAAAAAAAAATAAAATAAAAAAAGAAAAGAAAAAAAAAAGTCCTAAAAAGAAGCTTCGCAAAAACGTAATATATATTTGCTTTTTATTCCTTCAAATCTCTTACAATATTAATCATCTTCCTGCGTGAAGTAGTAGTAGCCAGATAATTTCACGGTTTATTAAAAGTCAATTTTTTTTATTCTTTTTCCTCTCTCTCTCTCTCTCTCTCTCTCTCTCTCTCTCTCTCTCTCTCTCTCTCTCTCTCTCTCTCCTCCTTTTTCTCCTTACACCGAGAATAACCATTCCGAATTTTAAAATCGACCAATATCACGACATTTCTACTCTACCATGAATAACCATTATTTTCCCCATATCTTTTTTTTTTTACCGATCTAAACATAATCAATTTTCTCTGGCTCATTAAAAAAAAAAAAAAATAAATAAAAAAAAAAATAAAAAAAAAAAAAACAGAATTCTTTCTCCTTTAAACGCACGATTGTTATCAGCCAAGAAATCTTTTCTTAATGCTTACGCATTTAATTATCGTTGTATCGTCGAACGATCTCGATATGTATTCGACATTTTTTTCTTTTTTTTTTTTTTTTATTTATTTATTTATTTATTTCTCTCCCTCTCTCTCTCTCTCCCTCTATATATATATATATATATATATATATATATATATATATATCCATCCATCTATCTATCTATCTATCTATATATCCCTTTCGCGTTTCCACCTTCTTATAAAGTAATATGTAAGTACAGTCGCGTTAAAATGGAACCCTCAACGTCTCTTACTCGTTCCGGAGATGTGAATGCGGGCAAAAGGCAGTCTCTCTCTCTCTCTCTCTCTCTCTCTCTCTCTCTCTCTCTCGGTTGGTTTCTACGTAGGCAGGTAAAGGTTAAGCAAGAAACGGTGACGTCGATGTACGAAAGGAGAGGATCGAGCAACCTGTTGATCTCTGCGCTCCCTCCTTTCACTCCTTACTCTCTCTCTCTCTCTCTATCCTTTTCTTTTTTTCTTTCTCTCTCGAGATGAAACGCGACGAGGGATTTGATCATTACGTTTTATACATTTCTAAACGACTAACGTTACGTTCTAACGTTTTCATTCGCGAAAATTTCATCGTATAACACGTCACACCCTAAAAACGTCCTCGACGTTTACGGAGAAATCCATTTTTTCTTTTCATTACGAAGGAGAAACGTTTATAAAAAAAAAAAAAAAAAAAAAAAACGTTTTAATAAAAAAAAAGAATATATATATATATGTATATAAAAACGAAAAAAATATCGCGAAGAGAGAGAGAGAGAGAGAGAGAGAGAGAGAGAGAGAGAGAGAGAGAGAGAAAGAGAGAAACGACGATTAAGATTTTCGAGATTCTTCGAAACGGTTAACATCGCGATGGCTCCTCTTCAAAAAAAAAAAAAAAAAAAAAAAAAAAATCGAAGTAGGTAAAGCCACCTATATACATGAATGAATGAACGAATGAATAAATGAATGAATGAATTAATTAATTAATGAATAAATAAATAAAAAAAGAAGAAGAATAGGAAGAAGAAGAAAAAGTAGGCCACGAAGGAGAAATTAGAAAACATAGTTAATGGGATAATGCGAATATCTAGCAAAAGAAAAAAAGAGAAAGAAAGAAAGGAGGGAAGAAAAAGAAAACGAAAACGAGAAAGAAAATAAAAAGGAAAAGAAACGTGTCTAACGGCTCGTGTGCGAACGAGAGAGAAAGAATAAAAAATGAGGATAAGGAGGAGGAGGAGGAGGAGGAGAAGGAGGTGAAGGAGGAGGAGGAGGAAGAGTAGAGACCGGAATTCTTTCTAACGCGAGTGAGGAGGTCGAGGGAAAAGAAAGTGGTCCTATTTTGGTCTCCGTTCCGCTTTTCGCGTTCGTACTCAACTCGAAAAGTTGACTCAACTGGTGTTAACTCTTGTGAGTTACCAGGCAAGGACCAACCTCTTAATATGTAAACTCGGACACGCACACACGCACACACGCACACACGCACACAGTTGTACACAATGGTCGCGTCTACTTGGAAAAAAGTTATAGCGTTGTAAAATATTGTGTAAAATAAAATGAAGGGAAGAATAAAAAGAAGAGAGAGAGAGAGATAGAGAGAGGGAGGGAGATTAACAAAATCAAGGAGGAATTAAAAAAGAAAAAACGATAAAAAAGAAGATTGAAAAAGAAACAGAACGTAGCCAAGCGATTCTGTAATCGCGCAACACGAAGTTAAAAAGGAGGGCCCAACATTTCACCGGCCAGGAGAAAGTTCGTTGCCGAAAGTGGTTTGGCCTGGTCCAAGAACTGACCAAGAAAAAAGAGTAAATAAGAAAGAAAGAAAGAAAAAAGAAAAAAGAGAAAAGAGAAAAATATTCGTTCCCCGTCCGTAGATACCTTTTATTACCAGTTAAACGTTTTTACCATATTCTTCATTCGTGATTTCTTTTAGAAAATCATGTGTTCTCGCTTGGAAAGTAAAAATGTTGTTGTGTTTCTTTTCTGTTTTTATTTTTCCCCTTTTTTTTTGTTTTTTTTTTGTTTTTCTCTTTCTTTTTTTTTTTTTTTTTTTTGGACACCCCCTCTACCTCCTCCTCCTCCTCCTCCTCATCCTCATCCTCGTTTTTAGTTTCTCTTTCGTAATCGTTGAATGGTAAGATCTTCGTTGCTTATTTTCTGTTTTTTTTTCTTTTTTTTTCCTTTTTTTTCTTTTAATAATAATATTTTATTTATTTAATATTTAATAACTATATATGGACAACGAAATCTACGTTGTGGATAAGGTACAAATTTATTTTGTCCTTGATTATAGTAAAGCAAAATCCGCGTTGTTTGTCCGTGTAATAAAACTATGGTTGTCGTCGTTATAGGCAAGAAGAAACAAATGTTTGTTTCTTGACTAAATAAAATCGATTGGTTGCGTAAGAAATATAGTCATTGTTATCGCGACTGACCGATAATTTATGTATGTCGTTAGTTCGAAAAAAATCATGCAATAACGCGAATACGACGTCTAAACGTTTATACAAATATATATATATATATATATTTTTTTGTTTTCAAATTGAAAAAAAGAAAAAGAAGATGAATAGTAGTGGTAGATAGATAGATGTTAACTTAAAATTTAATGAGGGATAATCGAATAATAATACGAGGAACGGTATCGTTGAGAACCCATTAAGATCGAACGAACGATCGATCGAAAATCTTTAAAAGTAATCATTCGTTTAAAAATTGACATATAAAAATATTTTACCGATCGATTTACCAATATACATACATACACAAATATATGTATCTCTCTTTCTCTCTCTCTCTCTCTCTATATATATATATATATATATTTATACACACAATCGTTTTCATGTTCACAGGAGTCAAATAACTAAGTTGATAATCGATTCGCGAGTTGGTTAACAAGATATGAAACATTAACGAGGCACTAACTGATATATAAATCGTCGAATAATTTATCGAATGTGTTTTTATGTGTGTGCCTTATAGTTGTTATATAGGAAATGCCTAAACGAATCTCCATTAAATCTTTAAGGCGGCTCGCACAGAAGTTCATTTTCATTATTCAGTGATCGTTCGCGAGAGATAAGAAACTGAACGAGCGACGGAGACGGAGATACGGACTGAGAGAAAGAGAAAGAGAGAGAGAGAGAGAGAGTGAGAGAGTGAGAGAGATGGTGAGTGTATAAGCACGGAGTGATTTTTTTCATCTCGCTAAACGTGAGCCACTCGTTTGCTAACTCGAAGAGTCAAGAAAACAGGGAGAGAACGTGTTCACGGAAGAGTTCCAGCAGCACACGAACAAGAAACTACAAGAAGAATAAAAATGAGAAACGGGGAAGATGAAGTAGAGATGGAGGAGGAGGAGGAGGAGGAGGAAGTGGAGGAGGAGAAGGAGGCGAAGGTGGAGGAGAAACTCGCGTACGAGCAATCAATTCGAAACGATAATGAGTGTGTGCTTTTGTATTGGTAATGTAACGCAATGTGTTTTCCAAATTCACGTTTGGATATTCTCTTATTCGAATTTAAAAGAAATTAATCTCAAACAAGTTATCTTAAATCTCCTTCTTTTTTTTTTCCTCCTGTTCCTCTTTTCTTTCGCTTTTTTTTTTTTTTCGTTTGTCTTTCCAATCTCCGTCTCTCTCTCTCTCTCTCTCTCTCTCTCTCTCTCTCTCTCTCTCTTTCTTCTAAATATTTAACGGCAATAATCAAATATTATAAATTACGGATTATTTTTAGGATTATTTTTGATTTATCGATGATTTATAAAGGTCTAATAAATACGTCATTAAGTATGTATATATATATATATATATATATATATATATATATATATATTTTCTCTCTCTCTCTCTCTCTCTCTCTCTCTCTCTCTCTCTCTCTCTCTCTCTCAGACATTCGAATCTTCCGTTTGAATTCGATTGTCGCTATAAGATTGTAAATTAATTTTAATTAAGGAGATATATCTACTGTACCCGCGAGTATCTCCTTTTATTTATTTTTTTTTCTTTTCTTTTCCCATCTTTTTTCTCTTCTTCTCCTTCTCATTTTCTTCTTCTTCTTCTTCTTCTTCTTCTTCTCCTTCTTCTTCTTCTTCCTGGTAGTCATATTTACCGAAAGATCGTAATTAATAATCCTCGGATATTCTCAGTATTGCAGTGGCTAACAAGCGGAAGTAGCAAATAAATGGATAAATAATTAATTAGTCGATGGCAATATACCCATCACTTCTTTATCCATTATATTATTTCAAAAAATAAATTATTATTTATATATATATATAATTTTTCAAGATAACGAAAAAAACTTTGATATTCGCAATGAGAAAAAAGGAAGAAAGAAATAGTAATGAACGTATGTCCATAGATACACAGAAAAGATCGTAATTCAAATCCTCGTCGGATTAGTTAAGATTGGATTCGATTGAATTAACAAAAATTAGAATTATAAGTATAAATTATAAAAATATATATTAGGGTGTAAAATATATATTTAGGGTCATAGCCACGCTATGAACGTATATGAAAAAAAAGGAAGAAACTTATGAGACACCCTAATATATATATATATATATATAAATACATACATACATATATATTTATATATATATATATATATATATTATATATATATATAAATATTATATTTATATATATATATATATATATATATATATATATTCTCTCTCTCTCTTTCTCTCTTTCTCTTTATTTACATTCCGTTAGAATGAAATTAGATCCGACAAAGTTAGAATTGACAATATTAGAAATAGTTTTGTTCGATGTAAATAATATACCTATAAATACGATCGTTCAATCACATTAATTATATTCCATCTTATCACGTTATCGTTTTGTCTATCGTTATATTTACCCATTTAACAATGACACATTCTCTCTCTCTCTCTCTCTC
>OU964970.1:5558974-5571474 GCA_918808275.2 Dolichovespula sylvestris | reverse complement strand
TACGTTAAATTACGGCATCGTTACGAGCAATTATGCCGGCGCAATGTTTTCCGTCACGTTAAAGCCACCTGTTTCTCTTGTCGTTCGTTTCGAACGTTGTATACAGTTCCTCTCTATCGATATTGCGAGTGGTAAGATAAATATTAAAAGATACGTAGAATAATAAAAAAAAAAAAAAAAGAGAGAGAGAGAGAGAAAAGGAAAGGACGACGAATCAAGTTTCGATTACGATTTACACGCACGCGATCACGCGCGCTCACAGAAATGAGCGTTACGAGTCTTTTCGATTTTATTTGCCAAAAGAGAGGGGGGCAAAAAAAAGAAAGACGAAAGAGAAATATAAAAGAAAGGAACAGAGGAGGTAAAAGAAGAGGAGGAAGAAGAAGAAGAAGAAGAAATAAATAAATAAAGAAAGAAAAAGCGATCTTCAAAATCCTTAAGAATCTTTCGGGAATTTTTCATCGCATCGTAAAAAAAAAAAAAAAGAAGGAAAAAAGATATAAAAGAAATAAAAGAAGAAACAGGAAGGAACAACTACGATAATTCGAGGGGTTTACCAACGAAAAAATGATCTGGATAATTTTTTGTACACGCCCGATATCAGATCAAATACGTAGGATTACAATTTGCAGATCTTTTCGATCGTCGAAGTACGAGTCGTGACAAAAAGAAAAAGAAAAAGAAAAAGAGAGAGAGAGAGAGAGAGAGAGAGAGAGAGAGAGAGAGAAGGTAAAAAGATACGTGAGATGAATTGGAAGAAAAGATTTTTTCTCCGTGTGAAATTCGACGAGAACGACGAAACAACAACGAGAAGGAGGATCATAGGAAATAATTTCAAATGTATATAAAGTGGAAAAGGAAAAAAGAAATTTATTAAATAAAGATGCGACAAAGTGAGAGAGAAGGAGATAGATAGATAGATAAATAGAAAGAGAGAGAGAGAGAGAGAGAGAACAAACAAAAATTAATGATCTATAAAGGAATAAAAGATCGTAATAAAACGTGAGATCATCTAACGATAAACGCACGCGAACACACACACACACACACACACACACAGAGATATGCTTGTATAAATTCATTGTAAAATACCGTCAGAATAATATTATTTTTCTTTCTTTTTTCTTTTCTTCTTTTCTCTTTCTCTCTTTCTCTCTCTCTCTCTCTTTTCCACGGAGATGATCCAAGACACGTTTTTTATGGTGACACACTGCGCAACGCATTCTCTTCCATCTAGTTTCACACTTTGTATTCTTCTCGTCGTTAGTGGATGATTAAGCAGCCTTCCATATAAAGGAATACTACCAGTTGGTGGCATTGCAACGATTCAAAGACACCTTGGATAACTCTTTATAACATTAACACCTAGTATAAGTTATCTTCTTCGTTTTATTTCATTATCATCATCGTCATCATCATCATCATCATCATCGTCATCATCATCATCATCATTATTATAATTATTATTTATCTATCTATTTATTTATTTATTTATTTATTTATTTATTGTTACTATCATGCATCGTTACTATTTCGATATTTTTCGATACATCGAAAGATTTCTTTTAATTGTCTCGATCGATAAAACAGAAAACGGAATAAATAACGTTAACACAATAGAATATTTTGCATAAATCAATTTCATCGTTGTTTATAGGGAAACATGTTTTATAGCATGTGTATGCGTGTGTGAGAAAGAGAAAGAGAGAAAGAGAGAGAGAGAGAGAGAGAGAGAGAGAGAGAGAGAGAGAGAGAGACTAAGTTAATAGTCATAGTTTGTTGGGTTTCGGAGAATCGAGATAAAATGGCGTAGGATGAAAGCAAGATCGATGACCGGGCCCGTTTTATTAATTACGCTCGCCGAAGGTTAACCACGCTGTTGGTGATGGTGTGATGGTGTGATGGTGGTGGTAATGGTTAGAAGTGGCGGTGTCTTTCTCCCATGTTGGATAATGCGTCTTTAAATCCTATAACGATGGTATCACGATCACGAGTCGTATTAAGAGAGTGTTGGGATTACGTGTTTGAGGCCTCGTATGGGATGACCATTTGTTACTTGAAATTGAACGAAATTGAAAGCTAATTAAAAAAAAAAAGAAAAAAAAAGACAAAGAAAAAAAAGAAAAGAGGGGGAGACGGGTAGCGAAACAAATTTTCATACGTTCGATACGATTGGTACGATGTGCGATTATTTCGTCGAATTAACATTTTCCAATTACGTCGTATCGAAAGATTTTATTATTATAACCAAGGACTCGTGTTTTATGTACAAGTTTCTTTTTCTTCTTTCTTCTTCCTCTTCTTCTTCTCTTTTTCTGTTTTTTTTTTTTTACGAACTCGAATAGAGATCGAATTGAAAAAAAAAAAGAAAGGAAAGGAAAGAAAGAGAGAAAGGAAAAAGATTAAATATATATATATATATATAATTTATTTGTATATATATATATATATATAAAAATACGAAAAGATTCTAAAAAATTCTAAAAAAAATTAAAAAATTTATATATATATATATATATATATATATATATATATATATATATATATATATAAATACGAAAGTATTCGAAACGCGAGAAATTTTCGATTGAGGATGGCCGAAGCAAGAGAGAAAAGATAAATAAATAAATAAATCAAAAAAAAAAAAAAACGAACAAACAAAAAAGGAGAAAAAGAAGAAACGAAAGAAAGGAAAACGGACAGATAAAAAAAAGAAAAAAAAAAAGAAAAACAAAAATTATGGATCATTTTCATCAATGATAATTGTTATATCGTCGAAGAAAATATCGTGGGAAGTGTATCTTAAGTGCTCATTGTTAGAATGTTAGAATATTAGAGGGGCGTGGGAGGGATAGGGAAAGGGATACCAAGGGGGTTGGGTGGGTAGGAGGGGAGTATGGGGAGAGGGCATTGGACGATATCTGGTTATACCTATGGTATCGTACTCTTACACTTTATCTCATAAGATGTGGCAATGGCGTGTTATGGCCTAGCGTGCTCGACGCTATGGAAGGATAATCCCGTGCGGTCGACGTTTGGTTTCAAGTTTCGCGCTCTGAGGATATTACGACGAAGAAGAAGAGGAGGAGGAGGAGGAGGAGGAGGAGGAGGAAAAAGAGGAGAGAAGAGTCAGAAGAACTTTGAGTACGTTCGAGAAATGAAAGGAGACGTAAGTTAGATTCTACTTTTCTCAGGAGTACGATCGACTCTCTCAAGAGTTTTCCTTTTCTCTTTTCTTTTTGTTTTCTCCCTCGTTCTCTTCTTTAGCCCTCCCCCCTCCCCCAACCTACCCCATTCCCAAATTTGACAAATCGATCGAGAATGTTCGTGGATCGGTGGTTTAGTTTTATTTTATTTTATTTTATTTTATTTTATTTTATTTTATTTTATCTTTTTTTCTCTAGTATCAAACGATCGGATATAGATCGTCGATAATTGTAACACGAATGTTGTATATAACTGATATATATATATATATATATATATATATATATATATATATACACACACACACAATGTTTTATGTGTGTGTAATGGTATATATTGAAAATTATATGACGGCGAATAAAATAAGAATAAAAATAGAAAGAAATAAAAATAAAAAAAAAAAAAACATAAAAAATAAAACAAAAGCCGATAAAAGAACTACGACGATTTAAAATAAGAAAGTATCTGTTACAAATTTATAAATCTACACATATACTTTGTGTATATTGAACGTACGCATGTACATGTACATGTACATATACATTATGCGCACACGCACACACACACACACAGACACACATATTATATTTGAAGGGAGATGATCATATCAGCTGTTCATAAAATGTATAGAACAAAGACTTTCACTGGCAGACGCGAGCACCCCCTCCCCCATACCCCTCCCCACGTGAAATCGCACAAACCTCTCGGTTAGGTACCTAGAGGACGATCAAGTTTTCCATCATAACGCACGGTAATGAATTTCGATAAAGCATATGCCAACGGCAGGCGCGAGCCTGTGCAAACATGTTTGCCGATTGAAAACGACGATGATCGTGGCGTAAACGGGGATGGGTAGGTTAAATAAAACGCGTTTCACTCGACTAGGATGTCCGGGAACGAAGAATTCATTCTTTTCTTTTCTTTTTTTTCCTTCCTCCCTCTATCACCCCTCCCCCCCCCCCCCTCTCTCTCGGTCACTCATTTTCTCTCATTTTTTTTTCTTTTTTTTTTTTTCTTTTACGCGTCGACGGTCACTTACTTCCCCACCCCCCCCCCGTTTTCTCGAATAACAATCCCTAGGGAGATTATTCTTAAATGTTGTATCAGATTAAAACTGGCACAAATACACGGGCTTTTGTTCATACGAAATATTAAATAATGCGAAATATACATTTTGTTCCTTTTGTTCTACCATCCCATTTTCGCTATTCCTCTACTTCTTGTTTTTTTTTTTCTTTTTTTTTTCTTTCATTCTTCATATGGTTTCTCTCCCTTCCCTTTCTATCTCATTCCCCCTCTTTAACGAGTTATTACGGACGTTTCGAAACGAAGAGAGAAAAATTTGTTTCTCACGGTGAAGGAAAGGATTTGCGACGGTACGGAAAAGAAAAAAATTGACGACGATGGTTCATCAATGATTTGTAAAAGTGAGGAAAAAAAATAGAAACAAATTGGATCGAACGTTACGGATATAGATCGTGGATTTATTGTTAGATCGATATACATGGTGTTTCAGCTAAAGGAGATCGCCTATAACATACGTAACATACATCTTTTTAAACCATTCGAGGTATCATAAAAAAAAAACAAAGAAAATATTTACGCTGCCTCTTTTAGCTGAAACACCCTGTATATATTGGAAATATCGTATGTTCTAACTTGACAGTTCGTACGTTTGACTTTGTTAATAAAACGTTGTATTTTATTCATAATATATATATATATATTATTATTATTATTATTATTATTATTATTATTGCATATGTTATATAATAATAGGATATATAAATATTGCATATATTATATAATAATAACAACGATAATAACAATAATAGTAATAATAATTTAATAAAAGCTGCGTCTTAAGCGCGGGAAAATTTTATTAGTTACGCCTCGAAGAAGAAGAAGAAGAAGAAGAAGAAAAAAAAAAGAAAAGAAAAAAGAAAAAAACATTTACGAACAAACAAATTTCTAATATTTCAATTTCACGTAAACTTCCTTATCTCACTTTCTTATAATTTATATTTGCAAATAAAGTCATTTTCGTTTCTAGATCTAAGGATACTAATGATCGATATTAATGAAAAAGAAAGTACATACATACCGAGATTCTGACGATGAAAAAGATTAACTCGGGATTGGCGACGCTATGCCGTGAAAATATTACTAACGAATGTTCCAAGTAACAAGTACGTACGTATATACGTAATCGCGAGTTAAGAAAAACCCGAGCAACGCGGAAAAAAGATATGCTTTAAGTATAGCAAAAGCGAATAATATCCGTTTATCTCGATCGAAAGTGGCTCGTATAACGCGAAACGTGGGACTTTGCAGGCTCGTAATCCAAATCCGGAAATAAAAACGGTACTTGTTACGAATTAAACCGACTGCTCCTTCCGCGATACCAATTGAAATCACCTCAATTCATTTCCGGTGATCCATAGACTGATCGATCGATCGATCGATCGATCGATCGATCGAATGGTTCTCGATTGATCAAAAATGCGATTGATTCTCGATTGATTAAAAAGAATAAAAAAAGAAAAATAAAGCGATATACTATAATTTACTTATCTATAATATATAATCGAACATACGTTATGATTTATATATCGAGATCTATGCTTTTCAAAGTATTTCCGGTGATCGATTAGATTGATCTTATACGATTAATCAATTACTATCGAATTATATTAATACCATCGAAATTCTATAATTAACTTTTATTATCTATTAATGGATATATTTCTTCATTTTTTTTTTCTCCCCACGACGATCTATCGCGATCGGGATCTATGCTATCGAAGATTTTCCGGTAATAGTTTAGATACGATTTATGATAGATTAATTTGTATTCCTCTTATACGAAAAAGAAAAAAACGAAACTAATGACATTCTATAATATACCTATATAACGTTAAACGAACTTTTACATATGATCTATCGATCAGGATCTATATTTACTCACACACACAAGCACACGCAAACATATGGGAGCGAGCGCGAACGCGTAAATCACTTATTTTATCTAATTAAAATCTTTCAAGTTTCTATAATCAAATTAAACAAAGTTTATATAATAATAAACACAAAACAAAAAAAAAAAAAGAAAAGAATATATATATTCCTCAAGGATGAAAATGACGACAAAACTTTCACTATATGCATCTAATACTTCCAATTTTTAATATAACCGATATATCATTATTACGAAGCGTCATAATTTTTTTTTTTTTTTTTTTTTTTTTTTTTTTTTTTTTTTTTTTTTTTTTAATTAGGATATTACACGTAAGATTCTTGGAAAAGTCGAAAAAAAAAAAGAAAAGGAAAAGACAACGGTCTGTCTCGTATGGCAAAACACATTTTATTCTCGAACGAATCACCAAAGAAAAAGGAGAAGTATAATGGGGGAAAAAAAAAAAAAAAAAAAATAATAATAATAATAATAATAAAAAGAAAAATCTGATTATAGGTAAATAATCGAGATACTCTCGTCTTAAGGGGAATCGACTTATCGAAGAGCCGATATTTATGGAGGCAAGCTTATATTTCAGGAACGCGTCTGGATTGCGTCGTTTATACACTTACATACAAACATACATTTACAGACGAATGCACACACAAACAAAGATAGTAGGTATGGTACATCGAGATCTCGATGCACTTTGTGGCTATTGTAATGTGAGCAGGTACGAAGGCACGACAGGATGTGACGTCACAAGGACGGCACATTCTATCTCTCTCTACCTCTCTCTCTCTCTCTGCCTTTGTCTCTCACAAGCGCACACATACACGAACACTTCTGTCCTCTGCTTTTCTGCATTATGCAAAAACATCGAACGTGATTAACCATGGACGTTTGACCAACACGTTCATTCATCTACTTATTGTTATCAAATTAACAATAAACAAATTGTAAATACGCTTAATTAATTATTATTTTAATACTATAATATTATATATAAACGTATATAAATTACGTATATAAATCAAATTATAAATTACTCCTGATGATAATCGTTTAATAATTTTATCAGCTTCATAACGTAAATCCTTCCTTCGATAAAATTCCTTTATTCCTTTCTTTCTTCCTTTTAATCGAGGATAAATAATTTTTATCGATTTAAATATTGTTGTTATTAATTTTTCTTTTTTTTTTCTCTTCTTCTTCTTTTTTCCTTTTTAAGTAGAATTGAAACGATCCGCGTGCGTAATGCGAGGAAATAGTTCGAAAGAGGAAGAAAAGAAAAAAGACGAAATAGAAAGAGGAAAGGAATAAAAAAAAAAAGAAAGAAAGAAAGAAAAAATAAACGAAATAGAAAAAGGAAGGGAATAAAGAAAAAAAAAAAAAAGAAAAGAAAAAAAAAAGAAAAAAAAAACAGAAAAAGGAAGAACAAGTATGAGATAAAAGCCGCTTAAAGATGGCGTACAAAACTCGTCCTACTGTGCGTGTCTATTAGCTACTCCCTTACTAGCCGCGTGGGTTGGTTATCCTATCACGATGAAGTACGCAACGTGTAATTAATAGCATCGCGACTTATAAATTATTGACGATGAAACGTGTTGAATTAATGTGAATATTAATCGGATCTATACATTGCTCCTCGTCAACCTTCTTCCTCTCTCTTTCGTACGTGAGGGTTCACTCTTTTTCTCATTCCTTTTTAAGATAGAGACAGAGACAGACAGACAGAGAAAGAGAGAGAGAGAGAGAGAGAGAGAAAGAGACAGATAGACAGACATACAGAGAGAGACAGAGAGAGAGAGAGAGACGGAGAGAGAATAGCATAAATAATCAGTAATTATGATTTTACGTCTACGATATATAAAATCATGAAAATAAAAATGATTAATGTATTTAACGTCATTGTTTTTTGATTAAATTATTATTATTATTATTATTAATGATAATAGTAACAGAGTAGTAGGACAGCTAAAAAGTTCGATAATTTATTTATTTATTTATTTATTTTTTTGTTTTTAAGAAACGTCTCGGAACGTCCTTTACGCGATTAATCCTTCAATTAGTGCGTTATTGTTATTATTTAAAATTATTGTTATTATTATTATTATTATTATTATTATTATTATTATTATTATTATTAATGGCAACAATAGATAAATCAAGAAGTCGATAATTTATTTATTTATTTATTTAATTAATTAAGATTGTCTCGAATCATTCTCAAAAAGCGATTATCCTTTTTAATTAAGACGTTATTTGTATTATAACAAAAATTGTTATTACTTTTTATAATTTGACCTCCTCCTTCCCTTCCGCCGCTATTGGTTTTTCATTTCATTTAATTTTGAATCTTCTCGCGGGCGTTCCTTCGAAATCTTAGAAATTTTTATGTGTGATCGAGACGACGTCTATATCGATACTTCTAGTATTTACTAATCTAGCTACACTAACTATTTACTCTAGATCCTAAGCTAGGATATCTATCGAATTTCTACGCATCTCTAATTCGTTCTGACAAGAAATTTAAAAATTCGACATTTATTTATTTACACACACATATATATATATATATATTTTTTTTTTTCGTTTTCATTCTCTTCATAAATTTTATGCCAGAACGAAGTTAACGAATAAAAAAAAAAAAGAAGAAGAAAATAAAACGACAAGCGAAATAAATCAAAAATCGCGTCGACTCACGAAAAGCGTGAGTTGAAAAAGATTAATTAGAGGAGGTGGCGGGAGGGGAGGAAAAAACCGAACTCATAAAAGTGAACGAAAAAGAAATCCCAAACATGCAGTCAGAAAATCCCTACGTATCTTGTATTCGTTCCGACAAGAAGTAAAAAAAAAAAAAAAGAAAAAAAAAGAAAAAAATTTGAAACTACTCTTTCTATTTATTTTTCTTTTTTTTTCTTTTCTATTATTAATTTTCGCGTCGGAACGATATTGAAAATGAAATTGAAATTAAAATTGAAAAAGAAAAAAAAGGAAGGAAACGAAGGCAGTCCCTCCCCCTCAAAAAAAATGATCAAAAATCGTCTCGACTCGCGTCTTTCGTGATTCGAGAAAGAGCCATGGAAAGAATAAATAAATAAATAAATAAATAAATAAATAAATAAATAAATAAGTAAGTAAATAAAAGAAAGAAAGAAATGAAGAAAAGACCCATAAAAATTAAACGAGAGAAGAAACCCCATGCAATCGCGGAGAAAAACTTTGCGTTATTCTCGGCGAGGGAAAATTGATAAACGAAGATAAAGAAGAGAGTATATAATAAAGGGATGCAGGAAAAGAAAAACAAAGAATAGAAAAAGAAAGAAAGAAAGAAAGTAAGTAAGTAAGAAAGAAAGAAAGAAAGAAAGAAAGAAAGAAAGAAAGAATGAACCTTTCGATGATCACTTACCCTTTAGAGAGGATGTTATCATGGGGTCACCTGAAAATGATACAGTTACAGTACTTCGTGAAAGCCCATGTACGTAATCGCATGTCTACGTGTCTATATATGTATATATCTATGTATGTATGTATGTATGTATGTATGTATGTATGTACGTATGCATGTATGTCGGTATTTATGTAAGTATGCACGTATGTATGTACGTATGTATGTATGTACATAGGTATATAATTAAAAAAAAAAAAAAAATTAAAAAAAAAAGGAAAAGAAATCTTAAAACGTACATACACACACACACACACACACATAAACGCACGTACACACACGTACATAAATAATTGTACATACTTTACTCTAAGATTATCACATTAAAAGAAAAGAGCAAAAAAAAAAAGAAAAAAAAAGTAAGATAGATAAAGAGTGAGAGAGAGAGAGAGAGAGAGAAAGAGTAAGGAATGTGAATATGCATGAATATAATAGACAAAGATAGACAGATAGATAGATAGACAGTCAGACAGATAAATAGATAGATAGATAGATAGATAGATAGATAGATAGACAGATAGAGTTATAGACGAACAAAGATAATAGAAGATATAAGTGCATACCCCCCTCCCCTCACCCCAATCGTAACGATCGAACGAGGAGAACGGATCGATCGCGAATTATCGTCGATCGGATTTCACGTTGATTAAGTTAATCGCAGATTAGATAAGTACTTAAATCATATTTGTTCGATTCTCGTAGGATGCGAAACAAAAAGAGAGAGAGAGAGAAGATAAATAAGATAGAATAAAAAGAGATATATACTGTTTTGAATTCGTAAAAATCATAGATTTACCTATATCATCATTAGAACGAAAGAAGAAAGAGAATTAGACGGAGAAGGGACGATTTGTTTCGTATGAAAAAGTAGAGAGAGAGAGAGAGAGAGAGAGAGAGAGAGAGAGAGAATAAGAGAAAGATAGATAGATACGTAGACACACACGTACATATACCTAATGAGAGAGAGAGAGAGAGAAAGAGAGAGTGAGAATAAGAGAAAGAGAGATAGATAGATACGTAGACACACACATACATATACCTAGTGTGAGAGAGAGAGAGAGAGAGAGAGAGAGAGAGAGAGAGAGAGGGAGAGAAAGAGAGACAGAGACATATATAGACAGAGAGAAAAAGAGAGAGAGAGAGAGAAATAAAAAAAAAGTCCTTGAAGATCTCTCTCTCTCTCTCTCTCTCTCTCTCTCTCTCTTTCTCTCTCAAAGCGTGGGCCTGAAAGAACGGGCTAGCTTGCTCGTAGTATGGGCAGGGCTCATGCCTCCTTGTGTTGTGGGGTCAGGGATCACAACATTGCACAGAAAAGAAGAGGAAAATGTTCCTCCCGCGAGAGATACTTTATCTTCTCGCATAATGCGCAAGTGGGAGGCTGCGAGTACTCCAAGCATGTTGTTCCCTCTCTCTCTCTCTCTCTCTCTCTCTCTCTCTCTCTCTCTCTCTCTATCTCTGTCAGTCTTTCTGTCCGTCTATACGCCTATCTCTGTCTCCCTTTCTCATTCTCTATCTTAGCGAACACCTCCGCAAAAAAGGGACTCCCTTTGTGTCCCGATCCATTCTCCTCTCGTCCTCCACCCTCCCCCCCCCCTCCCTCCCTTCCTCTCTCTTTCTCCTCCTCCTTCTCCTCCTCTTCTTCTTCTTCTTCTTCTTCTTCTTCTTCTTCTTCTTCCTCCAGCCCGTTTATTGGGCTTTGTTTTAGCTTCGCATCCACCTCCATACGTATACGATTCGTTCTCGTATCGTACCGTACCCGATCTTCTTCGAGCTTCATTCATCCGAGGATAGGTATTAAGAACAGTACAAGCTTTTAATGATTTACGATCTAACATAGATAAGTGAGACGTCTAAAACGAACGAACTATTGTTCTCCAATATCGATAATATTAGTATTACCGTAGATTGATATGTTAAATTTTCACGTTATATGTTCACGTACATTTTTCACGTCTAGTTAAATATAATTTTGGAATAGTTGTTATAGGGTAGAAACTATAGTCATCGTATAGATCGATTGTGTTCTACATTTTTCTTAAAATTAAATATATATATATATATATATATATATATGTGTGTGTGTAATTAAATTGTATCCGATTTTATAATATACGATACATTTTAATAGGAAGGTCGTTGATGAGATGAATTTGGAGAAAAAAAGAAAGAAAGAAAGAAAGAAAGAAGAGAAAAGTGAAATAAAAAAGAAAAATAAAAAGGAATGGAAGTATCGAAGAGATTAGAAAAGATTGTTGAAATAATACGTTTAATTATATTTACTAATTATATATTATTATATATATATATATATATATATAATAAAAAGATATTATTATTTACGACATAGTTGCGTAATATGAATATGTATGAATCAAATATAAATAAATGTTAAACGAATGGATATGATATAATGATTCAAATTGCGAACGGGGCTCTACGGTCTCGCGGTAATATTTATTATTTTTTTTTTTTTTTATTTATTTTTTGTCCTCTTTTTTTCTTATGCGCAAGTGCAACGACGCGCATGTGCGCTTGGAAACAAATGGAAAAAGTCTACGTGCAAGTACTCCGATCAAAAAAAAAGAAAAAAAAAAAGAAAGGAAAAAAAAAAGAGAGAGAGAGAGAGAGAAGGCTCTTTTTCTTCTTTTATATATATATATATATATATATATATATATATATATATATATATATAAATATTTGTGCATGTACGTATGTATGTGTGTACATATGTGACAAGATCGCGTGCATCCCTTCCTCGATGTCCTCGTGGACCTGAGTGCATTGACAAATCGTGACGTTCTTGAAGCCAACGCATCCCTCTCTTATCTCGATCTTCGCACGCAAATGCATCTTCTTTATCTATCTTTTTTCTTCTTCCGCTTC
>OU964970.1:5548974-5553974 GCA_918808275.2 Dolichovespula sylvestris | reverse complement strand
CATCATCTTCATTATTATTATTATTATTATTATTATTATTATTATTATTATTATTATTATTATTATTATTATTATTATTATTATGATTATTATTACTATTATTATTATTATCGTTAAAACGTTTCTTTAAAATATGGGACGCGTGAGAATTAAATGGAAAAAAAATTTTTCTCTCGGCAAATTTTTTATCTGAAGTTCGAAGATACTTCGAACTAAAATCTGATACAATTTCATACATACATACATACTTACATACATACATACGCGCACGCACGCACGCACACACACACACACACATATATAATAAGGAGATATGCATTCGGTAGCAACTTAGTAATTATCTCGTTGATTTAAAAGACAAGCTATCGGTCTGGTTATAAAAATAATAAACATTTAAATGAAAATCTGTTCTCGTAAACGAGTAAGAAAAGACAGATGGAGAGAGAGAGAGAGAGAGAGAGAGAGAAATAAAGATGAAAAAAAAAGGACGCAGTTTGCATAGGCGTCGTCCTGTCGCCACAAACACATCGGAGCGGAAAAGAATGCGACTTTTCTGGAAAACGATTTGCGTAATGCCGGTTAGATTTCATGTATATATATATATATATATATATATATATATATATATATATATATATATAATACACATATTTTATATGTGAATATGTGTATGCGTGGGTCTATGTGTATACATAGTTCGTACGAAGACGACGAGCTGGAAGAGACACTGACAGCGTGAAGAAAAATCTGCCACCTCTTTCCAAAGTAAAAGAGAGTGTGTGAGAGAGAAAGAGAGAGAATCTTGATGGAACAATATAGAAAGAGATGCAGAATGGGAAGACGGGACTGTAAAAGGAGCATTGAATTATTCATAGCAATTTGTTGCTTCCATTCGGCCGATTGTCTTTCAACCCTCTTCTACTATTCTATACACATCGTATTTTTCAAAACATACCTAACATCATATTAAAGAACTCTCCTCGGTGACAATATTTATTTCTATCTCTTATAACTTACTCGTATACGTAAGTACGTTTGTGCGCGCGCGCGCGTGTGTGTGTGTGTGTGTGTGTGAATGTGTATTTAAAGTAATTAAATCTAATCGTTTCAATATAATGTAAGGAAGAATTTTCGTTCTATTATGTATCGTATATTTATTATTATATAATAGTATCGTATATTATATTATTATTTTTTGTACGAGTAGGTACACATATCGAAATGACGTTTCGTTAATAATTATCAAACAAAACGATTGTTATTAATCGTTTTACGTAAAAGGTTGTATTAACGAATTGATCGACAAAATACGATATTTCGTGATTTAATTAGTCATTAATATTTCATCGTTTAAGAGTTTATGACATATTATTTTCTTCTTTTAATTAAAATTAAAAATATCATTAAAAATATATATCCGAATATGTTGATGTAATAATTCCGATGTCATTAAATCGTATCAAAATCTCTGTTGGTGAGGTTTAAACGATTTTTTTACTTGTCGTAGATAGAAAAAGAAAGCAAAAGAAAGATGATTTCAAGGCAAACTATTATCAAATTTATTAATAGAAATTAATGATAATTATTAATAGAATAATAATAATAATAATAATAATAATAATAATAAATAACTTATAATATAGAATAAATTAATTATATAACAAATAATGATTTATTAATAGAAAATAATCCTTTACTTCCCACCCTGTCACCATCATCCTCCCTCACCTCGTTGTCTCGATTGATTTTCTACTATGTACATGTATTTCTAATCTATATTTTGATTCTAGGAAGTATTGTGGAACTATACCCCTCTATCTATCGATCTATCTATATCTATATCTATATATATATATATATATATATATATATATATATATATATATATATAGATAGATAGATAGATAGATAGATATACACGCACACTCTCTCAAGGGTATAGGACGATATAGAAGAGAAGTAAAAAAAAAAGTATAAAAAGAATAAGAATGAGATAGAGAGAGAGAGAGAGAGAGAGAGAGAGAGAGAGAGAAGGAGTATTAGAATTTAGGAAGACAACGTTATTAATCCTTTTATGGAAGGATCGAGCCATTTGGTGATTGACGTTGCGTGACGATCGAAGCGAACGTTCGTGCTTATGCAATTTCGCATGGAAATCCTTCAGGGCCCAGAAAGAGGAAGAATAATAACGATCGGTAGATAGATAGTTAGAAATAGGTAGAGAGAACGTCGGTAAGTAAAGGAAGCCTAAGTTTCCGCGTTCGAACGATACACGGAAAGCGTAATAGAGGCTAATCGGTACCCTTTTAAACGGCAACTTGATTAAATGGATTCTAGAAGAGAGGCCTACTACTACTACTCTAAAGTAGATCCTTTCGTGAATCTTCGCCATTTTTTTCCACACACACACACACACACACACATATACAGAGACACATATTATTTAGAGAGAAAAAATATATCATTGTTCCCCAAAGATCTACAGATCATTCATCGATCCTTTATCCAGTATGATATAATATTTATCGTGATAGAAAGGAAAAACAAAAGAGTGATCTGTCCGATCTATATAGATCATTAATCGATCGATAATACGATGTATATGATATAATAATACTTATCGCGAAAGAAAATATAATAAAAGAGTAATCAATCTGATCTACGGATCCTATCCGTTAATCGAGTTATGTTTAGTATACGTAATATTTGTCATGAAAAAAATAAAAAAGAAATGAAAAAGAAAGAACAATAGTCAATCTGATCGATGGTACTCACTCGACGATCTTTGTGCAGTATATAGATAATATTTATGATTCAAAGAAAAAAAAAAAAAAGAAAAAAAAAGAACAACAGTCAAATCTGATCTATGGATCATTCGTCGATCTAACATATGCAATGTACACGATACTTATCACGAGAAGAAAGAAAAAAGAACAGCAGCGAAATCTGATCTATCGATCGTTCATCGAACTATCTACGGTATATATATATATATATATAATATTTATGACTTTAAAATAACAATCAAATCTAATCTATAGATCATTCGTCGATCTATATGATATATATATATACACACACACACGCGCGTAAAAAAAACAAGAGTAGTTTATATCTTATCGTTCAGTATAATAAAAAAATATTAATTCAAAGTGGTAACAATTTATGTAAACCCCTCCTTAATAATACAAGTCACGCTTTAATCATTCTTTATATACATATATATATACATACATATATATACATATATATATATATATATATCCATATGCAAATATACATAAAATATACACACATGTATGTGTATAAATATATGTATATAATATATATATACATATATATATATATATATGCACGTAAAAAAAAGCAAGAGTAGTTTAAATCTTATCATTTAGTATAATAAAAAAATATTAATTCGAAGTGGTAACAATTTATGTAAACCCCTCCTTAATAATACAAGTCACGCTTTAATCATTCTTTATATGCATACATACATATGTATACATACATATATATATATATATATATATATATATATGCATATGCATATACACATAAAATATACACACAGGTATGTGTATAAATATATGTATATAAAATATATATATATATGCACATACGTATATATGTATATACCTCTAAGAACAAATTAGAACAATGTAAAATAATGTAATTGTAAATATTCCCTATTGGATACCTGAGCCATCGTAAGGAACGGCCTTCCTAGTGGTACATTGTCCTGGCAGGAGGTGGAACTGGTGTTGTTGGTGCAAGGATGTTGGTGGTGGTGGTGGTGGTGGTTGCTGGGCGGGCTGCAACTGCATTTGATGGTGCTGGGAGGCCGGATAAAGGGTGGATGTAGCGTTCATAGTGGAAACAGATTGGGGGTGTTGCTTATATTGCCCACTACCGCTACCACTGACACCACCATTAGTAACTTGCTGTTGTTGCTGTTGCTGTTGCTGTTGCTGTTGTTGTTGCTGTTGTTGCTGATATTGATAAGGATGATTCAATTGTTGGTGTTGCTGTAGGTGAGGATGTGAGTGAGAGTAGGGTGAGCACCAGGTATAATACTGTTGCCAAGAGGTGGTGGCATCCGTACACACCACCCCTTTACCCTCCTCGCTCCCCATTCGCACTCTCCCTGTAGGGTCCGTATTTTTTTTTCCTTCTTTTTTCTTTTCTTTTCTTTTCTTTTCTTTTCTTTTCTTTTCTTTTCTTTTCCTTTCTCTCTCTTTCTCTTTCTCTCCCCCCCCCTCTCTCTCTCTCTCTTTCTCTTTTTCTATTTCTATTTCTTTTTATAAAAATTATTCCACTTCTTTTGTCCTCTTGACCCCTCTTTTTCTTTTTATATATATATATATATATATATATATTTCGATTATTATTCTTTAGACGACAACATGTTCGACATTTTTATCGATTGTATTTTTATATTTCTTTTCGCTTTTTTTTCTTCACTTTTTGTCTTCTTTCTTTTCTTCCTTCCTTTCTTTCTTTCAATTCAAACACATATATCTATATATCTATATCTATATGTGTGTGTGTGTGTGTGTGTGTGTGTGTGTGTGTGTGTGTGTGTGTACATATATACATATATATATATATTTTTCTTTTTTTATATATTACTTTCTCTATTACTACTATCATCGTTCGTTCGTTTCTCACATGGTCACTTTCGTTGGATTCACTTTGTTGTTTTTTTCTTCTTCTTCTTCTTCTTCTTCTTCTTCTACCTTAGCACTGATCGTTCGCACTTTGTTACACTTAATACATTATTTATTCCATATCCAACAGGTCGTTACCGCAACACGTTTTATCCTTATCACGTTCACGATCGAACGTTCCAACGTTAATAAGTCAAATTCAAAGAAACGTTAATGGTAGATGAAATCGAGATGGGTAACGATCGATCGATCGATCGATCGATCGATCGGTCGGTCGATCGATCGATCGATTAAAAGGATCCGAGCACTAGACGTTTCAACTTTTTTGCAAAT
>OU964970.1:5538974-5546474 GCA_918808275.2 Dolichovespula sylvestris | reverse complement strand
CCACAACGCCCTTTTCGGACGTCCCTTTTCCGTGGTTACAATCCTTACGCTGTTCTCTCTCTCTCTCTCTCTCTCTCTCTCTCTCTCTCTCTCTCTCTCTCTCTCTCTCTGTAACCACGGCGTCAATCTATAAATCTTTCGTCGGTAATACTCAATTAATTTTTATTTTCCGCTTTTCTCCCGGTTGGTTCGTTCGTTTTTTCTTTACACTTTTTTTTTTCTTTTTTTTTTTTTTTTTTTTTTTTTTTCATTTATTTATTTAATCTTTCCGTTTCTCCTTTCTACTCCCTCCTCGCGCGTCAATAAATCCCTTCTTACGAGAACTAGTTACGTTATTAGACCTTTTTGCCGTGCGACAAGAAACGAGAATTTCTTCCTTTTTTTTTTGTTTTTTTTTTTCTTTTTTTTTGTCTCACGTAGAAACTTTCGGGCCCCTCCTTCCTACCCTCTCTCTCTCTCTCTCTCTCTCTCTCTCTCTCTCTCTCCCGTTCTTTCAGTTCTTTTGGACGGTTTGGACGGAGGTTAAAAAAAAAAAAAAAAAAAAGAAAAAGATAGGAAAAAGAAAAGGGAAGAAAAGGCAAACATGATGAATGTAAAAATAAGAAGGGAGAAAGAAAAGAAAGGATAAGAAAAGAGAGAGAGAGGGGGGGGGGAACAAGCAAAGTACACAGAAGAATATTTCAATGAAATCGCGTAGCGTAATGGATACACGTAAGTATTACGCATGCCGATAGAATTCTTGAATGTTAGCGCATCGTCCGCCATATGCATCTTACCCTTTTCGTCCCGTCGTTTATAGCGTAAGTATCAATTATCGTTGCACGCGAGCGAGCCTTCGGTGTAATTATTATGGCGAGCTTTTAATTATTTTCAAGTGATAAGATCGAACGATGACGGGAACGACACCGAAAAGAATCGTGGATGTTAGCTGATGTACCCTTGTCCGGTTGGCCAATAACAAACAACTACGATTAACCATCTCTCTCTCTCTCTCTCTCTCTCTCTCTCTCTCTCTCTTTATATATAAAAATATATATATATATATATATTTTTCTCCTTTTCACCTTCCCTTGATATTTGGCGGTTTTTCTGTTTTTCTTTTTTTTTTTAATCTTTTTTCCTTCTCATGTATATTTTTAATCTTTTGTTTTGTTTGTTTGTTTGTTCTTTTCCTTCTTTATTTTCTCTCTCTCTCTCTCTCTATCTCTCTCTCTCCAATCCATGACACATGCGTTTAAGCTTTCTATCACGTTTTGATCACGTTGAATAGAACTTTACATTCACTGATACGTTGCTGTTATGAAATATATATATATATATATATATATATATATATATATATATATATATATATGGTCCACAAAATTACGAGTACTATAATACCAAAGTAATTTTTTCAATTCTTTCTCCATTTGTTTTTTCAATTCTTTTCTTTTCTTTCTTCTCTCGTTTTATCCTCTTTTCTTTTTGCATAGAAGTTAATCCTCCCTTGTAGTAAACGTCATGTATAATTTTCTATCTCTCTCGCTCTCTCAATCTCTCTCTCTCTCTCTCTCTCTCGACTATATATATCCACTTTGAAAATCTAATCGCATTGCAATCATAATTATATAATTTTTAACTGTTTACACACACGAGTCGAAGGGGGTTACGTAAAATCTTTGGAAAGAGTAGTCCACCTTCGATTACTTAAGTATTGTAGTATTATATACCCACTTAACAGACTTTGATTCGATTTGAAATTAGAACGGTATTACCATTTGCTTCGTTCTTTTTTATTTTGTTTTATTTATTTATTTATTTATTTATTTTATTTTATTTTATTTATTTATTTTTTTTTTATCTTTTTACCGCTCCATCGAATATCACGCGCGTTCACATGAATAATCTCGTTCCAATTGATCACGTTTTTTCGCAAATTTTCGTCCTAAATTTCGACCTTCGTAATTAGTCGATGTAGTTTTTCTTCTTTCCTTCTTCCTTTGCTTTTTTCTTTTTCTTTTTCTTTTTTCTTTTTTTTCTTTCTTTTCTTTTGGTCAAAAACAACGATTCGGGAAGGTTCGTGTGATCCACGAACAAAAGCTCGCCGAACGTAATCAATCTCCGATCGCATTGCAATCTTCCAGTATGGTGCTGCAATAGTGATTTATTTCTATATGATCGTTACGTTAATTATGCGTGTTTATTGCATACGCGCGTAGATACCATGTCCGGTGATAATTATGAACACTCGTTAGGATACTTAGTTGGGAGAATAAATCAGATATATACCCGAGACGCGAGTATATTTCTTTCTTTCGTTTTTCTTTTTTTTTTTTTTATTTTAATTTTTAATTTTTCATGATTTCTTTTCTATTTCGACGGTTTTAAATATTTCTACAATATTTCAAGCAATAAAGCATTTTATTCCATTTTTCTCCTTTTTTATATAATATAATTGTCACGTTTCATAATATTTGAGATGAGATATTTTTCAGATTGGAAAAATTATTAAAAAAAAAAAAATAAGTAAATAAGTAAATAAATAAATAAATAAATAAATAAATAAAGAGAAAAAGAGAAAGGAAAGAAAGACGAGATCGTTAATATATCGCAAGATATTATTGAAAGTGTCGTGATGGACTAAAAAAAAATTTCACCGAGTGCGTGTATGTATGCGAATATTATATAAAGCCAAAAAAAAAGTGTATATTATATATATAAAATAAAATAAAATAAATCGAAATAAAAGTTACGACCGATCGATCGATCGACGTAACATTTTCATACTACACGATGTTGTATTTACGTTTTCAGAGATACGCGTATACATTATAGAGCGAATGATCCGTGCATGAGATTATACTTCGATATACGTCTGCTCTATCGCTAAACATACGTTTACGCCGTTGTCGTAGGTCAGGTCAGTAGGGGTCAACGTACCCTTTTCCTTATTCGAATTTCATATTCTCTCATCCCTCCTCATTCTTCCTATTCGTTCTAGTTACATTCTTTCAGATTTTATCGATGTAAAATCGTCTATTATTCTTTCGAAAGCTAATACTATTATGCGATTTCAATCTCTCTGTTCTCTCTCTCTCTCTCTCTCTCTCTTTTGCTCAATATCGTCTATTACTGTAAAAAAATTAAAATATAATAATAAAAAACAAAAAAAGAAAAAAAGAAAAAAAAATAGAAAAAAGATGCGACGAAAGAAATCGTGCGATTTCAAACCCCTTTGTGTTTCTCACTCTTGCTCGATATCATCGATTGTTGTAAATAAAAATAATAATAATAATAATAATAATAATAATAATAATAATAAAAGAAATGAAAAAAAATGCGAGAAAAGAAATTATGCGGTTTCAGTCTTCCTCCCCCCCGCCCCTCATGCTCTCTCTCTCTCTCTCTCTCTCTCTCTCTCTCTCTCTCTCTGTATCTCTTCACTCGATCATTGAATATAAATAATTATAAAAAAAAAAAAAAAAGAAAAAACAGAAGGAAAAGAAAAATAGAAAAAAGAAAGAAACGCGGGAAATATAATCACGTAATTTTAATTAATCAATCAATCAATCAATCTCTCTCTCTCTCTCTCTCTCTCTCTCTCTCTCTCTCTCTCTCTCTCTCTCTCTCTCTCTCTCTCTAATCATCGATTATAAATAAAAAAAAAAAAAAAAAAAAAAACTAATGGACCTTGATTAACTCTTGTAAATAAACGTGTCATCTACAGAATGATTGATTAATAAGCAATTCTCTATCCGTTATAAAAATGACGAAGAAACAGAAAGAATGCGATCCTATCCTGTTTTTTTTTGTTTTTTATCCAACAGATATATACTAATTACTGTTAATTACAACGAAAGATACGATCAGTCACGTTTTCGTACACGCTGATCGATACCATAATAATAATAATAATAATAATAATAATAATAATAATAATAATAATAATAATAATAATAATAATAATAATAATACTAATAATAATAATAATAATAATAATAATAATAATAATAATAATGACATTAATGTAAAAATTTGTACTGAGAATGAACGAAATGACGAGGAACAAAGAAGAGAGATAGAACGAAAGATAAAAATAACGGGAAATACAAAGAATTCAAAACAAAACAAAATTAAAGAAAACAAAAACAATAATAATAATAATAATAATAATAATAATAATAATAATAATAATAATAATAATAACGAAAATAACACCGTGACGAGATGTAATGGAGCCTGTTTTGCATAGCCGGCTCTCTCTCTCTCTCTCTCACTCTCTCTCTCTCTCTCTCTCTCTCTCTCTCTCTCTCTCTCACTCTCTCTCTTTCTCTCTCTCTCTCGTAGTACCTCATTGTTAGCCTTGAGCGAAGAGGGCAAGTGCATGAAAGAAGGCGGATAGGAGGAAGAAGTAGAAAAGGGTCCGGGAAAGGGCGGGGGAGGGAGGAACGAAACACAGAGAGAGAGAGAGAGAGAGAGAGAGAGAGAGAGAGAGAAGACGAAGAAAGATAGAAAGAAAGAAAGGAAAAAAAAAAAGAGTCGAGGTTGGATAGACCGAGTCGAAAACTAATGTTGAAATCGCGTGTCGAAATGATGCGACGAGTGCATCGCTATTCCTTAAGGTTTGTGCATAAGAAATTTAATCGCGTTAATTGTCGGATGACCTAAGTCATCTGTAAAAACTTGATTTCCTTTGTTCGCCCTTTTTTTTTCGATGTCTTTTCCTGTCTTCTTTTTTCTCTCCCCCCCCCCCCTCTCTCTCTCTCTCTCTCTCTCTATCTAAACAAATCTCCGACAATTATTCGGAAATTTCGTCGAATGTAACGTGAGGACAATTAATGAGAATTAAACGAACGAAAGTGTGAGTGTTGATAAAATTTAAAAAATTGAAAAATTGAAAAATTGAAAAAGAAAAAGAAAAAAGAAGTAAGAAAATCATTTATTCATTAAACATCGAATTTTTTATAGGACAATGATGATTGGAAATTTTCTTTCTTTCCTTCTCTCTTTTTACTTCTTTTTTCTTTTTTTTTTTTTTTTTTAATGCTATAAGTACGACAAAAAATGGTGGCAATAATTATTAATTAATTATTTGTTAAGAAACTTTTGCAACATCGATTGTATATTCCTATACACGAACACACACGCACACACATTGACGCTAATATAATAATACGTAATATTATTGTGAAGGATTAACGAAAGATATTAGTATTAAAGAAGAAGTAGGGGAAAAAAAAAGAGAAACAAAAATAAAGAAATGATCCAACATTCGAGTATTTTTATTCTGAAAAATAAAAAAGAGAGAAAAAAGAATAAAAAAAATATTTCCCTTCCATATGTCGATTGAACGTCATTAAATAATAAACGTCATGAATCACCTATGCTAATATTTAAATCGCATCTGTCGATTCTAAGACTATTCGAAACGATCGATCCAATTTCAATACGAATTATTTTATTATTATAATTATTATTATTATTATTATTATTATTATTTTATATACCGATATATATATCTATCGTGGTATTATATGCTATCTCAGAATTCTGAATAAAGTTTACTACACCTACCAATGGACTAGGGGTGAACCAACCGACTCACCCTTTCTCTCACCCTCTCTCTATCTCTCTCTCTCTCTCTCTCTCTCGCTCTCTCTCTACGTGGGGTAAAACTTGCATTGATCGAACGAGCCGTAGATTCACGTGGCATTACACGTGATAATTCACCGCCAAACAAGGTCGACACGTGGGAGTACGTTTTCATCGACGTCTACTCTTCTCTCCCTCTCTCACCCATAACCCTTCTTTCTCTCTCTCTCTCTCTCTCTCTCTCTCTCTCTTTCTCTCTGTCTATCTGCCTGCCTGTCTGTCTGTCTATCTGTCTGTTTTTCTCTTTCATATTAAAACCGGGAAGTTTACTCCTTCTTCCATTTATATTCGAGATATTTATATACGAATATAGCAAGTCCGAACTGAAATTATCTTTATGATATAAATCGACAATATACTATATATATATATATATATATATATATATATATATATATATATATATAATACTATATAAATATACCCGTGTATTTATATATTTATGTATTATATTTATATATACATATATGTATTTTTGTATGTATCTATTTATATATAAATATATGTATTGTATGTATGTATGTATGTATGATGTATGTATGTATGCATGTATCTATGTACGTACGTAGGTATAATATACAGGGCGGAATAAAAGTTTCCAGGTGATAATAAAACTCGATCGCTCTTATCCGACATACTTTTTTAGGCAACATTTTTTTTCTTCTTCTTTTTCTTTTCTTTTCTTTTTTTTTTTTCTTTCAATTCGCGTAACCACAAAACCTTGATACTTTTGGACAACCTAAGAACTTTTCGATCACGTACACTTTATATACGTATGCATATAATCAAAATAATAACTTTGTTTATGTCTCTTTGTTTCATTCTTAATTCAAATATATTTCTTGATCTCTCTCTCTCTCTCTCTCTCTCTCTCTCTCGCTGTTAGCATGGTTCGTCGCAACGGAAAACGTATATCGGTCAAACGTAATTTCATTCTTCCTGTTGTGCATTGGCTCTGGTCAAGGTTCCCATATTATCTTTTCTATCGTCTACATTCGTTCGCAGATAATTTTTCCATCGTGGTTGGTGAAAAAAAAAAATGAAGATCGAACGTCACCGTAGACGGAGAAAGGGAGAGAAAGAGAGGAAAAAGGAGAAGGTGGGAAAGGTGGATAAAAATAAAAGAAATAAAAAAGAATTGAAATTACAACAAAGAAAAAGAAAAAGAAAGGAAAAAAGAGGAAGAAGAAGAAGAAGAAGAAGAAGAAGAAGATGAAGAAGAAGCAGAGAAAAATAAATAAAAATAAAAATGAAGGAACGAAGACGAGAGAATTGATTTTATTAATTACATTGACATAATCATTATGACGTTAGAAATTATTATTATTATTATAAATTATCTCAACGCGTTGAGATAATCTATAATGCAACGCCAATTGGATATCCTCTCTGTAGTCGATAAATTGTGAAACAATCTTGAAAGATGACTAAGAAAATATAGTTATGTATGTACGTATGTACGTATATATGTACCGAGAGTGATGGGAATCAATTACGATTATTGTTCCATTCCATTATTTCCGCCGTGTCACGCATAATTATCCCGAGCGCATCCGCGTGATATTTTCTACCTTATTTCTATCCGACCTTATATTTTTAGACAGATAGATCCTTTCAACAATCGAAATACGTAATTACATACGCTTACGTCAGAGAAATTCATTCGGCTCTTTTTATTTGCGATCGATATATATATATATATATATATATATATATATATATATATATATCCTCTGCGTCAAATTATTCCATTCGATTGAGTGAGTAATGCACATTAAAATATATATATATATATATATATTTTAATCAATTATAATATATATATTATATATATATATTATATATTATAATTATATTATAATAATA
>OU964970.1:5528974-5533974 GCA_918808275.2 Dolichovespula sylvestris | reverse complement strand
AATTCTTTCGATTAGAGGATCGAGAGATTAAAATTCGTTTGGGAGAAGATGAAGATGAAATTGTTTTCGACTTCGAAAAACAGTGTCGTCGATGTAAATTTATATATATATATATATAGATAAATATATATAGATAATAAGATATAAATTCTTTCGAATGAAATAACAATTGCAAATATATTCTCCCTTCCTGGTGACTCTCGATTCGTTTTTTTTTTCTTTTTTATTTCTTCTCACCCCTAGCCCCCCTCCTTCTTTCGTTTTATCCCCGTTCCATTTTCCAAACGAAATTACGAAGGTTACGTAAAGGATTTTCGAAAGGGGGGGGAGGGGAGGGAAACAAAGTTTCGATCTGATTAAAGCACGTTTCCTAATTCAAGAGATGTTATTAGAAACTTTCCAAAGATTTTCCCGGTCGAAAAAAATCCTCTTGCTTATCACGAAGTTGTTCTTTCCTCTTCCTTATCAACAGGACGACTAAGTTCGCGTCGATACGCTTAGTAGGGGCCAAAATTTCTTCTCATCGTTACCAGATGCCACCATAGTCCAAAGCCCGTTCGTGCTGCTCTCTAGAGTCCATTGTTTCAACTTCGTCGAACGTTTACCACTCCCACGATCTCTACCATCTTCTTTCTTTCTTCTCTCTCTCTCTCGCTCTCTCTCTCTCTCTCTCTCTCTCTCTCTCTCTCTCTCGCTCTCTCTTTCTCTTTCTCTCTCCCTCGTATATTTTTAGAAGCGAACGCTAATATTTTTCAAAATTCTTTTCTTTTCTCTCTCCTTGTCTTAACTCGTTCAACGATCGATCGATCCATTCCGATTCTATTCGATTAATTACTTGAAGAATTCAAATTGGAAGAAGAAGAAGAAGAAGAAAGGGGAGGAGAAAAAAAGAAATTCCTTTCTGTCGATCGAATTAATAATATCAATTTTCTTTTCTTCTTCAATTTTGTAACGACGTCCCGAATTTGTAGAAATTATCCCGTCTGGATCTGTCGTACACGCACGCATTCGATCGTTCGAGATAGACTTCGAAAATAAGAAAAGAAAAAAAGAAAAAAAAAAAAGAAATTAAAATAAAGAAAACAAGATCATCCGATGATAAACGGGACAGATTTAATACGCATACTTCATTTCCGTCGATCTGCGACAATCGATTCAACGATTATATCCGAACGAAAAGAATTATAAATGAAATTATATATATATATATATATATTTATTTATTTATTTTTATATATTTATATTTATATTTATCTATTATATATATATATTTTTTTGTTTGTTTTTTAATATTATATATATATATATTCTTTTTTTAATTTTAATTTAATATTATATATTATATATATAAACGGAATTCGTAATACACGTTTGATAGAGCCTTTCGAATATCAATAATTCTTTTTTTTTTTTTGTAATATCAATGATTTTTCTTCATTTCTATTTATTTATTTATTTATTTATTTATTTATTTATTTTCTATTTAAAGGCGCGCGACGAGATGGTAGTTCTTGGAATTTTAAAAAATAATCGTGCGTTCGATCGATCGATCGATCGATCGATCGATCGGTCGGTCATCGTCGATCGGTAAAAAAGAAAGAAGAAGAAGGATGGGTGGGACGAAAAGGAGAAAGGAGGAAAAAGGGATACAAAAGAAAAAGGAAGAAATAAAGAAAGAAAGAAAAAAAATGCGGAAGAGAAAAATTATTGGACAGACCTAATTATTGGGAATGTATAGTTTCCAGTATGCTAATCGTATCTCGGACATGCCGACTGTATCGATTTTTTTCACACGACAAACGTTCGACCAATGTGGTGTTCTCCCACCGCCCCCCCCCCCCACGCCCCACCCCCGGACTCAGGCCATCGCGGCCTTCTCTCCTCCTCCTCCTCCACCCCCTACTACTACTACCACTACTCCTCCCTCGTTCTCCTTCTCCTTCCACTCCTTCTCTTCCACCTCCACCTCTTTCTCCACCTCCCCCCTCCATCTTCTCAACGCCACCTTCTTCTCCTCCTTCTCCGCCGTCACCTCCACCACACCCCGCGTCATCCCCTCCCATCAACGTCGTTGACTAACGATTAAGTAATTATTCATAAAGCGTGTCGAATAAATCGCTGGTGCTTATCTAATTGCGCCTAACTCCCATCACACGTCGTTTATTATACTTCGATTTTCCACCTTTTGCTTCGATTCTTCTTATGGGATAACCTCTCGCTGCCATTTATATATATATATATATATTTATATATATTTATTTATTTATTTTTATATAATTATATTTATATTTATTTATTATATATATATTTTTGTTTGTTTTTTAATATTACTTTCCGAAACGTTTTAAAATAATCTTATCGTTTCTTTTCCGCATTTTTCGAAAATATCCTCCATT
Organism: Dolichovespula sylvestris; assembly: GCA_918808275.2. Lineage (NCBI taxonomy): Eukaryota > Metazoa > Arthropoda > Insecta > Hymenoptera > Vespidae > Dolichovespula > Dolichovespula sylvestris. Next base: position 5,531,578 of record OU964970.1, on the reverse strand, counting down.
CTTTCCTAGCAAACGTTTAGGTTAAATTTGCGCGATGGATCGCGATACACGGTTTTCCTTTTCTCTCTTGGTCGCCGTTTGTTTTTTTCTTTTCTTTTTCTATCTTTTTTTTTTGGTTCTTTTTATTCTTTTTCTTTCCCCGCGAGTCTTACAACAACGTATACGATTATCTTTTTTCTTTTCTTTTTTTTCTTTCAAAAAAGATTTTTTCAACGATTACACAATCCCGCGAGAGCGTGCTTTCGTCGGTTCGCAAAGAAAATTCGTATTGTTGTTGTTCTTTTTTTCCGCCAAAGTCGCGATTTATTTTTCATTTTCATTTATTTGTTTATTACCTTTTTCTTCCTCTTTCCTCCGTTTCTCAACGGACAATCATGCGTTAACATCGCTTTTAAAATTATCCTTCACTCCATCCCCCTCTCTCTTTCTTTCCTAATTTATTTTCTACTCGTTAGAATTATTTTTTTTTCTCTTTCTTTGTATTTTTTTCTTCTTCTTCTTCTTTTCCCGGCGACGTTCTTCTCTATAACGAAGCGTTTCACTTTGTACGAGCTGTTCGTGCCTCGGTGCGAATTAAGTTCGACAGTAGATGCAAATTATTATAGGCCTGTTGTACGACTCCTCTCTCCTCTCCTCTCTCCCCTCCACTCTCCTCCGCAACTCTCTCATCCCATCTCATCTCCTCTCCCCTCTACACTACTCGCGCGAACCCCGGAAGGTCCAATGAAATCCAAGGGAACATTTATGTTGGAATATATTCGTCTACTATGATAGTTGGCTTTATGTAATACTATATCGACAAGATTCGTCATTAAAGTTTTTCTCAATGAAAATTTATACACTTATTAAATTCATATATGTAATATCTTTATATAGTTTTTTCTTTTTTTTTTTTACACGAGTCGATTGGAGAAAAAATGTTGTTTGTACGTATATAATTAATACATATATACAATATATATATACAATATAAGTATTGGAATTTCTGTTCAAATAATTCTTAAATTTTATTACAACTGTTATTGTTATTATTTTATACATAATTATTATAATTTTATACACGTACATACACATATATTTATAATACCTATTATTATTATTATTATTATTATTATTATTATTATTATTATTATTATGAAATAAATAGTGACCAGAAGAGATTTTTATTTTAAAAAATTCCCAAAACCCGTCTAACACGATACGTCGTTAAATCGGCATATCTACAAAACTCCTGATAGAAAAATACGGAGTAATAAGATTTCTGCAAAGTTATTCGAGGAAAGAAAAAAGGAAAAGCATAGTTTATATAATCAAATAGATCCACAAAGTTGCGATTTTACATTGCTTAGAACGTGATATACCGGTGACACTTAGTTTTATATTTTTATCTATCTCGCGAAAGATCAATAGTATAAAATCCATATGAATCCCGCTTTATAAAGATTATTTATTAAGTTCGCATGTAATGTCATTTCGTAATCAAATGTACATAATAATATGAAAATATCATTTAGAGTATTTACGAAATGATATATTGAATTTTTGTGTGTGTTTCTCTTTCTATTTATTTTTCCTTTTTGTTTCTACGAGCAATATCACCAAGATCTACGAACGTAAATTTATCTAATCACGATATAAATTTAGACACTGGTCAACCGAATCGATAATTACCAATCCAATAAGTATAATCTAAATGTTTTGCAATTTTCTTGGTTACGAGCGTAACATAAGATAAAGGCAAAAGGAAAACACGGATAAAATTGAAAGGAACATAATAAAAAACTTCGATAATCGTACCGTGGGAAATGAAACGTTTGGGATTAAATATTTTATACGCGTTACACGCTCTAATTAAATTTTTAACGTTACCCGACGAACTTTTTTTTTTTATTTTTTTTTATTTTTATTTTTACTTTTATTTTTATTATTATTTTTACTTAGTCGTAATCAAAAAAATATTACGAAATACGATAGATCGAAAATATATGCGTTAAATGCATTAAATGATTCTCGTTAAATATCGATCTTACACACACACACAGAGAAAGAGAGAGAGAGAGAGAGAGAGAGAGAGAGAGAGAGAGAAAATGAGAGAGAGTATGTATTTCAAAGCCCATGTTATATGATTACTATTCAAACGATACGACCACTCGATCTTATCGTATATTGTAATAGCGAGAGTTATGTGTGCGATCAATCGAAATTCCATCGTTCTTTGCTATTTCAATATTCGAAAGTAATGAAATAAATAAACAATTTATTATATTCTTGTTTTTTCTTTCTTTTGTCATAGTACCAAACATATTACAATCATTTTTGTATTCACTATAATTATATGACGATGATAATAATAAAGATGATAAAATAATTCGTAATTTATAATTCATTATGTGTATATATATATATATATATATATATATATATATATATATATATATTAAATATATATATAAATATAAAAGAAAGAAAGATTAACAAAACAGACAAACAATTTATATATACATATGTACATACATATATATATATATATTTTCTTTTATTCTTCAATAATTAGACATATAGAAATTAGTTGTATATCACTACGATAACAACAATAACAATAAC
>OU964970.1:5518974-5523974 GCA_918808275.2 Dolichovespula sylvestris | reverse complement strand
CGGTAGAAGGAAACCGAGAATCGAGGCACTCGTTGTGAACGCCATACGTAAGCTACAGGACGCACAGGGTTTGACTCCTCGAGAAATCAGTAATTATATCACTCAGGAATATGACGTCCCCGGAACGGAAATTAGAAAGCAGGTACAGCTTGCCCTTAAACGTGGCGTCTCCTACGGGATCCTTCGGAAATCCAAAGGGTACGGACTTGGTTTATTATCGAAAAAGTATAAAAAAAAAAAAAAAAAATAAGAGAAAGAGGTATGTAATGGATTTATAATGGAAAGAAAATTAAAAAAAAAAAAATATATATATATATATATATTATAAATTACATATAATATATAAATTGAATTATATATATGTAAATATATATAATTATATATATATATATATATATATATATATATATAAATTGAATTTTTTCATTATAAATTTCACCATTCCTCGATTGCTATCCCTTTCTCTCCCTCCCCTCCTTGTTTCTTTTCGAAAATATTACTTCGTTTTATTTAATGTTGTTCTCCTTTTTTTTCTATTTTTGTTCTTTTTTCGTTTCTTTTTGTTCTCTTTTAATTTTTTCTTTTTTTTTTTTTTTTTTTTTTTTTCTTACGACCACAGATTACGTTATCTTCAAGGAATTAATGTTTTCCGAAAGTTACGGATAAAATTCGAATTAAACATTGTTTATACTGTAATTATGTATATAACGTGAAATCGTGTTTATTTGTAATTTTAATGCATTCATACTTATCGATAAAAAAAGAAAAATATATGTGTGTGTGTGTGTGTGTGTAGATATATATATATATATATATATACACATTCATATGTGTATGTAAATTCAAGTTTTCTTATCTATTTTACAACTCCTCGGTTAGTTTTTATTATCACGAATATTATTTTGTTTTATTTTTTTATTGAACCGAATCTTACTTAATTTTTTTTTTTTTTTTTTTCTTTATTATTCCTTTCCTTTTTATGACTTCAGATTACGTTATCGTCAGGGAACGAATATTTCCAAAAGTTCTTAGATAAAATTGGATTTAAAATATTGCGTACTACCCCAATTGATATAACTAAAATTTTGATGCATTCGTGTTTTATCAAAGAATGACAAAATATATATATGTGTGTGCTTGTGTGTGTGTGTGTGCGTGCGTGCACGCGCACGCGTAGATATATAAAATCATTCTTATCAATTCTATATACCTCGATTATTATTTAATTTCATTTTATTTCTCCTTTTGTTTCTGCTTTTTTTTTTTTTTATTTTATCGTTCTTCTCTTCCCCCTTTTTTTTTTGTTCTTTTATTTAATAAAATCTCTTTCCTGTCCTTTTTTTTTTTTTTTTTTCTTTTTTTAATCGAAATTACTTTATCTCCGCGTGAATAAATACATAAAAAAAAAGTTTGAAACAAAATTGGATTTTACCTATCGTTATAAATAAAATTCTAATTTATTCATAGATATTTTTGTTTTCGCTATAGGAATATGTATGAATTCAAATTGTAAGTAGTTTTTTGAAATTTTAATTTGAGTTTCGCTTGTCTCTCCTTTTTCGATTATCCCATGAGAATTGTTACTGTGAGAGGAGAGAGAAAGAGAGAATGAGAGAGAGAGAGAGAGAGAGAGAGAGAAAAGTTTGCTTATCGCAAAGTCTGATAACGTTATCGGTTCGAAAATAATATAGCGTTTCGAGATTCGATAGGAACTGACAGTTAACCCACTTTACTCACCAGAGATACGTATTTTTATCGATTTGAAAATAACAATGGCTGTTTCTAGCGCTAAGATGATCTCTGCGTCCTTTTTTTTCTCCTCCCTTTTTTCCCTTCAATTTTCAAGGGAGAAACGAAAGGATGAAATTTATTAAAAAAAAAAAAAAAAAAAAATATATTATAGTGGAAAATGATTACAATTTCTTAACGTTCATGATTTAAATGTTAAAAATCAAAAAAAGAGAGAGAGAGAGAGAGAGAGAAAGAGAGAGAAATTAAAGAATGAAAAACTTGATGGGAACGTACATAAAAAATTTTCACTTTACAGAGGATACTACACTTGCAATCAAGATTTTCTTAAAAGGCAACCAATGGATAGGCACGATATAAACGAAATGAGTTGTCCACCGAGACGGTGTCGTCGAAGAAAAAGACGATCCTCGCGAAGGAGATGCAGAAGGTTCGAACGCCCTTTTTACCATCGTTTAACAATTTTTACGATTTAAATCCAAAAGATCTCAACCCGGACGATTTTCTGAGCTCAGAAAAAATAATATTTCACGAGTTCATTAATTTTTGTACGATTGAAGATCGACGTAGAAAAAACAGAACCAAAGAAGAGAAACAAGTGTACTTTACGAAAGATATATGACGCATTGGTTTTGATAAAGAACGAAAATTAATGTCGACAATTTTTGGTTGGCTATAAGAATGTTTTGCAAATATTTATAAATTTTGTGCGATTGAAAAAAAAAAAAGAAAAAACAAATGATCGATCAATATATAAAGGCACACACATATCGAAAATGATTACAATTTCTTAACGTTCATCATTTAAATGTTAAAAATCAATGTCGATAATATCTTCTGAGCTCCGAAAATGTTCCGATTGAATTTCTCGACTTTTAACGCAAGTAACGCGATACTAATAAATAAATAAAAAAAAAAAAAAAAAGAAAAAAAAAAGAGAGAGAGAGAGAAAGAAACTAACACAGAAAATACGTGAACTTTGAAAAAACAAAAAAAAGCTAAAGAAAAAGAAAGGGTAAAAATTAAAAAAAAAATAAAAAACAATTCCAACTTCTAAATTCCTCCAAGGATCTAACACGCTTTTACAGAGGATCGATTCTAACGTCTCGAACGTTCGTCTAAAATGAACATTTAGGAAACTAACGTCGATGCACGTTTGAATTATGAAAATAATGCTTGACGATTCTGAATTCTACGTTTCTTTTTTTCTCCAAAAAAAAAAAAAAAAAAAAAAAAAAAAAGAAAAAAAAAAAAAATGAAAACAAGAAACAAATAAATAAATAAAGGCAAAGATTTAAAAACGAGTTGAAATTGACATTAGCGTGAGAAGATCCTGCCGAAGGAGACGAAGAAGATCAGCGTGTAGGAGGAGAAGGGCCAGGAGAAGAAGTTCCTGTAGGAGGAGAACCAGATGTAGAAGGAGAAGGAGATCGTCCGGTAGGAGATGCGATAATTCCGAGATTAACGAAATGGAAGCGATATCGAAACAACCGAGATCGAACAATCGGGATTACGACGACAACAATTCGAGAAACGATAGCATAAGCGATCGATCAAGCCTGACGGATCCCGATGGTTCTATGCAGGATCCACGATCTATCACACCGCCCATCACGCATATGGATTGATCGCGAGATATACGATATATATCGTAGATCGATCCCATTTTCGATTCGAAAATTACCAGCGACTTAAAAGATCTTTCTTGTTTTTCTTTTTCTCTCTTTTTCCCCTTTGTATTTATTTATTTATTTATTTTTGTTTTCTTTTTTGAGCTTTTTCCCTTTTCCTTTTTTTTTTTTTTTCATTTTGATACTCTCTCTTTACCTCGTTACTATTTTTATTTATTCGATCTCTTTTGGTAAGCACTTTTATTGATCGTTCGTTCGTTCGTTCGATCTTCGTGAATCTACCTTTTATCCTTCCTCCCTTCTTTCTTCTCTTTTTGAATATTGCTCTCTCTCTCTCTCTCTCTCTCTCTCTCTCTCTCTCTCTTTTTTTTTGTTCCTTTTTTTACCTCCTCTATTCTTTCCGAGACTCGATCTATTTATTTGTTTATTTATTTATTTATTCATTTATTTTTTTTTCCTTTCCTTCCGACAAACTTACACGATAGAGTCGATTAATGTATAAAAATCGACCGTATCGCACAGACATCAGTTGATTTATAAATCTATTCGACAACTATTGAACGTTTCGTTGAGACAGTTTATTTGCATATGCCGATAATGTGTTTAACTTTTCAAAAAATTGTTGTATCGTAATTTGACAATGTGAATTGAAAATGAAAGTGAAAACGAAGAAAGAATTAATAATTACAATTAAGTAAATTAATGAGTAATTAATTTATATAGTAAAATTTATATAGTAATTTATCAATGTAGTATACTTTCACACACACACGGAGAAGCACGCACACGCACACGCACACGCACACAAATAAATTGTCATATGATTTTAATTATATAAGGGTTTCATTAAATTTAATAGAATATTTTTCTATTACCGATAGATTTAAATTGTATCTATGAGTTCGATTAAACTTGTTCATTGAAAATTTCCATTGGCGATATATATTCACACAAAATGATTCCTTCGTAATCGTTATCGTTATCCGCATTGAGTGACTAGACGTGGCTCCTCTACCTGCAGATATTCTCGACAACCCGATAAACCAGAACTTCTTGTTTCATTTCTTTTCTCTCGAGATAAGATAAGTTAAGAATACGTGTCGATAGAATAAAAAAAAAAAAAAAAAGGAAAGGAAAAGAAAAAAAAAACGAGAAACAAAAAAGAATATATATATATATAGATATTTACGGTTATCTATATCAATAAGATGATGCACTAGTGTGCACTCGTTTAAAAATTAAAAAAAAAAAATAAAATAAAATAAAAAGAAAAAGAAAAGATAGAATTCAATTCGCAATTTCACTCAACTAATTGACACCGTAGATTTTCTTTCTTCTTTTTCTGTTCTTCTTTTTTTTTTCTATTCTTTGGAAGAATCTCATCGTCGCTTATCTTTCATACTTCAAGATAAATAAATATATATATATATATGTGTGTGTGTGTGTGTGTGTGTGTGTGTGTGCTATGTATATGTATGTATGTATATATAAATGCATTGATATTAATAAATATAATATATCAACGTGAGACATATCGCCATCGATGTTTCACATTTTCGATTTCTTCTTTAATATCAACTATTCAATATCACAAATCGTACTAAGCACACCGTGATTAAT
>OU964970.1:5511474-5513974 GCA_918808275.2 Dolichovespula sylvestris | reverse complement strand
TGGCAGTCTTTCAGCCATTTGTTGTTAAAGAAACCTTTTGCACGCCGCCGGACTTTGAGGAACATCTTCTGTGCAAAACGGTCAAACGTGCAACGAAATCCTACGTGAATCGGACCAATCGTGACGATGCAAGAAGAAGAAAAAAAAAAGAAGGAAACGAAAGAAGCTTTTGTTTTAGTAAATTTTCCGAACACATTTGACACGACCAAACAAAACATAAAAGAAACAAGAAAATAAAAAGTATACAAAAGAAAAAGAATAATATGAACAACGAGATCATCGACCAGTGATATATATATATATATATATATATATATATATATATATATATATATATGATATGATATGATATGATATGATATATATATATTACGATTATACGAAAGTCGAGTAACACATACGAAGGAAAACATTACGCACACAGATAAGAAATTCAATTTGAAAAATTAATCGATCATTTACGAGCAACGTGATGTGCAATTTACTGTTAAACGATCATCGACCGATTACGAAGGATTTGATTGAACGATAAAACGATAGAATTAATGTAGGATATAAAGTGAAACGAACGAAAAAAAAAAAAGAAAAGAAAGAAAGAAAAAAAAACTTTACATAGGATTAACTATTAGTATATAAAACAACCTTGTTATAGAAGCCATATGTACCTAACAACGGCAAAGAGGAGGCTTCGTGTCACCGTACATCTATGTGCTATCCGTTCAATTACATTAACTCTAATGTCTCTCTCTCTCCTTCTATCTCTTTTTATCTCTCTCACTCTCCCTCCCCTCCCCTCTCTCTCTTTCTCTCTTAATATTAAACGATAACAATCTATATAGAATATACTTCTCAACAAAAAATTCAATGATTGGAACAACGACGTTGTTCAATGTCCAGAGAACGAGAGGGTCAGTTTCTTCATTCGAAAGTCAATGACAAAACGGAAAGAAAAAACATCAAAAAAAAAAAAGAATAAAAAAATAAAAAAAGGTTACGCTAGGATTTCTTAACTCCACAGATCATTCGATCATTCGACTTTGATCCCGATCTTCCTAATGTTTTCTTTTCTTTTTTCTATTTTCTTTTTCTTTTTACCTTATTCATACGTCCGACACATAGATCTTTCTCTTTTTGACAATTTGAATTATGTGCAAATTCGTAAGAAAGAGAGAAAGATAGATAGAGAAAATATCCATGTATATTCTTTTGTATAATATTATTTTTGAAAATGATTTATTAATGTTAATAAAATTTATGTAATATACATACTTAGGTATGTAAATAAACGTAGGAAATATTTTACATTGTATGTATTAATATATTTGTGCGATGATTAATATTTTGTATTAATATAGAAAATAATCGTTATATTTTTATATATTCTAAAAATAAAATAAAAAAGAATGTGTGTACAAGTGTGTGTGTGTGTGTGTGTGTGTGTGTATACACATATGAAAATTGAAATATAAAATATATCTTATATATTTTAAGTTTAATATTTTATATAAAAATATAAAGTAATTTATTTATTAATAATAATATAATAATTCTCTCAGCCCAATCATTTTCCCCTTTCTATAGGCGCACACATACACGCACACACACACATGTATGTATTTATATATGTATATATATATATATATATATATATATATATATATACACATCTACATATAGGTAGACATATTTTTATTAGTAATAACAAATTGTACCGGATATGACCAGTTGGTTGTCACTGGTTGATCGTCGTTGATAAAGTAAGATAAATGAAATATAAATTGTCATGGTTTATCTTAGTTAATATCGCGACTAGATATAATAACCTTAATATTTTGTACGTTGTTGAAGAAAATTAAATTCACTATACATGGGAAGTTCATCTCGTTATCGTGAATACTCGATATATGTTAATATAATATGTCATATTTAAATCGCATAAAAATCTAATAAATATGCTCTTGGACCAAATGGTCTTTGACATTTCTGACCTCGATACGGAAACCTACCAGTATTGAAGAAAAAATAAAATAAAATAAAATAAAGTACAAAACATGAAATAAAATAAAATGAAATAATATTAAATTAAATTAAATTATATGAAATGAAATAAGTCAACGCATATGTCTATCTCTTTCTCTATCTCTCGCTTTCTCTCTCGTTAACTCGTATCAATGTTATGTATTAATTTGATATTATATATTGAAAAAAATTTTAACTTTATCGTTCATTACGTATTTCTTACGTCTTTCGATTAAACGCTCGATAATTTTTTTTTCTCCACATATATATTTTTTTCCTTCTCTCCCCTTTCTCGCAATGATTAAAGCGAAAATTTTTTGTTTATTATAAATCGTGGTGTAAGGAGTTAAAAAAACTTAATTGAAAAAGTAATCGATAAAGTATCAGAGTTCATCGTTGAAATTTTATATCGGAGGACCTCTCGTCAATTTCTAAATACTAAAGATCTATTGATAATCGAAGACATTGTAAACAACAGTTT
>OU964970.1:5498974-5506474 GCA_918808275.2 Dolichovespula sylvestris | reverse complement strand
CGGAGAATATAGAGATAGTGAGAGAGAGAGAGAGAGAGAGAGAGAGAGAGAGATATTCATCTAACAGACCTCTCTTTACTCGTCCGAACCGTAATATAACGTTCTTCTGGCTAATGATTTTTCTATTATTTTTTTCTTTTTTTTCTAACTCTTACTATGCGCACTATAACGTTAGACGACACAACGAAGAAAGGAAAGGAAAAAAATGAAAAGAAAAGGAGAAATTCACTTTTTTTTTTTTCTTTTTGATCACTCGCAAGTTATTTTTTCTAGTTGTTTTTTTTTTCTTTTTTTTTTTTATGTTTCTTTTCCCCCTATTCCCTTTAATAAATTCAAACGAATTTATCAAACGAGCTTTTATCGGTTTCACGTTTTCGTCCGACGACTCGTGCGCGTAACTGTTACGAAAAGTTCACCGATCTTTTTGCTTTATTCTTTTTCTTTTTTTTCTTTTTTTTTTCTTTTTGTTTAATTTAACAACGCGCTCGCAAACGAAAAGAAAAAAATTTATTTCCTATACGCCGACGTCGACAAGACGTAAAAATTTAATGACATAAAATCGTTCGCAAATGATTGCATTTTCTTTTCTTCCCCAATAAACATTCATTAAAGAAGGAATTCTATCCTTTTCAACTATTAAGACGAGCCTTTATTAGTTCGTATTAACTTCACGCTTCGTCTAATAAGTCGTGCAAAATTGTTTAGAAAATATTGTCGAGTATACGGTATTTAAATGCACGCAAGAAATTCTCCCTCCCTCTCTCTCTCTCTCTCTCTCTCTCTCTAAAGATGCTATCATTTCTATTACATTAGACATATCATCATGAATTATCAGACGTATATGAAAAAATGTATAATTACAAAAAGAAAGGAATTATTATTCTCATCGTTATTACTATTATCAGTATTATGATCGCCATGTTTCACGATTGATCGTTCATAGAGAATACAATAACTATCATTTAAAAATATTACAACGCATTATCGAAAATATATACGTGAATATATATATATATATATATATCATAATAATCATTACTAGTATCAATTTATTATTATATCATTGTATTATTAAAATAACGATATAACAATAAATTAATAATATAAATAAAAAAAGAAATAATAATATAATTAGTAATATTAATTAATAATAATAATGATGATGATGATGACAATAATAATCATTATGTACAATAAATTATTATTACAAATTTATTATAAATGATCATAATAATAATTATATATTATATGATCATATTAATAAATCAATAAATTTAGAAATCAATAAATCATTAAATTAATAAATTAAATGATCATATTAATAAATAATCATAATAATAATAATTATTATTATTATTATTATTATTATTATTATTATTATTATTATTATTATTATTTATCGATTATGAATCATTGATAAAATAATTTTCTGAATAAATATCGTTAAGAGATATATTCGCGTAATCGCGCAAACTAGTTCTGCTGGAGGAGTGATTGGAACAAAAAAAGAAATAAAAAACAAAAAGAAGAAAGAAGAAGAAGAAAGAAAGGAAGGAAGGAAGAAGGAAAAAGAATAATGAGGATATATCTGGCTCGTTCATGAATAGATTGAAACTTTAAAGTCGACTAAGCTCTCGGCCTTTCGAACTCAAAGATAGGTGTCTATTTCCGCCGTAAGAGAATACTTTATTACGTGTTAGAGCTTTACTATATGCCAGATGGCATACTCGTATAACTGTCACGCCTAGTTGGAACTCACTATTTTAAGGTTTACCACTACTAACGAGAAATAGAGAAAGAAAGAGAGAGAGAGAGAGAGAGAGAGAGAGAGAGGAAAGCGTTTTCTATTCGACTTTACATATTCTCATTACCAACACACCACTTCTAACTGTTTGAAATACGTCCCCCGTTACGATTTACTATGTAAACACTAATGCCAAAGGAAACGTCGGTTAGTTTTTATTCCTTCGAACTTTTCTTGTTTGTCGCGAACAAAACTTACGCACGCACGTGTATATATAAAATATGATTCTATAATTTTATTAATTGTATTTCTATAATTTTTATTGCAAGTATTTCTAGAATTTTTTCTTTTGTTCTTTTTTCATTTTTATTTGTTTATTTTTCAATCGAACAAAATCGATTTTTTGAACGATCCACGGGCGAACGTGTCTCGTTCGGTAAAACCGATTATATCGGAATAAATATAAGGTCTTTTTAATAAATATTAATTTATTAAAAAATTTTAATTAATAAATATAAGGTTAATAATAAATATATATCGGAAGTAATATAAGGTCTTTTTAAGTTCGAATTAAAAGACCAAATAATAATGATAATTATTATTGTTATTATTATTATTATTATTATTATTATTATTATTATTATTTAAATATGATCTCTACGTACGTAATAGTCCGTTGCGAAAGATTGAGATGAAAGGACGTGAGAAATTTATATTTAAAGGAAAGAAAGAAGGAAAGAAAAGTAATAGCAATGAAATGAAATGATAGGAACAACTCGCGGAAAAAAAGAATTTCCACAAAGATTTGGTATTCTTTATTTTCAAGAGAAGAACGATAAACAATCGAACGATAGCATCGATACGATGAATAATATATCATCTCGTAGTCCGATTGTTTCCAACGATTACATTATTTTTATTTGTATCTTCGTTGTTTCTCCTTTTTTTTTTTCTTATTGGTCTCCATTTCCCTCCCCCACCCTTTCACTCGCAATTTGTATTTAAAATAGAAATACAAAATCCGACAAAAATTATTCGTCGATCGTTTGTATTTCGTCATCGATGTCGTCTCTCCATTTCTCTCTATCTATCTCTACATGTGTGCCTGTATACGTGCACGCGTATATATAAAAATGGACATTGACGTTATCGATGATGACCCTGGCTTTTTAACGTGCACTTTATTACAGGTGGAAAGTACTTGGAAAGCTCGGACTCGTCCGTCGATCGACGCCAAGAAGTCGCGTGTTTTCATGTCGCTTCATTTCTCATTCACTTTCCTTCCGATCGATATAACGACGTTAAGAGGTAGAGTATGATATATAATATATCATAGTTCGTTCAAGCCGTTCACGAGCAACAGAACCAATGTGTCATCGCTGAATTACGCGAATTGGTTGGCCGAGCATCGGATTAAGTAACGCGTCTTGCAACAAGTATAAACATATTCTTTATCAATGTATATACTATCGTCCGCTATATGTATCTACAATGTGTAAATATACATATATGTGTGTGTGTGTGTGTGTCTGTATTGAGAACGCTAGTGTTCGTAAGATTAATTCTTTTGTTTACTTAACATTAATATTAATTGTAATTTATATATAAAAGGAAAAATCAAAAACCATGCACCATCCAAATTTTGTATATATTTATATGTAATATTATTGAATATATTATTATTGACCTAATATTTATATATATATATATATATATATATATATATATATATATATATATATATATATGAACACTAAACGATATATTATATTTTATATTAAATCACAATATTATTTTGAAACCGATAATAAATAATCGTTAATAGATGAGCATAATATTGAAATTTTTATTGATATATATAACATACGAGGAAAAATTTTCTAATAAATAAATCTACATACAATTAATATAGGGGACATAGGTATCTACACACGAGCGTACATACACACACACACACGTACGAATGCTATTTTTTATACGTGTATGTTAATAAGATATCTACTACAGTATTTTTTCTATATAAATTATTATAATAAATTTTATATGTAAATATATATATATACATATATGTATATGTATATCGAATAAAAATGATTGCATTTAACTAATAACATTCAACTAATTATTTAAAAACAAATTATTCGATTAATCAATTTCTAGTAATTAAATAATAGCGAATAATGAAATAATATATTATGGAATTACATATTTGCAACGATCGTAATACCGTACGTATGAATTACAAATCATCAAGAATTGGTATTACGAAGTGATAAAACGTATTAAAGAACGTATGAATCAGGATTATCAACGAATATACTTCGGGTTAAATTCCAGGATCATCGATAACACATTTGCTGATTATGAATTATCGCGTAATATTGACGTAATGATATTCGCGCTCGAACATATAATACTTGCAAAGTATTTAACGTGTCTTTGCATTTTCCTTTCTTCTCTCTTTCTCTCTCTCTCTTCTTTGTTTTTTTTCGAGTTCACACATTTCGCGTTTCTTGTATCTTTTCTTTTTTTTATTAACATAGGTACGTGCAGTAAGAAACAATTTTTAATTCATATAAAACTAAATTCGATATTCCAATATTGTCTATATTTATTCACAATGTACGTATACATACATACATATAATATATATGTATGTATACATACATACAGTATAATAATTTCAAAATTTAATAATTTATTCAAGAAAATTATCTTATCTATTTTCAGTCGTTATAACTACGTATATGTATATGACTATATAAAAAAAAAAAAATATGGATATACTTAAATATAAAGTAGATGCATATTTATATAAACCGCATAAAAATATAACAATATAATAATAATAGTAATGATAAAAAAGATAATAATAATAATTATTATTATTATTATTATTATTATTATAATCGAATTCTCACGATTAAACTATCCAGATTACTTTTCTTATAAATTTGAAATCAGACCTTTCGAATAACGTCGAAACTACTCTGGAAAACGAAACACGTGTCACAAATCAGCTGTTCGGATATGCGAATGAAATAAACCCTACGTAAAAGTAAATGAAGATACGTAAATACAACGTACATACATGCATGCATGCATACATACATATATAAATAAATACCTACGTACGCACGTACAAATAATACAAATAATACGTAGGTAATTGCTTTGGAAGATTTGAAAATTGTTTGGAAAAAAAAATTTCATTAGTATAGAAAATAATACGCGTGTATGTACACATATTTATATACATATATACATACATATATATATATACATATATATATATATATATATATATATATATATATATATATATATATATATCGAATAGTCGAATTATGCAGAGACGTGCACGAGACGAAGCGCACCGGCACGAAGAGCGCCGACACGAGGCAAACTGCAACTTCGTATTTATGTCGATCAATATAAAGGGGGTATAAACGAGAGCAAACGGGAATGGGAAGAAGGGAGAAGGGAGAAAGAAAGAAAGAAAGGGAGAAAGGGAAGGCATGGAGCCAGGAGGCCTCTAGACTTTCCAATTCGACCAATTACCTTCTCTAATGATTCTTTCTTTCTTTCTCTCTCTCTCTCTCTCTCTTTCTCTTAATTCTAATCCTTTTTCTTATTTCATCTTTTCTTTCTCTATTTTCGTTCTTACCTCGATCAAAATCAATACCGAAATTTTTACAGAAATATATTGTTTAAACGATCGAATAAATTTTTTTTCTTTCTTTTTTTTTCTTTTTTTTTTTTTTTTTTTTTTTTTTTTTTCCCTCGTCTTTACGTTCAAATTATTTGTTCTCTCGTTCAGCGACGACGACCTCACGTTCAATTGTTTCCGATCAATAGGTCTCTCGGACAATAATTTTCCTTCTTAATACGCCTCATTCATTTTCTTTCATGGTTTTAATTCGTACAAAATTCGATGGAATCGAATTTTATACGAAATCATCTCGACGAAATTTAATCGATAATATTTTTCTCTTTAAGTTCCAAGTACCTATACTAATGCGTGGACGTCGATTTAATTCGTTTAATTCTTCTTCACGCTCGGAATATTAATTAATAAATATTACGCGAACGATACGAAATTATTCATTGTCGCGAACGCGATAATTGTATGAAATAATTCTTTCTCCTAGTATATAATTTCCATCGATGAGAATTTTCCCGAAATGTTACGAAATCGACGAAATATTTTCTCTCTCTCTCTCTCTCTCTCTCTCTCTCTCTCTCACTATCTATCTATCTATCTATCTAACTCTCTTTTCTCTCTCTACTCCAACTCGTTCTCACTCGTTGACCGATCGAGCGAGAACGAAACTTTCGAAGCTTGGCACATAATCAATTCTAGCTTTTACTATGGAACATCTCTACTATTCTCTCTCTCTCTCTCTCTTTCTCTTTCTAAATTCGTTCGAAATTCAATCGTTTTACTAACGCGACAAAAGACGAAAATTTTCTCTACGTAAAACCTATCCCATTTGTAAATATCCATCCGACATATGTTATTAATATCTTATTAATAAATAGTGATATATATAGTTCATTTCTTTCTTTTTTGTTTTTTTTATAAAATACAAATTGAATAAATAAATTTTAGGATTTTATCTTATTATCTTTCTCTTTCACACACTCTCTCTCTCTCTCTCTCTCTCTCTCTCGCTCTCTCTCTCTCTAATGTTGGAGACAAAAATATCCTCTTTATGAATATCATGAGATTTGTTCATATTATGAATTTATTCTAACTAAATTTTAATACTTAGTACGTTCAAATATATATATATACACAATTATATATGCATATAGATTTATATATATGTATACACAGTATCAGTGTATCGTAGATCACTTCGTTATCTCGAGAGCACGTGTTTAGTTTACATCGACTCGGTATTATCTTCTTTTCCTTCATCTTCTTCTTCTTCTTCTTCTTCTTCTTCTTCTACTACTTCTTCTTCTTCTTCATTTTCTTTTTCGAGATATCGCGAGTCGACGAGAGCCAGGCTTCTTCCATGCTTGAAAATATATCCACTTTCGATATATCCGAGTCTTCCTAACATTAAACTTTGAAGTCACGAGTTTTGAATCTACTCGAAAAGATTTTCTCTTCGGATTAACTGTATCAACAGACATACACACACACACACACACACACACACACAAGAAAAATGATCCTTTCCTAGTTAAGAAAGATGCCTGATAAAACGAGATAAACGTATGTACGTACGTACGTACGTACGTATGTATGTATGTATATACGTATATACGTACGTATACTTGTAATAATAACGACCGTATTAATTAATAAAAATAAAAGAGATCACGGGTGACAATGCGAACGATCGAATCGCTTATAATTATCATTAGAATGAACATGGATCGTATAATAATTAACGATAAATCGAATTCGTTCGTTAAAATATACATTGTCGAGTCGAAAGTCTCTAAACGATTTGATGGATCGTTTAAGAATTCGATGAGAATCTGTGAACGTGGGCGAACAAAAAAAAGAAGGACCGAAGTTTTTTCGAAAAAATTGTTCCGAAAACGAGTAATCGATATTTAATAATCGCTTGCTCGAAACATTTCGTCAATAACGCGTATAAAACGTGATGACGATGATGATGATGATGATAAAAAGATTACAAGTATCTTGTAAGATAAGATAGATAAAAGAATAGAATTAAAACGTAAATTCGAGCTCACTAATAATAATAATAATAATAATAATAATAATAATAATA
>OU964970.1:5491474-5493974 GCA_918808275.2 Dolichovespula sylvestris | reverse complement strand
CGGATGGACGGACGGACGGACGGACGGACCGACCGACCGACCGACGGACGAACGGATGGATGGGCGGACGGACGGACGGACGTAGAGACGTAGGGTGGGTGGGTGGGTGGTAGGGAGGGAGGGAGGTAGGGAGGGAGGGAGGGAGGGTGGGTGGGTGGGCTCTGCCGATGCCAGTAGTAATAATGGTAGTGGTAAATGTTGGCTGGTGGTGGGGTAGGTTAGCGGTAGTGTGCCTGTATTGTTGGTAAAGGGTAGTGGGGTAGTGTTAGCGCTGAGGAGGTGGTGGTGGTGGAGGTGGTAGCAGTGGCGGTGGTGGTGGTGGTGGTGGTGGTGGAGGATGAGGAGGAGATAGAAGAGGAGGATTTCGTGTGGTATGCGTAAACGAAGGAGTGCAAGAAAGACCGAAACACATGCGAGATAGGGATGTGTGTATGAGAGAGAGAGAGAGAGAGAGAGAGAGAGAGAGAGAGAGAGAGAGAGAGAGAGAGAGAGAGAGAGAGAGAGAGAGAGAGAGAGAGAGAGAGAGAGAGAGAGAGAGATGATAGCGGCCAAGCAAGCGCCTGCGTGATGCGCACTAAGCGCTCGCTAGCCGAGCTTTAAGGAACGACGACGACGACGACGACGACGACGGAGGAGGATGAGGAGGAGGAGGAGGAGAAAGGAGCTCGTTAAAATCAAGGAGATGGAGAATAAAGGGGAAGAAGTCGAGAGGAAGAGAAGTTGGAGGAGATGGTGGAAAAAAAGGGAGTAGGGTGGAAGAAAGAGGAAGAGTGTCCGTATTTCTGATGTGGGATGATGAAAAAAAAAAGAAAAAAAAAAGAAAAATCCAGAGAAGACTCTCTCCCGAGTTGACGACACTTCGAGGAGAATTATAATATAAAACTTCTTCTCTTCGAGGAAGATTAATGATCAAAACTTATTGACGTGCGTGTGAGAGAGAGAGAGAGAGAGAGAGAGAGAGAGAGAGAGGCTCTCCTAGTCCCGAAGGCCGGACTCATCCGAGCAAACGAACTAGCGTGCGAACGAGCGAACGAGCGAGCGAGCGAGCGACCGAACGAACGAACGTCCGAACGAACGAACGAACGACCGACCGATCGCGGCTCGTTCGAACGCCCTTCGAACTACGTTAAAATAAACGCGGACCTCTTTGGCCCGTGCGCCGGCACGTTTGTTCTACCTCTCCCTCCTTGACCCTGTCTGTCTGTCTGTCTGTCTGTCTCTCTCGCTCTCTCTCTCTCTCTGTCTCTTTCTTTCTCTCTTTCTCTCTCCTCTCCTCTACTACGATCCGATTCGATCTGATATCTTCCTCTCTACTATGCTCTGCTCAGCTCTGCTGTCGCTGCCGGTGTGCCGCTGTAGCCGCCCGCCCGCCGTAGGAGCTCTAGTTTCCATCCCATACTCTTGAAAATCGATCTAAAAGTGGCTCCCTCGGTGGCGCGATCTCTTGGACGATCGTCGAACGAACTAACTAACTATCCGCGATAACTACCTTACCGACCGTCGCCTCGGCCGATACGAGAACGAATGTCGTTGCTACGGGCTTGCTCGCTTCTCCCACTCCAATCCATTTTATTCCATAGTTCTTTTTTCTCTCTCCTTCCATCTCATTCCGTCGTCCTTGTCGTTCTCGTCCTTCCCGATCGTTCTGATCGTTCTCCTCGTAACATTTTTGATGTGAATCTAACGTCGATCGATTTTCGCCAGTCCCGTCAATATTTCCTTCACGATTCTTCGAATTCTACCGATCCAAGGTCAGTCATCCGTCATACCTATTTGTTACGTTTTTAACAATAACGTCGTCGACAACAGATTCTTCTCGTTTCACGTAGCTTTTTCTAATGTTGATCGTTCTTTCAAAACGTTTTCATCGTCTCGCGTCGATAACAACGATAAATTGTTATAATTCGTCGATTTCATCGGGATTAACGTACGATAATATAATTCATTTTTCGTTTTATAAGTCTATAAAAGGAGAAAAAGAGAGAGAGAGAGAGAGAGAGATCGATTCGATTTGTTTCTTTTTTTTGTGACGTTTTCTTCCAACCGTCTCCATGATAATAAAGCGAACGTTTGTATCACACGTGCGCGTGCGCACGTGTATGTATATATATATACACGCATGCACGCACACACATCGGATTTTATTTAACCGGCAAAGAAGAATAAACGAAATACAAATGTGCGGGGAAATAGCGATCGACGCGCCATAGATCGAAATAAATGAACTATTTGATTCGAGTCCGTGGATTGGCCGCGACCAATGTTATCGGATTCATTTTTTCTCGTGGTGGTGACGCGACGAAATATTATTATATTACCAACCATCTCCTTATTCCACGACGTTCCGTACCGTTTCCGATCCGATCAGATAACTTTTCCATTGTCGTCGTCGTGAATAATGCCGGAACGAAAAGCCGCGCGATCTCGATCGTTTCGGACGCCATGTTGATACTGTCTCGTGGCGCCGCTGTGCTTGATCAGCTACATCAGCAGCACCGCC
>OU964970.1:5473974-5488974 GCA_918808275.2 Dolichovespula sylvestris | reverse complement strand
ATAATAATAATAATAATAATAAAAAAGTATATTTACAAAAACATAATAAAAGAAATGAGAAAAAAGAGATAAAACAATTTTCAAAGAAACTATCTATCTATCTGTCTATCAATCAATCTATCTATCTTTATCTATCTATCTATCTCTCTATCTCTCTTTCTCTCTCTCTTTCTCCTTCTTTCTTTCTTTCTTTCTTTATCAAGATAATAATCTAATTAACTTAATTAAAGTCAAATATTATACATAATAATAATCTTGCATTGAAATTAGATTTAAATCATTTGTCAAAGAAATAGTCCTCTCTCTCTCTCTCTCTCTCTCTCTCTCTCTCTCTCTCTCTCAATCTATCTTTATCCAACGAGTCAGACCATTACTTTACAAAAAAAAAAAAGACAAACGAAGAAGGAAAAAGCAAAGCAGACAACGAAAAATTGTACGTTCGAACGAACAATCGATCGATCGATCGATCGAAAGAAAGAAAGAAAGAAAGGAAGGAAGGAAGGGAATAGAATGAAAGAAAGTAATAAAAAAAACTAATTTAAACCCAAACACTTAACGATTCGTTATTCGTTTGCGTAGTTGGAAAGTTCGCGGCACTGCTGTGACGTTTGATGAGAGCCTGTATCTCATTGGCCGTCGAGGACCACCGCCTACGAGGGACCTTTTCTATCGGTATTTCCGGTAATCCAACTTCCGTGTGACAACCCTTGATAGGCGATGTTGCGATCGGTGACGTCGGTAGGCCGACCTCTTGAAAGGAGCTCATCGACGAGAAACCACTCTCGTCCTCGGCACTGCTAACGCTATTGGCCAATTTCGCTCTGACAGCTCTGCTGACCGTTAGATGATCGTTATTATTAATGCCGTTGTTATTAACAACACCGCCAACCCCCTTTCTATCCGTTCGTTTGATACATTTTATTGGGGTCGACGTGGCATTGCCGCTGCCACAGCCGATGCCGCCGCCATTCACGTTGGTAACAACGTGTTCGCGCGTTTCCAATATGTTTTTCTCACGATTGGAAATCATCGTTATCATCTCTTCCTCCTCTTCCGTGTTGATGGTGGTGTTTGTGGTGGTTGTCTTGCCGCTGCTACTGGCCGAATTATACGACGTCGCATCTACCGACGTTCTAACGCCCGGCAATAAATTTTGTAAATTACGATTAATAACGTCCGTATTGTTACAAGGAGCCGCCAATTTCAATTGACAAATATCACGAGTATCGTACTGCAAACAACAATTCGACGCGTCATTGACAAGTTCACGTTCGCGTTCGCGTTCGCTTTCACGATCTTGTTCACTGTCACCGATACAATTTTCATAATTGTCCTCTTGCTGCATCATCGACGGGCTCACGAAATTGTCTCTTTGGGACAATGAACTGTCCTGGCGTAGATGATGGTGGTGATGATGGTGATGGTGATGATGATGGTGGCTGTTGTTGCTGCTGCTGCTGTTGTTGTTGTTGTTGTTGTTGTTGCTGATGTTGTTGTTGTTGTTGTTATTCGTTGGCGACGGCGATATCCCACTTTCCTCGAACGGCGATATCCTTGATAAATCTGGTTCCCTCATCGCTAACAATGATTGTACCGTTCTCATCAACCTGCAAATAATTATATATATATATATATATATATATGTATATATATAATATACGTAATATCGAGTTTTATGATTAATCTGTTAATCACGATGGAACACGAATTGTGAATGTAATAATTAGTCAAATGTAAAAATCGTTATATATATATATATACATACCTAAAAGCTTCTTGGGACAATTTTTCCGGTGGCACGTCGTCTGGATTCAATTCCATTTGTTTCGGTTTCGTGTACGTTACACCATCGGCGGCCATCTTTTTCTCATCCTGATACGATTGTTGTTGTTGTTCACGGCACGGTGGTGTATTGTTGTTATCGGTACAGTTATTCTGATTACGGCGTAACACAGACCACGTGAATTCGCGAAATGCGGAACCACCTGATATCTGATTGACGGATTTGGCTCTTGTAAAGCGGGACGATGATGACGATGACGACGATGATGATCCGGAGGACGACGATGAGTTTGTCGAATTGCCACGATTGGGCGAACGATCGTTCGTAGTTGTGATGGTCGTCGTATCGACCGCGTGAACGCTACGGCTACGTGGTACACGAGCATTATTCTTGTCCTTGGAATTGTTCTTCTCGTGAAGAATAATCAGGCTCTTGTGGGCTCGGTCTAAGAAACGTGCCACTTCCTCCATGAGCGATCGATACATTTGCTTGTTTGACTCGATCTGCGAGAACGATAAAAGAAGAAAAAGAAAATAGAATTAAAAAAAAAAAAGAATACGAATTATAAATATGTCATATTTTTATATTCAAGATTATTATATGTATGTGTACATATATATATATATATATACATACATGTGTGTTTGTGTGTGTGTTTATCTGTGCATTTGAGAAATAAAATTATCGCGTGACATTAACAACGTGTTTATTCGATCTACAATAGTCGAACGCATTCATTTATTTTTTTTCATCCATATTTACTCTTGTGAATTACGTCTAAAAAGAAAAAGAAAAAAAGAAATAACAATAAAATGAGTTACGATAAAAAGAAAAACTAATTTTATGAGATTGTAATGTTTCTTTCAATTCTTATATTAAACTCGTGATCTGTATTTATTTGGAAAAAAAAAAAAAGAAATTATCGAGTTACGTGTTCGACTCGATCTACAAGGATTAAAACCTTTACAATTTTTACATTAAACTTATGATCCATATTATAAAAAAAAAAAAAAAAAAAAAAAAAAACAGAAAAACGATAATTCTTTGAATTAGTATCTCCGGCTTATGATTTATAGTTTTACAAACAAAAAAAAATAGAAATAAAAACAGTCGTGCGCGTGCGTGCATGCACGCGGATTTGCGAAGTGTGAGTGTATTTAATATTTCAAAAAAAAAAAAAAAAAAAAAAAAAGAGCACAAATATA
Organism: Dolichovespula sylvestris; assembly: GCA_918808275.2. Taxonomy (NCBI): domain Eukaryota; kingdom Metazoa; phylum Arthropoda; class Insecta; order Hymenoptera; family Vespidae; genus Dolichovespula; species Dolichovespula sylvestris. The sequence goes on along the minus strand of OU964970.1, from coordinate 5,485,986 downwards.
TCCGAGAACGTGAAAGAGAAAAAAAGTAAAAGGGCGGAAGAATGAAAGAGGGGATAGAAAAAGGAAGAGAAGGAGGAAAGGAAAGACGAAAAAAAAAAAGAAAGAAAGATTACTAAATGGATCGAGCTTGAATGATACTCGTGAGAATGTGGAATACATGGCCGATAAGGATAAGGATAACGAATTTAATACCGGAACGCGAAATCAGGTTTGAACGAGGAAGGAAAGACGAGAGGGAAATCCGATTAACTGGCATTGCATTGGGTGAGAGTTGTAACGGTTACAACTTACAACAGGTCGATATCGTATAATCGGTACAAGGTGAACCAGTTTTTTATTGGAAATGTTATCAATCCCCCTTGATACGTGACTTTCGGAACATTGTCGAACGAATTATAATGATTATGTTGATAATAATAATTATAATGATGATGATGATAATGATAATGATGATGATGATGATGATGATGATGATGATGAATGATCAATGATGATGCAATAATTACCTGTTTAAGTTGCCACTGAAGCGTCTCAATTTGAGTCTGAAGAAAAACGTTGTCGATCACTTGGACGTGCGGCACTTGATTTAATGCTAATGCGTTCTGTAATTTTCTATTATCTTCCTTCAACGATTGGCATTCCTGTAAAGGAGAAAGAAAAAGAATAATATGTGATAGACGGGGGGCGGTGGCAGGGGGAAAGAATTATCGTTGATACGCGTAACGGTTTTTGTTAATGTGACGAAATGAAACGAAATAAAATTAATAATTAAAAAAGAAGAAAGAAAATAAAGAAAAGAAAGAAAAATTGAAACAATACACGATTCGTTTCGTTGTAATTGTTTCGTTTTTGTTTCGTTTCGTTTTATTTCTGTCTTTTTTTTTTTCTTTTTTTTTTTTTTTTTGTTATCTATCTATGTTTCATCGGTTATTAAATCATTTAAAAATCGCATAAAATTATTATATAAAATATAATCGGACGTGCAAATGAATATTCATTATATAAAAATAAATATTATTTATGTATGCATGTATGCGTGTATAAATATTTTTTTTCTTCTATTAATCATACTTCATCAATCGTTTCGTTTATATATTAAAATCCTATATTATTTGTTCGTTATTATATAAAATTATTATACAATATACGTACATAAATAAATAAATATATATATATATATAAATTATAAATGAATATATCAGATATAAAAATAAATATTATGCCCATATATAAATAAATAAATAAATAAATATATATATATATATATATATATATATATATTCTATTCATAGAAACAAATTATACAACACATTTAATTATATAATTAAATAATTAATTACATAAACAAATGTTAAATCCTTATTTGTTTATTCGAAACATCTTGGACGTGATAAAGTCTTAAAAAAAAAAAATAAAAAAAAAATAAATAAATAAATTCTAACGTCTCGATAACAAACCGGGGGGGTGTAATATATCTATCGTTGGAAAATGTTCTTCTTGTCTGAATACGAGATGAGATGATCGATTTAAACTTGCTCCAGGAAGGATTATGCTGTTACAAGTTCCTAGCAAGACGAGAATTTACGATCGCACGAACGAATCTGACTCGTGCGAGCACAAGTTAATCGGTAAGGATTCTTCTTTCATGATCTCTCTCTCTCTCTCTCTCTCTCTCTCTCTCTCTCTCTCTCTCTCTCTCTCTTTCTCTTTCTTTCTTACAATCCTTACGACAAACTCGGGGCAAAACTTTCTCACGAGCCAAGATTAAAGAAAGAAATTATTCTCTCTCTCTCTCTCTCTCTCTCTCTCTCTCTCTCTCTCTCTCTCTCTCTCTCTCTCTCTCTCTCTCTCTCTCTCTCAATCTTTCTCTCTATATCTATCTCTATTTTACTTTGAAACATGAATGCATTCCATGAATACATTGACGTTTTACGAGCTACCAATCATCAGTCAATTCCGTATTTCTTAATTTATTGCTTTAACTATCAGCACGAAATGAATAATTAATTATCGTTTAATGTCAAAGTTCGTAAGATCTCTCTCTCTCTCTTTCTCTCTCTCTCTCTCTACACTTCGCACGTGTAATATAGATTTCAAAAGCGATCGAATGAAAGTCTTGGTCGTTCTTTTTCTTCTTCTTTTTCCCCCTCCACTTCTATTCATTTATTTATTAATTTATTTATTTTCTTCTTTGTTGAAAGTACATAATTACCAAAGACATGAGAAAAAATTTAATTATACGAAGATACGAGGAAATCATGCGGATATTTTGTTCGTTTATACGCTTCAACTCAATCGTGTGATACAATTATCGATATAAGTCACGATCAATCGAAAAACATTTGGGGGAAAGAAAATTGAAAAAGAAAAGAAAAGAAAAGAAAAGAAAAGAAGATTTGTATTTTTCATTTTCTTAATAATTAAATGAATTACTAAAACAATTATTTCATTTGATACATGCGGCTGTTGAAACGAACGAAGCCGCCACGTGTTACCACCACGTCGTGTACGTTAACAATAAAAAAAGAAAAAAAAAAAATTATACAAATCAAATACGCGATTATCGTCAATTAGATAATTTAAATAAAGAATAAAATGAATTCTTAAGAAATTAATTTGCAAAACCGACAGAGTAATCTCCTAAGTAAATGTATACTTATTACAAATATTCACATTCATACCTACGTACGTAGGTACACACACACATACATACATACATACATACATACATACATACATACATAAATACATACATACATATTTATACATGTATGATTAGAGAAGAAGAGATGAGATCATAAAATGAAGAAAGATCGATGATAATCCTAGCGGTATGAAGACGTAAAGGAACGACCGTATATATAAATATTATTCTCTTCCTAATCATAGTATATACGATATATCTCGTAATGCACTTGCATATACTCGCATTAATATGCATATACATATATACACACATGTATATAAATATACGTATGTACGATAATGTGTGATGCATATAATATACGAGATATTAACGTGTGTGTCAGTTGAAACGGTCGAGGAAGAAAGTTTAAGTAAGTTCTAGTCTTTCGAACAGAACTGTCCATTAAAAGATAATGCAAGGCACTGTTCTAAATCATAGGTCTGTTACGAAACAGACCTATCTACTTACTATGTACTATGTACCCACGTATGTATAATTTATCCATGTAACGCGTTTATGTGTTTTAAAACGTAACTAACATAATGCCGACGTATACTTTTATACTTGAAAATATATATTTCGTTCGTTGTTAAAATCGTATAAATAAAAGTCAAAACTAGTAATCGATATTTTCGACTCGTTTCTATTTCGAGAGGTTTTTTATATGTAATAAAAAAAAAATTATACAATTTTTTATTCGTTTATTTTTTATACTTGAAAATATATATTTCGTTCGTTGTTAAAATCGTATAAATAAAAGTCAAAACTAGTAATCGATATTTTCGACTCGTTTCTATTTCGAGAGGTTTTTTATATGTAATAAAAAAAAAAATTATACAATTTTTTATTCGTTTATTTTTTATACTTGAAAATATATATTTCGTTCGTTGTTAAAATCGTATAAATAAAAGTCAAAACTAGTAATCGATATTTTCGATTCGTTTCTATTTTCGAGAGGTTTGTTATATGTAATAAAAGATATTATACAATTTTTTATTTGTTTATTTTTTATATGTATATATATATATATTGTTTATTTAGAATGAAAAAATATACTCGTAATTTCACGATAACCTCATCGCGATCGCGCTGCGATTGCCTCATCCATTTTTGTTCAACGATGTTGTTATAACATTTTGGTTTGAAAAGAAAAAGGGGGAAAAGCAAAAAAAAAAATATTCTTCGTTGAATATAGAAAATTGTAAATATTGTTTTCGTCCTGAATTTATTACAAATTATTGTAGCGAAGAAGTGACGTTTGAACAAATTTCCACGATCCTTCTCTCTCTCTCTCTCTCTCTCTCTCTCACGTGCTAACATAATTTTTTTTTTATTATTATTCATTAATAACTGTAACATCGGTTTGTGAAAAGTCAATAAAAATAAAAATAAAATCGCTACTAATAAAAATATCATTATTGCGATTGGAAACCTATTAAAAATTGTCTTAAGAAATTTCTCGATCGTGTTACTCCTCAATTTTTATTCATTCAATGCGTCCATATCGGTATTATTCCGAAGAGGGAAGGAAACCAAAAAAAAAAAGAAAAAGAAAAAGAGAAAGAAAAAGATTCCACCGTCAATAAAATTTTTTATTTCAAAAAACGATCGAAATAAAAAAGAAAAAGAATCGATTGAGAAATCAACGAAATCGAAAACATATAACACGCTTCGATCGGATCGATTCAGATTTATTTTTAGGATGGATTGATAATTTTCTATTGTTTAAAATCCAACGAGGCATCTCTGACTTTCCCGGCGAGGAGACTGAATCTTAAATATCTCGAGCCTTTCACTCCCGGATACACGCCCTCGCGAAACGGCGTCAATGAGAAGAGGAGCGGAAAGCTCGTTCAAGAAAACTCATCAATCTAAAGATATAAACAATTATATTAGAAACAATATCATCATTATTCCCCGTTCGATTCGGATTATATTTTTATATTTATTAACGAACGCTTTTACTTCCCACGAATAAAAGTGAAATACGATTACAATACAATTGGACAAAAATCTAATCTCCCATGACTTTTCTATTTCCTTCCTTTCTTCCCTCCTACCTTCTCTCTCTCCTTTCTTTCTTTTTATTTATATATTTATTCATTTTATTATTCGTTTATTTTTATTCTATATATGTAAAACAAAATTATATTATATATATATATATATATATTTATGTGTATGAAAAAGAGATATTGTATTCCGTATTACAGTTGATACAAACAAATTTATATTTCATATAAAAAACAAAAAAAAAAGAAAAAAGAGAAAGAAAGAACAATAATAAGAAAAAAAAAAATGTAAAAAGAAAAGAAAGCATTAGAAATAAAAATTCAATCGAGTTTCGCTGTTTCTTCTACGCGCGTTTTTTCTTTCTTTTTTTTTTTTTTTTATTTCAATTTCTAACACGGTGTAATAATACATATTTTTATCTCAATAACAAATTATATCTGTAGAGAAAAACAAATTCAAACCATTTTTATATTCTATAACCCACATAAATAAATAAATAAATAAATAAATAAATAAATAAATGAATAAATGAATAAACAAATAAATGAGTGAGCGTGTAAAAAATTTTTTAATTAAATTTCGGGAGATTTTTTTCTTATCTTTCATAATTTTTGTTTTCTCACTATCATTTTTCTTTCTTTTTCTTTTTTTTTTGTTTTTTTTTTCCCTTAAATATCAATGAAAAAATTTTGCAGCGGGAAATTATAACGATAAATCGAAAAAAGATTCGAATAACTCGTGCGTATTTGTGTGTGTGTGCGTGTGTGTGTGTGTGTGTGTATGTGTGTGTGTGTGTGTGTGCGTAACTTACTAGATAGCACACGTAGATTGGTACGATGCCGTTAATATCGGGTTTCACCTCACGTGGGTGATTTTCACACGGGAGTGCCGATCAAAGACGTGTCTCGTGCGCGCGCGCACGTACTCATGACATCACACTACTACTACTATACAACACGCACAACAATAACACGCTACAAACGACGTACGGGATTTTCTGTAATAGAATTAAGTGCTACTTAAAAACACGTCCACATTTATCGAACGATCGTTAGAGATACAATTTATCGTTAGATATGATTTAATTAAGACGATACTTACGATCGACTTAAAGCAAATGGCGTTAGAATAAATCTGAATTTAAATCGGGCGAGGAGATCGATGACTTTTTTTTTCATTATTATTATTATTATTATTATTATTATTATTATTATTATTATTATTATTATTATTATTATTATTAACAATTAAATCTCGTTCGTCTTTCGTTTATCATCTTTGATTTTGTCGTATCACCGATTAGATAATACATTAGAATAAGGATCGATTATGGAAATAAATTAGGATCGGATCTAGGACGAGATCTTAATTATGATGCTTTTTTTTCTATTTCTTCTTCCTTTTTCTTTTTTCTTTTTTTTTTTTTTTTTTTTTCAATTATAAATACGTAATTGTATGATATTATCAATCTAATCAAATTTTTATTAAAAGAACATTTCATTAAATTTCGACTATACACACACACACACACACACATATATCTTTACGTCCAACTACGGTCTAATTTTTTTCCCCGGTCTAATAAAATTTCTAGAGGATGTTACCAGAACGGCAAAAAGATAAATAAATAAATAAATACAAAATAATTTTGTCTGATCTCACAGAAGAAGGAAAAGAAGAGAGAAAAGAAAAGCGAAAAGAAAAGAAATTTTCCAATTTAATAAATAATCTAACGATCTAAAGTAATAATAAATATCCTAATTGTATTCGAATCAAATTTTACGAAAAAATAAACGGTCCCACGAAAAGATACGAAGAATTATTTTTTATTTATTTTATTTTATTTTTCTTTTTATTTTTTTTTTTTTTCCAAAATCACACCCGATGTTTTCCCCGAACGTGGGCGAGGGGTTGTTGGAGTTCATCGAACCAATGATCGTCTAATGAAGACTATTAATTACGCACAAAACACACACACACACAAAGAGACATTGACAGTGAATTTATCAATGAAAATGATTATTGAAAACGAATGAAATGAATGGACGTTTCGAAAAAAACAATATTTGTATTATAATTAAATGGAAAGGAAGACAATTAGAGTAATAGCAACAAAGTACCTTGTGTGTGTGTGTGTGTGTGTGTGTGTGTTATATACACATACGTAATATATATTTTTAATACTTTTATTTCTTTTTGATTTTTCTTCTTTTTTTTTTTTTTAATGAAGAGAATCATTAAAAATCTTTTTCATAAAAAAAAAAAAATTTATTTTATAAATATATATATATATATATATATATATATATATATATAAACACATACACACATACAAAAGTAGATACAATAGTTAAAGAGAAGTTAGCGACACAACAAACGCTGAAGGATTTTGAGTGAACACGTGAAAGATTTCTTTCTGACATTTCCATACAATAGCGGGAAAAAGAGCTCTAGAGTTGCGAGATATCCGGTGATGGTCCTCGAATGATAACGGATAGTTCGTCAGGATAACTCAGCGCAACGTCCGAAGGATGTCGAAAGAATCTTTATTTCTTTCTTTTTCTATTTTTTTTCTCTCTATTTTTTTCTCTATTCTTTTTTTCGCTCGACTCACGCTACTCCCGAGGCGATGATTACTCCGGTAAAAGGAATTTTTTCTTTCTTTCTTTTTTTTTTTTTTTCTTTCCTAGACGACTCGAAAGGACAATGAAATTCAATGAAAGCGGATATAGGATTCGTTATGTACTTGAAAATGTTCATCGTATTGATATTTGCGTAGATCGACGAATATGATAATTGATTAAATATTTCTTTTTTTTTTCTTTTTCTTTTCTTTTTTTTACGGTCCACGAAGATCGTTTTGGAAATATTAACGTATACGTTGGAGTTCAAAAAAAAAAAAAAGAAAAAAGATTACTTTTTATTTAAAAAAAAAAAATAATTATTTCATGCTTATTAAACTTTGTCTATATTAGATTTAAAAAAGAAAAAAAAAAAAAAAAACAAAATACGATTTTCCAATAAATTTCTTTCGATATTCATTGTCCTTCTCTATGTTGGTATTATAAAAATATTGATGAATAATAAATATATTTTCAAAATTAAAAAAAAAAAAAAAAAAAAAAAATAGAATATACGTGTGCGTGTTTGTGTACGATATAACGGAAACAAGCAAAATTTATGTAATTTTCAAATCCAAACTGTTTTACATATATAAAAATGAAATTTTATCGAAGGCTATCGCGGATATACATATTCATATATATATATATATATATATATATATATATATATATATATATATATATATATGTCATTATAAAATACTCGCGGGTCTTATTTTCACGGACTTATGTCGTATTAAACGCATTTGCGACAGAAAGTGGAGCAACGCTTTCCAAGTTCAGAGGATCTCGCACGGTCGAATCGTTTCGCGTGATGCCATAAAGAAAGGAAACCGATCTCGGCTTGATCTTGGAAAAAATTTCTATCTCGAATCATTAGAAAAAAATAATAAAAACAAATCTCATCCACGAATCTGATCTCGTATTGTCACCCGAAGAAAAAATTTAAGGAAGAAAAAAAAAAAAAAAGAAGGAAGGAAACCCATTCAAGCTGAAAACGAAACTCTACTCTTTCTCTGAATGAAAACTCCAAAATTTCTTTTATAAACTTTTTCACGCAAAAAAAAAAAAAAGGAAAAAGAAAAAAAAAGAAAAAAAAATCATTAAAAATTTCGTTTGAAGTAAGTACTTCGTTCCTTTGCGAATGAAAAAGATTTTTAACGATTTTCTTCATTCAAAAAACAAATCTAAATAAATAAATAAATAAATAAATAAATAAATAAATAAATAAATAAAAGGTTCATTAAAAATATTTCCAATTTGTACGGTCTTTTTTTTTTTTTAATATTTACCTTTTTTTTTTTTTTAATTTTATCGCGATTCCCGATAGTATCAATGACACAGCAAATCTAATTAATCCGTCTAATCGAACAAATCCAAAACGTATGTCTGCGAGTACAAACCTTTAACGGGTAGGGTGGGTGTTCGTGGGGTGGAAAGAGATGGATAGGTGGAGAGGGGGGGGGGAGATTTCCTTCGAGAAACTGTTTAAACGTTAAAAAGGTTGAATTTCTACAGGAATACTGAAATTTTCAGCGACGAGCCAAAGCGGATGGGGTTTCCGCATGGTCGCTCAGCCTGAACCGTCCACCGACTGAATACTATAGTGACGTCACCCGATACGGTCACTGCCTGAATTATTCAGTATTTCTTCCTTTGCCGAACGCAACAAACCGCACGAAAACTCGGCAAGAAAGCTCTCCCCCCTCCCCACACTACCCTTGACGTGTAACAACCCACCCCACATCCCCAGCCACCCCCCCACCCCCCGCGCGTCCCGTTAGATCCTTCGACAAGACAAGGACAATATTCCTTTTTATGTATATAATAAATATTTAACAAAAGATACGGAAGCAAAGGAAAAGGAAGAAGGAGAAGGAGAGGAAGAGGAAAAAGAAGAAAAAGAAAAAGAAAGAGAAGAAGTCAAATCCATTTTAACCTCTTCCCCTCTCTCTCTCTCTCTCTCTACGTTATAGCGTATTACCTAAGAGTGGAACATCGTAATCGTGAAACTTAAAACAAAATTGAAGGAAGAAGAGAAGTGAAAAGTCATTGAACGGGGAGTCATCGTAGGTGAACGTAACAATGAAAGCGACCGTGGTTCCTTTGCCAAGTTAAATTACGAGAAAATTTTATCCACATACGTTTACACACACACAAAAAGAGAGAGAGAAAGAGAGAGAGAGAGAGAGAGAGAGAGAGAGAGAGAGAGACATAGACAAAAATAATTCAACACGAGTATATAGTCCCATTTCATATCGTACGAACGAGCACACATACGTTATTGTATGTATATTTAACAAAAATGAACAGAAAAAGAAGAGGAGGAGGAGGAGGAGGAGGAGGAGGAAAAAAAGAAGAAAATGAAAATGAATAGAAATTTTATAGAAAAAGATCAAGATCCATTCGAACGAGGTGGTTGGTGCAGCAGCAGCAATGTTTAGTTAATCGTAATGATTAATAATCTCCGTGCACGGGCTGTATACAAAAAGATGTGTACGTAAACAACGTACGTGAGAATAATTACATTACGAATATAACCTTTCGCATTGTCGTCCAGTAAAGATATATATACATATATATATAAAAGAAATGAGGAGTAGAAAGAATGAGGAAAAAAAAATTTGTATATTAAAAAAGAAAAAAAAAAAAAAAAAAAAATATTCAAGAGCCTTTCTCGCGAATTATCAAATGAAATAATAATCGTAATAATTAATAATCGCGCGCGTACGCATGCAGAGATAGAAAGAGAGACAGAGAGAGAGAGAGAGAGGCACATAAGAATAATTCACCAGGAATATAGCCTTTCACATTATCCTGTGAACACAAACACACACACACACACACGTGCATGCATACATTCATACACATGCATACATACGTGCGTGTGTGTATAGTGAACAAAAATGAAGATAAAAAATGTATATAAAAGGATCAAGATCCTTCCTTTCTAACGAGCCACATGCAATAATAGCCGTAATAATTAATAATCCCGCACGCACGCACACACGCACAATATACACTTACGCACGCACGCGTGCGCGTACATAAGAATAATACAAAAGAATAATTCAAAAGAAAAAAGGAAGAAGGGAAAAAAGTAAAGGAGAAAGAAATCTATGCGAATAAAAAGAATCGATATTCTTTCTCACGATTCGTATGGAAAATAATGAATAATAATCGTCAATGATTAATAATAAAAGGATGATATATAAATGGGATTAACGAATAACTATTGGAATCATTCGTAGTAACTAATGTATAAAAGTTTTCAACGTAGGCTTAGTACTCGAGATCGTATTGGTAATCGATGGAGATCTTTTTTAACGAAAAAAACGATGGTGGACATGTTTTTTTCTGAACTGACAGGACTTCGATTTAATTTCTTTTCTCTCTCTCTCTCTCTCTCTCTCTCTCTCTCTCTCTCTCTCTCTCTCTCTCTCTCTCTCTCTCTCTCTTTCTTTAATCATCGCAACGCTGATTAATCGATCGGCACCCACGTGCTTATAAAAAAGAAAGTAGTTACAATAATTTAAAAAAAATAAAAAATACAAAAAAAAATGAGTGATAATAATAATAATAATAATAATAATAATAATAATAATAATAATAATAATAATAATAATAATAAAATGAAAATAAAAAAAATAAAAGAGATGAAAGGATCAATGTCGGATGCTGCGAGAAATCTCGTTTACTTCGACTTTTCGTTCGAGATATTATCTTTGAGTGGTTGCATAATATTCGATGGTAACTTCGTAAGAATTCGTTCTCTCTCTCTCTCTCTCTCTCTCTCTCTCTCTCTCTCTCTCTCTCCTACTTTCTTTTTTTCTTATTCTTTCTAAGAGAGAGAAAGAGAGATAGATAGATATAAATGGCAATCGGTAACGATATCTTTTCTCACAACGATCTTACTTCTACCTCTTCGATCTCTTTCGTTCGAGTTTCGTTCGTATCTTACAATCGATCTATCGATCGTTAAGTTAGAGGCTAGTCGATCGTCTGGCAAAATGTTTACGTAAGATTTTGTACCTCTCAGAGAGAGAGAGAGAGAGAGAGAGAGAGAGAGAGAGAAATTAACTCTCTCGACATGGTTATGCATTTTCGAACGTTGAGCAATCCGTTCGATGATTATAAATCGTTTCTAAAGAAAACACTTCAAATTCATGTTAAATAATTAATCATATACCAAAGAGAGAATAAATAAATAAATAAATAAATAAATAAATAAATAAATAGATAGATAAATAAATAAATAAATAAACGAATGAATGAAATGTGCTGAAATATTTCGTCTTTCTTTCTCCGTCTTGTTCATACATACTGAAAGAACTATAGTGATTAACCCGTTGTGACCTCGTTGATAAAAACGTTGGAATAAAAAAGGATCTATGAGTAATGGCATATCGTCTCGTGTAAACAAAAATCGAAATAATCGCGAGAAAATATGTATATCAAAAAAAAAAAGAAAAAAAAAAGAAAAAGAGAAAGAAAGAAAAGAAAAATAAAAGTATCTCCCTGGTGATACCCCAAATGTGCCTGGGACAGGATTTAGTATAACAAGAAATATAGATGAATTTTTCGACCGCGAGATTTTTCCTATAATATCAGATATTTATCGAATATAAAACGGTTAACGATCGTATTTGCAATAGAAATACTTCAGTGAATTATTATCTTTTACTTCTT
>OU964970.1:5468974-5471474 GCA_918808275.2 Dolichovespula sylvestris | reverse complement strand
GCGAAACCTTTGTGGGAATTATAAAGAAAATGAAATAGAAAGGAAAAAGAAAAATAGAAAGAAAAGGGAGGAAAATAAAATAAAAAAAAAAAAAAAAAAAAAAAAAAACCACCATTGTACATATAAATTCACGAATCTACGTACTCCTGTAGATCTCGTTAAATTACGTGTGAATTAATTAATTGAAGAAAAAAAAAAAAGAAAAAAAAAAGAAAGAAGACGAAGAAGAAGAAGACAATAATTAAATAAATAAATAAATAAATAAATAATTTAACGATAAAAAAGATCTCACGTTCGATTACAATCGTTCTTTCATTGAGCTTGAACAATGATAACTAACGGGTTGAGAAGAAAAGAGAGAAAGAAAGAACCACCACATTTCCCTTCGTTGAATAATAATAACAATAATAATAATAATAATAATAATGAGGATGATAATGACGATGAGGAGAACAACAACAACAACAACAACAACAATGACGAAGACGATGTCGTACGTAGCACGTTGTCTCGTAAATGCTAATAACTCGGCTCGAGACGAGCGCGTGCCACCGTGGAAACTAAAAATGGAGGTGGTTGGAAGGGGTGGGAGGTGACTCACGAAGCTTCATCACTTACCCACCATCATTATCATCATCATCGTCATCATCGTCGTCATCGTCGTCGTCGTCGTCGTCTACGTCGTCGTTCTCGTCATCGTCATCTTCGAGCATGATTTGTATTCAGTTTTAGCGCCGGCGCTACATCTCATTGTTTCCTTAGAAATCGCATTGTTCGTTGTGTGCATGCGCTTGCGTGCAGCATCGTGCGTGGTATAAGTGTGCACGCGTGTGGTATAAATGCACAATCAATTCGTATATCTCCCTTCTTTCTCTTTCACGATCTTTTTTTTTTTTTCCATTCTGTTTATGCCTTTTTTTTCTCTTCTTTGTTTATCTTTTTCTTTTTTATTGTCCCCTTCGACAAGACGTGACGCAGATGATTAAAAAGTTACGTGTATGTGTAAAGAGTGTACGTTCCGTGAAACGGAGAATTAACATTTCTTTTCTTCTTTCTTTTTTTCTGTGTGCGTGCGTGCGTGAGTGCGTGTGTGTTTATTTTTATGTTTAAAGAGATACCCTGCAGTTATTTTCTTTTTTTATTTTTTTTTTTTTCGTAGTATCGTTTGTTTCGTGGAACTTGAGTAATAATTATTGTGTTGTATATTTATATGTACGTCTGGTTTAACGCGACATTTGTCTTTTTTGTATTGTTTGTGAAAGATCATTCGTATTTACATCTTTTATACATTTATTCTACGTAACTTAATATATATATATATATATATATATATATATATATATATATATATATACACATCTTTAATAACAAACAAACGAAACGTATTAATTCGATAACGAACAAAATTGATTCCAAAAAAAAAAAAAAAAAAAAAAAAAGAAAAAAAAAATGTCGAGCGATATACCAATCGAATTAATCGATTTTCGATTTACACGTGTGCAAAGGATGACTTGTAAAATGATGCAAATAAAAAAAAAGAACAATTAAAGAAAAAAAGAAAAGGAAAAGATACTCGCAAAATGAAATTATACGGGGTGTTTCAGGTAAAGGAGGCCGCGTAAATATTTTCTTTGTTCTTTTTCATGATGCGACAAACTTTTATATTATGGCATACTTTGAATGGTTTATAAATGTTTATAGTGTTTATAATGGTTTATAATGTTTTATAATAAATGTACATACATAATATAAATACTTTATACACATATATATATATATAATGTTATATATATTATATGCGGCCTTCTTTAGCTGAAACACCCTGTATATTACACACAGGACTGAATGAAAATTATATTACAGAGTCGGATTTAAACACTACTAACCCGAACAAATCGATTAACTTTGAATTTGCATAGAAGGTTGAACTTGAAAAATAATAATGAAAGAAAAAAAAAAGAAGATAAAAATTGAGAGAGAGAGTTCACTGACAGTGATATGAATTCGGCGAATGTTACCCCATATAGCGCGGCGCTTCGCGTGTTAGTACCGGAACGCGTTTTCTGAAAATAGCGCCAAGCTTTACGAACAATTTTGCCTCCCTTCGCCATTCATAAGAGAAACCCGACCGACCTACGTCGAGACATCCTATCGTTCCTCATCGTGGCTGCTGCTACCGTCGCGTAAAAGTTTCCAAAGACAATCGAGGAGTGAAAGAAACGTAGAGATAAAGACGTAGAGAGGAAAAGAGAGAGACAGAGAAAGTATCGACCACTAACGTGAGAAGTGGACATTAACAAAAAAAAAAAAAAAAAAAAAAAAATAAAAAAAGATAAGCTGACAGTTGATTTCGTTATTCTTCGTCCAACGTTTATGTCCGACATCTGTTCGTGTCCGACATCGGGTATATATATATATATATATATATAAATATATAAAGTGTAAAAATTGTTATATAAATTGTTATATACTTATATATAAGTATATAAAGTTATTTTAT
>OU964970.1:5423974-5466474 GCA_918808275.2 Dolichovespula sylvestris | reverse complement strand
AATAAAATAAGCAAAAGAATGTCCCTCCCCCCCCTCTCTCTCTCTCTTTGTGAAACCTAAACAAGCGAGAAAACGTTCTATCGGAATCATTCAATCTCTTTCTAATGATAAAATGAATCTCATTTCTTTATTTCTCTCGATGATAAAAACAAAAAAAAAAAAAACAAAAAAAAAAGAAGCCTCCCTCCCCCACCCCGCCCCACTAATCGCGGCTTAACACCGTAATTCCTTTCGACTTTGACAAATTGAACGACAAAATTAGTTCCGTGGCATGCACTTGAAGAGGCTACTGCTTGCCGATATGATTTTCGAGTTTTTTTTTTTTTTCTTTTGGTATATAAAAAGGAAAAAAGAGAAAGAAAAAATACTTTACAGAGTATTTTTGTGCATTTGAACGTACGGCACGTCGAATAATTTAAATCATAATTCATTGGTCAGTCCGACATAAAAGAAAAGAGAAGAAGAGATAAACTGAAAGAATAAAAAAAAAAAAAAAGAAAAGAAAAAAAAAGAAAGAGAAAATTAACGATGAACGAATAAAAAATGATTACTAAGGGAAAAAAAAATATTATTGTTTTATCGAACATAGTTGTTATTGTTCTTATTATTGTTATTGCTATTATTAAGAAAGAAAAAAAAAAGAATATTCTAAAAAGAGGAATAAAATAAAATAAAGAGTGGATAATAAAAAAATGATCATCGTCTATAATTAAAACAAAAAAACAAAAAAAAACAAGAAAAGAAAAAAATAATATTCGAACACTAACGATTGAATTACGCTCTTTTTTTTTTTTTTTTTTTTTTTTTTTTTTTAATAGAATCAATACACTTAGTATTGAGGAACATTCACGTTCGAATGTTTCATCTCATCGCCGTCGTCGTCGTCATCATCATCATCATCATCATCATCATCATCATCTCGAATTCGACACGTTCCCATTCCTTCACAAGGAGGATTCTTCTCTCTGTTAGAGATAGGAAAAGGTCGTTGACTATAAGGCAACCCGAGCAACGGTTCTCTCTCTTTCTCTCTTTCTTTTCGCAAACTACTCGAGTTCATCTCCCACGACGAAATCATGGATCGCAATATTGCGGTACACAATCCATATGTACACAAGAGAGGAGAACATCGGAAGACTCATGTAATATCATACCACTTCGAACACAAACACACAAACACACACACACCATCGAATATCAATCGTACACCGAAGACGTAAAGATATAAGAACCTTCTCTCTCTCTCTCTCTCTCTCTGTCTCTCTCTCTGTCTCTCTCTCTGTCTTTCTCACTCTCTCTGTCTATGTTCCTAGTTCTCCCGCTTAACCATAATTTTATATTTAATATTAAATTTATGTTTTTATTTTATATTTTATATTTTTATATTTATATTTATAGTCTTTCAAAAAAATAAAAAAAATAAAATATATATATATATATAATATATAGATATATAGAAAAAGAAAGGAAGCAAAAATATTTGCGATCGAATTCTCGATCGCAATCGATACGTATAAAAGAATAATTTTCATTCCGTATTTCTGTACGTCGAACAAATTGTTGTCCGTATTTCTCGTCGATGAGATAAGATGAGAAAGTCGTCGACCGCATTAACTTCGGAATTATAGCGATCTTATGTAACCAATCGTAAAGCTATATATATATATATATATATATATATATATATATATATATATATATATGAATATGTATATATATAATGTATATAGAAACGATCCAAGGATAAAATAACGCGTACTTATATACGAGTATTATATACGTGACTTTTAAATATGGATGAATAACAAAAACATAATAATAATAATAATAATAATAATAATAATAATAATAATAATAATAATTTAATTTTGTCAATAGTTACTGGAAATATGTATGCATTCGTAACAAATACATATATGCGTTGACGTTTGACAAGAAATATTTACAATATTTTTATATACGTAACGAATTATAAATCGATATTGTGCCTGCGCGCGCGAGTGTGTTGAATCACAATTATATCAGATATAATTTCTACATATCGAGCGAACCAAAAAATTAACTTGCCGATTAACGATTACATTTCTAAAAAGGAGAAAACAGAAAAGAGAAAGAAAAAAAATAATTCGCACCAAATGTGTGATACTAATATACTATACGTTAACATTGAAAACAAAGAAAATAAAGATAAAAATAAACAAAAAATAAATAAATAAATAAATAAATAAAAAAAAAAGTAAGCAAAGCAAAGCAACGCAGACGTTCGATAAGACAGATATAAATTTTAACGAATTGGTGGTTGCGGTGGTGGTGATAAAATAATGAAATGACGTCATCAAATCGTTTAATGTACCATAAAACGAAGGCCGACGAAGGACGATTTCATTCTTACCGAATTTGGTAAAGTTCACATTGCAAAATGGCCGCGCGTTACAACTATTTCTCTCTCTTTCTCTCTCTCTCTCTCTCTCTCTCTCTCTCTCTCTCTCTCTCTCTCTCTCTCTCTCTCTCTCTCTCTCTCTCATCGTTGGTTATATATCGCTATTGAATCACGTGAAAGGACGAGGAGAGGATCCTCGGATCGATGCTGCAATTTCTTTCACCGACTAGTGTACTCAAGGAAGAGAAAATATATATATATACATATATAAATATGTGCGCGCATGTGTATGTGTGTGTGTGTACTCTCCTTGATCCGATTGCCATAAGCATGCTTGCTCACAGAAGAGGAACATTTGCATAGGCCGTCGTATTTTTTGCTTTTACTTTCAACGACGCCACATTATTGCCTCCCCATTCTCTCTCTCTCTCTCTCTCTCTCTCTCTCTCTCTCTCTCTCTCTCTCTCTCTCTCTCTCTCTCCCTCTCTTCTTTTTTTTCTTTTATATATATATGTAAAAAATAGACAAAAAATTCCTACACGATTGTAAGGTTTAATTACTCTTTTACGAAACTTTTTCGACGAATGTTTCTTTTTTTTCTTTTTTCCATTTATTCATTATATCTATTTCTTTTTCTTTTATTCAATTTTTTTTTTTATTTCTTTTTCCTTTCTTTTATTTTTAATTTTATTTCAATCGTGAAACTGTACTACAAAAGCCCAGAAAATTTGTTCACGAAACAGACAAATTAATTTGACTTTCAATATCGTTCACTGGGGAATAACTATCGATCCGCCCTGGGAACTTAAAAAAAAAAAAAAAAAAAAAAAAAAACTATTATCGTCGTCCTTTTCTTCCCTCTTACTTTCTTTCTTTCTTTCTATTTTCTCTTTCTCGTACTTTTTTTTCTTTCTTTCTTTCTTTCTTTCTTTCTTTTTTCTCTTTCGCCATTTTCTCTTATATTTACATAGAGGTCAAGCGATTATTATTTCACTTAATTATCGAGAACCACGAAAGTGGTGGCTCTCTTTTTTTTTCTTCTTCTTCTTCTTCTTTCTCTTCTTTAATGTTATTTTATCCTGTGTGTGATTCATGGCCATGTTATACAGTGTCCTCGTTTTCTCTCATTCATTCATTTATTCTCATTCATTCGTGTTTTGTTTCTTTTTTTTTTTTCCTTTTTATAAACTTTCATTAAATTAAATTATTCCTGAACTTTAGAAAGATCTCGGAAGAGAACATATTGGAAACGAGTAAAAGTATCGAAATTATACTGAATTCGCCTAATTTAACTTCGAACGTTACTTCGAATGATTTTTTTTCTTTTTTCTTTTTTTTTAATTGTTCCTAAAATTAAAAAAAAAAAAAAATTCACGAGCATGCATATATATATATATATATATATATTTACACACACACACATACATATTATCGTGACGTAAAGATAATCATTACGAATTATCTACCTAAATTGTAAAAATTGAGTATACTAACCGAAGCTAATCGATTCCCACGCTCGTTCTTCCATACCTATCTCGAAGTCAAGATAAAGAATAGAGAGAGGTGATAGTAGGGGTCAACTTTGAATCATCATTTGTGGAAAAAATAAAAAATCATTCAATACCTATCTACCTTCCTATCTATCTGTCCATCTATATACCTACATATATAAATAAATACATAGCACGCATACGCACACTTAACACGCACACAAATAATACTGAAAGAAACTAGTAGACAATTTATATTCGTTTTCATCTTTCATCTAGAGATAAGAGAATCGAGATAGAAATAAAGTTAAGTAAAGGCGTTCGTTAATTAATGACTTCCCATCGTATTTGTTGGTACTAATACTTGGTGTACTAGTAATAGTAGTAGTAATAGTAGTAGTGGTAGTAGTAGTAAAGTAAGTAACCATCGGACTCGACGATCTATAATTAAGATACTTTGCCGATCATGACCTTCAGAAATGGCGGCGGTGCACCTGAAGCATAACGCTTAGAAAATGGTTACTCCGATTCCTCTTCCTTGATCTCCTCCTCCTCCTCCTCCTCCTCCTCCTCCCCCTCCTCCTCCCCTCCTCCCCAATACAAATGAACGAATGAACCAGCCTACATAAACTCGTGTATTTTCTACTTCTATTTCCTTTTTCTCGAACAACAACCTTGCGAACCGGTCTTTTACAGCTTCCTTAACGCGACCAAGCACGAGCCTTGCCAATCTTTTTTACATTTTTTTTTCTTCTAATTTTTCTTTTAATTTTTCTTTTTGTATTATCATTATTTCTATCCTTTTCTTTCTCTCTCTCT
This sequence comes from Dolichovespula sylvestris, assembly GCA_918808275.2. Classification (NCBI taxonomy): domain Eukaryota; kingdom Metazoa; phylum Arthropoda; class Insecta; order Hymenoptera; family Vespidae; genus Dolichovespula; species Dolichovespula sylvestris. The sequence goes on along the minus strand of OU964970.1, from coordinate 5,461,785 downwards.
TTCTCTCTCGGACTATCTCTATCTATAAATTTGTTTGTTTTTATTTATTCGGAATCGAATTGCAGCTCGAATTACGATTAAACTATGCGTGCTAAGAGAGGTTGGACTGCCCTCCCTCCCACCCCTTCCTATCCCCTCTCGTATGTATCTTACGGATGTATCCTGTTGCACTAATGCAATTTATTTGTTTTGTCTCGTTTCGTTTTGTTTTTTTATTTTAGTATTTTTTTTTGTATTTTCAGGTTTTTTCTTTTTTTTTTTTTAATTTTGTCTTTCTCGTTTCTTCCCTCTTCTTTTCCTGTTTTTCTTGTTATTTTTTTCTTATTTTTTTATTTAATCACGCGGGATATTTTCCCCCTTTTCGGAGTAAAATGTAATGATGATATTAGTATCGTTATTGATTCGAACTCGTTGGTAATTTACATATCAAGCATCGTTCGTTTAAATTTTGTATGTACACAATAATTGGAATTGATCGATGAAATTATTTCGATAAAAAAAAAAAAAAGAAAGAAAAAAATTTACGAACGAGATCGAGGAGTAAAATTTAACGAATGAAACAATTTACGAGTAAAATAAACGAATGAAAATTTATGAGTAAAATCGATCGAGAATATTTTAAAATTAATTGTATTGATGTATGTGTATATACGCACGTATCATTTATTATTACACGTGATAAATGTTGATGCGTTTATGTAGAAAAAAAGAAAAAAAGAAAATTAAAAAGAAAAAAAAAATTTACAGCGACGCTATTCTCGACTATAACTACGTAAATATAAATAATCGCGAAGAAAAAGAAGAAGAAGAAGAAGAAGAAGAAGAAGATAACAGTATCGTTATTTCTTCAGAGCTAATCTACGCGGAAGAAACGTTTAGGGATAGAGGTTTTTTCTTTCGTGATATTTCAAAAGCGTTCCTCTTTTCGTATCGAAATAACTGTGTGTCCCACCACTCTGAAACATTATATTTTTATCGTTATCCGAATAAACTTGATTTCAAATATCTTTCGTGTTTCGTCGACGTCCTTCTTGCGCAAGCTTGTATTCTTGCAGCAGCATTTCTTTAAAAGAGAGACCGGAAGAGAGAGAGAGAGAGAGAGAAAGAGAGAGAGAGAGAGAGAGAGAGAGAGAGAGAGAGAGAGAATATATACATATATCTTTATAAACAGAAGAGATTTTTAAACGTAAAAATACTTGAGAACGAAAAAAAAAAAAATGATATCACGATCGTAAAAAGCATCGTATAATTTTATAAAATAATTCGTCGATTTTTAAAACAAAACATTTCTGAATCATATTGATTTTCATAAAAAAAATTTATGAATTTTGAATACATATATATATATATATATATATATATATATATATAAGGAAAGGTATATATGTAAATAGTAAATAATAATAAATAATAATAGTAAATAATAATAATAGTAGTAATAGTAAAAAAAGTATATATGTATTGTTTTTTTTTTTTTTTTTTTTTTTTTAAATAAAAATTGATGAGTTTGGAATAAACGACCCGAAGGAAAAATACAAGAAACGAAAATTACAGACATTAAAAATTTACGTAAATTTTCATAGAAGTGTATGGATTTTTGGAATCAAAAGAAAATATATATATATATATACATACATACATATATATTCAGAAACGATGTAAATTTTGTATAAGGATTGTTGAAATTAGGATAAAAAATTATGAACGTATGAAATAAAAAAGAGAGAGAGAGAGAGAGAGAGGAGGAGGAAAAAAGTTCTAAGAAAAATCATTCGCGTCTACGTCTTAAAGTTATATCAAAAATCGAGATGAAATTTTTATGACGAACGAAAGAAGAAAAAAAAAAAAAGAAAAAAAGAAAGAAAAAAGAGAGATTGAAAGAAAGAAAATGGAATTATTGCAAAACGTTTCAACGAAATACATTTGACGAGTTTTCTCCCTCTCCCTCTCACCCTTCCTCCTCCTCCTCCTCCTCCTCCTCCTCCTCCTCCTCCTAGAAGAAGGTATAGAGAACAGAGAATGGGATATCTAATTCGGTCTCTAGTACGGCCTTGAGCGTCTTCTGCGTCTCTTGCATTCCATGCTCCTCCCTTTCGTCTAAAGTCTCGAGATTCGCTTCGCCCTTTTTCTTTATTCTTTCCTTCTTGTTCTTATTTTTTTTTTTTTTTTTTTAATTTCTTTTTCCCCATATCTCTTCTCTTCTTTCTGTTCTCCATACCGTCCGAGAGCCAACGACATTTCTCAGAAATATATATATATATATACATATATATATAAATAATTTTTTTTTATGTTAACCTCATCGTTTATTGAACGAACAATTACAACAAAATAAAATTTATATACATATGTATACAAATATAAATTATATACAAAACAAAATTTATATATATATATATATATATATATATATAAATATATATGTGTGTAATTTTAATTAATAATATATATATATATATAATTTTTTTTTATGTTAACCTCATCGTTTATTGAACGAACAATTACAACAAAACAAAATTTATATATATATATATATATATATATATATATATATATATCCTCCGAAAGGATCGACCAATAAATATGTTTCTATGTTCGTAACTTTTACGATCAAAGATGAAGAAAAAGAAGAAGAAGAAAGAGAAAAAAAAATTAATCTATAAAAAGTCTCGAAAAATAGTAATTTTTACTATTCAGTCATCTAGGAACTTTTGGCCCTTCCTCACCCCCGTCCAACCCACCGCGCCAACAACGACAACGACAACGTCAACAGCGTTTACTTTGATTTCGTTATAGAATTTCAGCGAGATCTATAAATTTGTCATTAACAAAAAAAAAAAAAAGAAAAAGGAAAAGAAAGGAGAAAAATAAAAAAAAATGAAGGCGAAACAAATTTCATTGCAATATAACGAAACAATGTCCAATACGAAACTCAAAGTTTAATACTTTTAGAAAGTACGAATTCTTTGGGCCTGGCGAAGTTTATTTCGTAGACGTTAAAAACTTCCTCGATTTATTCTCTTCTCGAGCACGACGCAAATAAAAAAACGATCGAGAGAGAGAGAGAGAGAGAGAGAGAGAGAGAGAGAGAGAGACAAATAAGAGAAAGGAGAAGAAAACTTTTCATTGTCCTTGCTCGAGAGCAACGTCTATCGCAGTTTCTAACTCGAGCCTCGGCGACGAACGATTATTATTAACCCACACATAGATAGATATTTGAAATTGTACGTGTCATATAATATATAAAATATGTATACGTACGTACGTACGTATGTACGTATGTAACGTATATATAATACATATGCAACGTGTTATAAGATTTTTTTATCGTATCGATAATTTACCGTTTAGTTTACCAGCATCATCAATCCACGGAACAAACGGTACTTACACAATCTTGACATAGTTTTATTAATCAATACTACCAGCATCGTTTAAAAAAAAAAAAAAAAGAGGGAAAAAAAGAAAAGTCAAAAGAAAGCATTATACTCGATGTGATATATAAAAGATATATATATATATATATAATTCTTGTCAGAAATTTTTTTTATTTTTATTTTTTTATTATTATTATTATTATTATTATTATTATTATTATTATCGGGTTGTCCGAAAAGCAATTAACGATTGTATCAAATCTTTAATGAGACAGAAAATTTAAACAAATTAATAATAATAATAATAATAATAATAATAATAATAATAATAATAATAATAATAATAATAATAATAATAATAATAATAAAAGAAACCAGAGAGACTTAATCGAATATCTGTGCTTACGATAAAATAAACGAAATTACTATGAACTTTTAATAAATATTATATATATATATAAAATATATAAATTATAAATATATATATATATAATAAATAAATTATAAATAAATATATATATAAAATAAGTCGTCTGTTTCTCTTCCATGATTTTCACAATAGCGACATTGATCGGATTACTAATACAAGTAATAAAATCATTGAAAGGAGACACAGCTCGATATATGTCAGTTAAATGGCTGACATCTCAAAGGCGTTAGGTATGTAAGTATGTGCATCAGGATATGTACATAAGAAGGTTCCTGCTGTTGAAACCATCATAATCTAAGAACGAAAGGCGCCTTTCGTTCGTTCGTTCGTTCATGCCAACAGAGCGTTGGCGGCTGCTGCTGCTGCTAAATTCCAAGCATTTTTTTTCCCCTCCATTTTTTTTTCTTTCTTTCTGTCCTCTTCAACCTTCCTTCCGTGCTTCTTCTTCTTCTTCTTCTTCTTATGCCACGTATATGTATATAGGTATATATGTATGTTTATATGTATGTATGTATGTATGTATGTATGTATGTATGTATGTATGTATGTATGTATGTATGTATGTATGTATGACGGCATGTCTCGAGATGATGAATAGTGAAAAGAAAGGGATAGATTTACCTCGCTTAGAAGCGTGAGAAGATACTCTTTTTCAAAAATAAAGAAAAAATATATATATATATATATACACACACAAGTGTGTGTATGTATGTATGTATGTATGTATGTATGTATGTATGTATAAAAAGAAATGGTGGCTTGTTTCGAGTGAGCCAACAATATCAAGTTTTATTAAAAAAAAAAAAAAAAAAAAAAAAAAAAAAAAAAAAAAAAAAAAAAAAAAAAAAAAAAAAAAAAAAAAAAAAATATATATATATATATATAAAAATAAAAAAAAAAAAAAAAAAAAAAAAAAAAAAAAAAAAAAAACAAGAAATAAAAGAAAATGTTTTCTGGTTCTTCCGATTTTAATACAATTTAATTCGACAATTTTCGACATTAGAAAAATTTAATTAACAATAAAATAATAATAGAATAATAAAAATAAAAAGAAGACAACGCGGCCTATTGTTTCAAGTTCGTCCAACAAATTTTACGAATACTTCTCAACCGAAAGCACAAATTTATTAATTTCCGACGTAGCGCGAGAACATTTATCGAGAAACATATATCACGGCAATATATAAATGAAAATACGTGAAAACAGATAAAAGGGAGAATATTTTTCTTTCTTTCTTTCTTTTTTTTTTTTCTTTGTTGAACGTCGAGAATCCACTTTCTTCTTTGTCGTGACTTATCAACGACGACGACGATGACGACTTCTTCTTCTTCTAATTATTATTATTATTTTTTTTCTTTATATTCCTATTTTTTTTTTTTCGCAATAAATATGTCGCACTTTAATTAATTAACCCCGACGACTTTCCTTTCGAACTGACCGAAATTCTTTATATATATATATCTTACGTACTTTAATCAACGAAGAATATAATAAGCTACGTGAAATCGCGACTGCTAATAATTAATGAACAATTAAATTATTCCTTTGATTCGTTTAAAAAAAAAAAAAAAAAAAAAAAAAAAAAAAAAAAAAAAAAAAAAAAAGAGAGAGAGCCAGAGACAAACAGACAGACAGACAGACAGCGAGCGAGCGAGTGAGTGAGAGAGAGAGAGAGAGAGAGAGAGAGAGAGAGAGAGAGAGAGAGAGAGAGACAACGAAAGAAAAAAAATGTTCTCATGGTACAATCGTTTCAAGAGTGTCACGAGTGAAAGTGCAACGAGATAGAGATAGAGATAGAGATAGATAGAGAGATAGAGAGAGAGAGAGAGAGAGAGAGAGAGAGAGAGAGAGAGAAATAAAGATTCACAATAAAGTACTATAGTTACCATAATCGAGGTACGTTTTGTAACGATTCGCATAGACGTAAAAGACTACTCTCTCGTTCGTGCGTTTAATAATCCGTAGGCAGTTAGATTCTACGTCCACCTCCATCTACCTCCTCCTCCTCCTCCTCCTCTTTCTCCTCATCCTTCTTCACCTACCACAATCTCCACCTCCTTCTACAAAGGACCGATCATTATTCCAGAGTCGTGGACAACTGGGTAACCTCTGCCTTCGTGTATCATGTACTACCTCGGGTCGTTAATGAGCCAACTATTAATCAAATACTTCCGGCATCGTTCGGAGAGTCCGCGAAAATGTTACTGGCGTCACCACCTGACTCTCAAATAGTTCCTTTTCCATCTCCCTCTCCTCTACCCCCCCCCCCCTCTCTATAATATATATATATATATACATTTTTTTTTTCGTCTATCCTATGGCATTTTGTTCGATCGTGAAAGAATTATTTTTTAAGAAAAAGAAAAGAAAAAAGAAAAAAAAAAAGAAGAAGAAAAGAAATAACAGTCGTACGAAATTTGTTAACGAATTAAAACGCGAGACCATTTTGTTTTTTGTTTCGTTTGATCGTGGATTCGATTAAAAAATTAAAACGAAAGGGCCAACGAATACGAGCAAAAAGGAATTGTGTTACATACGAATATCTCATTGAAAGTCGTTACAAAATTTAATAAAATAAAAAAAAAAAAGAAAAAAGAACGCACACACGTAATTTTTCTTTGCAATGATCGAAAATTACGGATCGACAAAAATTAAATCCGATTAAAACTCTCGTACGTATACGATTCGATTAAAAACGATCGATCGTTTCGGCAACATCACTACTCGTCGTCCAGTCTCGTAATATTTTTTGATCGAACCGTGAAAAATCCTTACGAAACTTTCACCCCCAGCCCCGGTTATTATTTCCTCTTGGTTTTTCGTTTGCTCGTTTTCCTTTCTTTTTTTTTTTTTTTTATTTCTTTTATTATTATTATTATTTTTTTTTTTATTTTTTAAGCATTCAAAGCGATCGAAAGTCTCTCGAAGAGAGATTCATCGTACGCTGATTTTTCAAACGAAACGTCTTATACGAACGAAAATCGAGCGAACGATTTATTATTACATTAGTTCGAGACGGGAATCTATATATTTTCTAATTTCAAACACTGTTCGAATAATGATATAACCGATCTAAACGAATCGATCCCAAACGATTAAACTTAGACGTTACGAGGAATAAACGATTATTTATAATTGGCATAAATATCGAGGAATGAAGGAATCGTAATGTTACGCGATAATTTAACGATAATAATCGAACGATAATAATCGTGTTTCGTAAAGACCAACCGTTATCGACCGTTCGTCGTACATTTTTCAAACGAACGTTGAAATATATCGAAGCAATTTATTTTCTTTTTCTTTTTTTAAATTTAAAATCGATACGAATGTACGGAATGATGATTAAAAAAAAAAAAAAAAAAAAAAAAAAAAAAAAAACAGCGATGGTACACCGTAGGGAACAATGGCATTGTAAAATAATCCCCATTGAAAATTCAATAGTTCTCTTTTGAAAAGCTTTTAGTATGTTTCTGACAGGTCTGACTATACTGTCGGCTGTTACTACTGTGAAATCGTCTCGCCTTTTCAAACAGCGTCTCTCTCTCTCTCTCTCTCTCTCTCTCTCTCGCGTTTAATAAAATACGAAAACCGTAATACATACGCGCATACATACGTGCATATATATATATATATATATATATATATATATATATATACATAAACACATAGAAAAAGTACATAGGAATACGATAGGAAAATCGAAGATACGTTGAATGCGAGAGTTCTTCTTCAACAAACCGTATTTCGATGAATCGAAAGGGAGGAAATAGTCGGTATATACAGGGTGACCCGAAAGTGTATCTCTTCTCTATGCTTACTTTAAAAATCAGACAACTATTTTTTCTTTCTTCATCTTTTTTCAATATAATTCGTTTCTTTCTTTTTTTTTTTTTTTTTTTGATCAGATCTTAAAAATTGCAAAGCTTAAAACTCGTTAAACTCGATTACCACACGGTATAAAGGAAGTTTTTGACGAAGGGCCAAAGTGATCTTTCAAAATCATTTATTACACACTTTTGACCCAACCGGTATATATGATCGCGCTCCTCCATGTGTTTTTTTTTTTTCTTTCTTTCTTTCTCCTTCTTCTTCTTAGCAACGTTATGGTGTAAATAATAATGTAACAACGATCAAAGATGAGTTTCGAAGTTACACCCCAAGTAATCGTAATTATCTCGTATCGTTAGCACTTTATTTTCTAATTTATCATATATATATATATTATATACAAATATATACATGCTTCGCATTGCTACAACACACGATTATCGTGATTTAAATTACACGAGGTCTATTTGAAATCACGTCATAGATAAATCATGGTGTTTACAATAATGAACATTTTACACGATGATAAAGGGAACGACCTTGAAAGGGGAACAATTAATCAGGAGATTGTTTGAAGGAGAAGGAAAGAGAGAAAGACACACACACGCGCGCGCGCGCGCGCACACACAAAACGCGAGACAGAAACGCAGAAATCTGATTGAATATAAATATATCTAAAATTTTATAAGGATAATAAAAATGAAAACGAATACGAGCAGAAAGGAATTATGTTACATACAAATATCTCATTGAATGTCGCGACAAAATTTAAAAAAAAAAAAGAAGGAAGAAAAAACGTATACACGATATTTCTTTCCGCTGATCGAAAATTACGGATCGACAAAAATTAAATCCGATTAAAACTCTCGTACGTATGCGAAAAAAGGAAAGAAAGTGAAAGAAGACAAAATCTAAATCTAAATCTGAATCTAAATATAAATCCAATTCAAAATAAATCTAAAAACTATGGAGACGTGGGGGAAGAAAATAAAGAAGGAAGAATGGGGGGAGGGACGAAACAAATTCACGAAATGGCGGACGATGTGACAAAGGGCGAGGAGGGAAGGAGAGCAGCGGGGGGGGAGGGGGTAGGAGGGGAGTCACAGGTGAGTTCAGGAGACTGGAATGTGGAATGTGCATGGTTAAACGAAAAAAAAAAAGAGAGAGAGAGAGAGAGAGATGCACGAGAGTTCTACGCACACGCGAAGGTGCGTATTTCGTAGATCGAGGAGAGGTAAAACACACCGGAAGAGAGCGAGATCAACCGAGTGGAACTCTGGACTCGGCGGTGCAGAGAAGAATAATGGCATGGTGCTAAGTAATCGTCGAATGGGGGGCTGTCGCCCCCTCCTCCTCCCTCTCTCCTTCCTCCCTTCCTGTGTCTTTAAAGACGACGACGACGACGACGACGGGTATTCAACGAAAGACGTCAACTTAGTCTGATAAAAAACCCACCGTCGAATGATTACAAAGAAAAATCTTTATCGATGGAGCCTCTTTGTAATAGTATTTTTTTTAACGATAGATAGAAAACTTCTCTCCCTCGTCTTATCAATTTTTAATTCCATTGATTAACATTCTCTTACGTTTTCGTTTTCTTTTCGCTCTTCTTTTTTTTTTTTTTTTTAAATAGTAAGCAAGAGAAAGATTGTATCGTTAAAAAGTTCCTTTTAATAAATAAAGTAGAAAATATTTCGATTGTCATATATCCATCATAGCAAATAGATGATCGTATTGTTACGATATTTACTAAAAAAAAAAAAAAAAGAGAGAGAGAGAGAGAGAGAGAGATTATTATATTGTCTTTCTTATGTTAAAGATTATATTATTAGTTTTCTTTTTTTTTTTTTTTTGTTTTTAATTAAATAAAAGCGACAGATTTTATCAATATATATTATATTTTCTACTGACAGGAGAAAGAGCAGAGAAGAAAAAGTAATTTAAAAAAGACAATAAAAAACGAGCGAAACCAAAACAAAAACAAACCGATTAAAAAGAAAATAAAAACAAAAAAGAAAAAGAAAGGAAAACAAGAGTATGAAAATCTCTCGATCTCTATTTGCATTTTCGGTACGCAGCATTCACGGTCCAGAAATATCTCCGCTTTCAACTGTGTACGTGTTTTGAGAGAAAGAGAGAGAGAGAGAGAGAGAGAGAGAGAGAGAGAGAGAGAGAGAGAGAGAGAGAGAGAGAGAGAGACTGAGAGAGAGAGAGAGAGAGAGAGAGAGAGAGAGAGAGAGAGAGAGAGAGAGAAATTGAAGAAATATCGATGGGGTAGGGTAGTATGTTGTGCATGCCAATTTATGTTGGTGCAAGAGAGATAGAGATAGGGGAAGGAAGAACGAGAGATATAGAGAAAGAGAGAAAGAGATAGAGAGAGAGAGAGATAGAGATGGCTAATCGTCAAGATAGTTTCGCGTTGCTACAGATAAGAGTCTTTTCGTGTATGTACATGTTACACATAGCAACGAACATTAAATGGCCATTTAATAAATACATTCCCTTGTGTCTCTGACCCTCGTCAACATTTCTTTTTTTTCTGCTTCTTTCTCTCTTTCTTTTTCTTTTTTTTTTTTCTTCTTTTGAAAACATACAAATCAACTAAGAGAACGCATTCATAAATAATCGTTAACCGAATTATGATTCATAGGAGGTTCGTATGTATGTATGTATGTATGTATGTATGTATGTATGTATGTATGTATGTATGTACATAACACAATCATATTTCTACGTCGATAAACAAGAATCGTTTTTTGGTTTACGACATAGAGACCTTCTTATCGTCGTTCGAGTTTCTTAAAGGGTAAAAAAAAAAAAAGAGAGAAAGGAAAAAAATTTCTAAGTCCCGTCGATCAATTTCTGTCGATCGCCGACAAGAGAGAGTAGTTTCTTTTTCCGATGTATTCTTTGAAAAAAAAAAAAAAAAAGAAAAAAAAGCGATCTTGCTCGTTCACACGAGAAATTAGGTTAAACGATTAATCGTCTATAAAAGTAGTTGGAACGAGATAAAAGAGGGGTTGTTCACGCGGATAACTAGATTTTTTTAAATTAATTAATTAATTGATCGATTGATTGAGTGATTGATTGATTGATTGATTGATTGATTGATTGATTGATTAATTGATCGACTGATCGATTGATTAAATGATTAATCGATTATGTAATAAGGATCCGTTGAAATTGATTCGTACTGAAGAAGTAAAAGAGAAAAAAAAAAACGATGAGATTTAAACACGTTCGCGTGTAAATATGTAAGTGTCGTCGAATGAAATCAATAAAATATTTATAATTAACAGATTGATTGATTATTTAAGTAAATAAAATAATTAATCGATTATGAAGTTATGGATATGTTGAAATTGATACGTTCTAAAAAAAGGAGAAGACGAAGAGGGAAAGAAACGATGAGATTAAACGTTCGTATGGAGGCATGTAGGTGTTGTTGAATAAAGTTAATAATAAAATAAAAAAAAAATATATATATATATATATATATATATATATATATATATACATATATATAAACATAAAAGGAAGAAGAGATACAGAAAGGATTAGTCATCCTGAACGACCTTGGCACGTCTCTTTAAAAAGAGACGTCCCACTGCGAAGGACGGTCCAACTCGTGTAAGAACGTGTTGTAAATAAATAAATAAAAAGGAAAGAAAAGAAACCAACGGGTAACCTCCGTTGGCTCGTTAGCGAAAACAGGATAATTTTAAACCGTACCTGTCGTAAAAAAAAGAGGAAGAAATAAAGAAAAAGTAAAAAAAAAAAAAAAAAGAAAAAAAGAGAGAGAGAAGGAAACGAAAACGAAAGAATGAGAAAAGAAGAAAAAAAAATGAGAGGCACTAAAAATAAATAAAGGTGAGAAATTGCGATGACGTCTCTTTTTCTTTCTTTCTTTCTTTCTTTCTTTCTTTCTTAATGTAATGCTCGAATTAAAAAAAAAAAAAAAAAAAAGAAAGGAAAACGTCGAGAAGAAAAATTCTTAAATTACATCCCGTTTTCTAGAAAATTGATATGAAATAAAAATAAAGTAAAAAAGAAAAAGGAATGAATACTATTATGCATTTTAGAAAGTAAGAACGAACTAGTAATACGAAAATTATCATAATTTGCACACACGCGCATACATATGTGTGTGTATGTGTACGTACGTACGTATGCGTGTATACGTATGCAGGATAGGCCAAAAAAGTTCCTACGTAATTTTAAAAGTCAGTTACTCCTTTTAGTGACTTTTTAGTCTAATATTTTCTTTTTTTTTTTTTTTCGAATCGTAAATTTACATGTCTTGAAACTTTTGTTTGGGCCCACCATTGTGTATATGTATATGTATATTTTAAAAAATACGCATATATATATTAACAACGTTAATGACAATTTAACTATAAAATATTAGAATTACGCTGTTTGTATGTATATATTTTAGTTTATACGATAAATTCAATATCACTGTACACGATCGAAAATATATTATAGTATATATATATTATATATGTTATATGTTGGAGGCAAATTCGAATTATATTATGCTCATTAAACCGTAACATTATAAACTCGATATCTAATAACGAACACTCAATAAGAGTTTCTATATGTATTCATTATATACATTCATTATATGGACGTACACACTATTATAGTATACACGTTCTGTACGCATTGTACAGGATCAGTTAATTGCAATCGAGCAAATACACGTTAATTAACAAGCCTCGTAAATTAATTGCTCGCCGTTTCTGTCTATGTTTGTGTGTGTGTGCGTGCGTGCGTTCGCATTGAGAGACAGTATTCTTTTAGAAATCAATTGAAATTACGTTGTTTTTCTATTACTATCCTGTAAATACATACACACACACACAATGAGTGTTTTATCGTTCCCTACTTTCGCTCTTTGTTAACAGATTAGAGAGAGGTAAAGAGAGAGAGAGAGAGAGAGAGAGAGAGAGGAGGAGGATGGAGGGAGAGAGAAAATCTAATAATAAGCTTTACCTTCGACAGATATTTTTTTTGTCTGCAATATCGACAGACTAATTTTCCCAATGTATAAAAAATTTTGAAAATATTTTTACAATGTATATAAAATGGTAAAAATTTTCTTTGTATATCATAAATAAAAAATTTTTTCTATTCTGTAAATGTGTGTGTGTGTGTGTGTGTGTGCGCGCGCGCGCGCGCGCGCGCGCGTGTATATATAAATAATCTATAGCAAATTTGATAAATATATAATAAATAAACAAAAAAATTTTGAGTGATAAAGTAGATAAGTAAAGAATTAGAAATGGTAGATATATATATATATAAATATTCACTTATCTTTTTATATAAAAATAATAAATAGTTCCAATTAATTTTCTTGATGTATTCATCTAAACACACACATACACACAGACACATGTAACATTAAAATTGTTAACATTAAAAAAATCGTACGAATTGATCGTCAACGCACTCTCGATGACGTGTTTCGCAAACAAAACCAAAATGGTGAGATAACATTACTCCGATTTCTGGTTTACACAAAGAAACCTTATCGTATCGCACATTCAGTCCTGTCTCGTAGTCCCATCGTAAACATTCCTTGTCTCCTTCCACCGAGTAAAAATATATGTACATAATGTCGATGTGATTGTATATGTACGTGTGTACGAGTTTACATGCATCCATGGTACGCATAAACGTAAGCATGGCAGATATGTGTACGTGTATGTATCTCTATGTGTTCCGTTGTCTCCTCACGAATTTACAACTTATTTTTCGATCTTATCTTTTAAACTGGCTAACTCCTCGATCCTTATAAAACAACTCCGTGGGAAGAAGATTACTTTCTAGAGTTCCTTTGAAAATTCTTTCGGATAAAAATGTTTCACCCCATCATTCACGTAATCTCTTCTTTCTTCTTTTTTTTTTTTTTTTTTTTATGAATTATACTGCGTGAGCGTTAAATCGTTAAAAAAAAAAGAAAAAAGAAGAGCTTACTAAAACATTTATTATTACTTACATGTAATCATCGACGGATTGATTAAATTCAACGAGGAAAGGTTAATAAGGTGAACATCGATGATAAAAAGGAAAAAAAAAAAAAAGATAGAAAGAGTGAACAACAAGGGAAAAAATATTCGTGAGAATTATTCACTTGGATACAATTTTTTTTTTTGGCGCCTCAAAATTATGCGAGAGAATGACGAGATGAATAACGAGAGAAAACGAAAATAAAAATTGTCATATATCACATGTATCACTCGTGCGGCGATTAAAAATTGTATATAAAATAATATATAAAAGGAATAAATAAACGAGATGATAAACGTACGTAAACGAGAAACGGACGGCAAAGAATGATATATATATATAAAAAAAAAAAAAAAATAGATGTTTTCGCCCAAAAATAAAAATATATCAAGGAAAAAAGAAGAGGTAGAAAGAATCTATATCCAAAAAAGTAGTCGTCTAGACAACTTCCACAATTTATATCTTCATAATTATAGTCTTATGTCTATATACGCGAAAATAAAATAAAATAATATATATATATATATATATATATATATATATATATATATATATATATGAAGAATAAAAATAAATCTACGTAAATATGTAAAAACAAAAAAGAAAAAAAAAACTGAAGAATATGGGACTCAATTTTCATTGAACTTAACTAGATGGTTGGGAGGAAGCTGTCTGGACCGAACGAGACGGGACGTTATGTATTATACACATACATATGTATGTGTATAAGTAGAGATTAAATCGATCCACGAGTACGTAGATTGTAGGTACAAGCTATTTAAACGTTTTTTATTTTGTCTTTTTTTTTTTTTTTTAATTGAAAGAATGGCTCCCTTTTACTATCATTTGTTCAAGCTACTTGCTCGTATAGGCAACGTATATGCACGAATGCAGGAGATAAATAAACAATGGCTTGCCCACGGAAAAAGCCCACACACATGCACACACACACATACACACCGATACTATTCTCTGCTACCAACCTACGTTGAAAGATATAATTGTTTGCCTTCGATCTCTATAGATACACATGATACATCTATATACCTAAGCACGCGACGATATGAATTTTGATATATATATATATGTGTGTGTGTGTGTGTGTGTGTATGTAAAGTATATGTAATGTGTGTGTGTATGTACGGGTGTAGGTGTATCTTTTCCTGAAAGAAAAAATAAACAAGTAAAAACGAAGAAGAAGAAAACAATCTAATTCCTCAGCACGCTGCACTTTCTCTTCTTTGTATCACGAAAATAATTATTTAGAGATGTATCGATACTTTTTTTTTTTCTTTTTTTTTTTTTAATTTCGATCCATACAATTTATTCATTTTTTTTTTTTTCTTTAATTCAAAACTAAAACTTAAAATTTGTCCCAACGTGTTTACAAAAATATCAGACGGTTCTTTCTATTTCTTGTTCGTTCGTTCGTTCGCAAAATCGATCGACTAATATTTGCATTAACTGCATATACAATTTTTTTAACGCTTTTAAAAGATACTACTTGTATATTCTTTGTATTATTATTATTATTATTATTATTTATTATTATTATTATTTGTAAAATCGATCGATAAATCTTTTCGATGTAAAGTTGAAAAGAATTGCATTGTTTTTTCCTTTTCCATTGACATGTAAACGAATAGAAATATTGCACGCAGACATATCGTAACATAAATTACATACGTTCGCAATCAGAAGAATCCTTCGTATCGAACAAATCTTGCGTTATACACGACACCGTAACGCGAATAGAAAGAGAGACAAAGGAAAAAAAAAAAAGAAAGAAAGAAAGAAAGAAATAGGAAACAAAAAGAGTTTTAAATTTGTACGAGAATTTTATATTAAATAATAAATATTAAATCCACGTTATATTGTATTGACGTAAGCATAAACATTATTATATCGATGTATACACAAAATCGACAATTGGACGCGTATCGATGCAAACGTAAAATCACACATCGCAATGATACTTTGTACGTACGTATAAAATGATAAAAGTTCGAAAAAAAAAAATTAAAAAAAAAAAAAAAGAAAAGAAAAGAAAAGAAAAAGATGGAACAACTTTCCTGGGCGAAACGAATCGAAACGAGCGGAATTATAAAGCGCACGTGGCACAATCATCTTTCTCTCCTGCAGCGAACAGCTGTTCACGCTCGGATGACCGAAAGACCCAGGGCAGTCGCGTCTGTTTACGCTCGCTAGAAAGGAATTAAACTACCACCACCTGGTCGTGTGCACGCGCGCTTGTACTTTTCGAAGTCCATCGAGAAGCACGCTTTGATTCTACGATAATCTCACGAAGATATATATATATATATACATATATATATCTATATATATGTATGCATATTCCTTTCTATCCCTTCATGCGTAACGTGTGTACATATGTGTGTACTATATACATTCCCCATAGATTCGATCATCAATTCGATTCGTTGTCCAAGATTAATGTCGTCGATACTTAAATATTTGTAAGTAATATATTTTCTACAACAACTCAATGATATATATCATTTATAAATACGTAATCGATCGTTTAAAAACATTTATTAATATAAAATTATTTTCACTTTTCCTTTC
This sequence comes from Dolichovespula sylvestris, assembly GCA_918808275.2. NCBI lineage: Eukaryota > Metazoa > Arthropoda > Insecta > Hymenoptera > Vespidae > Dolichovespula > Dolichovespula sylvestris. Next base: position 5,445,539 of record OU964970.1, on the reverse strand, counting down.
TCCTCTTTTCCCTTTTCTTTCTTTCTTTTTTTTTTTTTCTTTTCTTTTCTTATCAGTCCATAAATGCAAACATTATGCACGGATCGTATATATCTGTTTACGTCTGTTTTTTTTCTCTCTCTCTTTTCTTTTCTTTTTAAATCACGTACACGCACAGTGTTACTATTAAATAACAATTTTTCAATGAATACACGTATATCTTTACTTTTTCCTTTTTTTTTTTCTCTTTTACGTTTCGTTAATTATCTACAATGTTTGTGACATAAGCAAAAACGTTTATGCAAACTTCTTTCGCTTGCATCGATAAATGCAAAAACAAAAATTTTTCGAAAGTTCGCGTTCATCGTTAATGCATGAAATTGTATAATATATATATATATTATTATTATTATTATTATTATTATTATTATTATTATTATTATTATTATTATTATTAAAAAAACATTCGTCACGTAATTACTAATTATAGTATAATAATAAGAAAGAACTTGCACGAGTATAATTAAAATATGTTTGTTCGTTTTCTTTTCTTCTCTTTTTTTTTTTTCATTTTTTTCTGTCCTTCTTTCTTTCCACGGAGAAATATTTTACAAGCTCGAAGAAAAATGCATATAACGAGGTATGCGGAGAAGCATTTCAGACTGCTAAAATAGAGGACTCGAAGTGTGTGTGTGTGTGTGTGTGTGTGTATAGAGAGAGGGGGGAGGAGGGGTAGGAGGGGAAAAAAGAAGCGGAAAAACCTCCCCTACCTAGAGAATTTCTTTTTTATTCTTCTTCTCTTTTTTAATTTTTTTTTTTTCTTTTGATATCTTAACCTCCAACAAGATGTACGATGTTTACGAATCTCCGAGCGAGAGTAATGAAAAGAAACGTTGAGGGCCTCTCTCTCTCTCTCTCTCTCTCTCTCTCTCTCTCTCTCTCTCTCTCTCTCTCTCTCTCTCTCTCTCTCTCTCTCTCTCTCTCTCTCTCTCTCGCGAAGATGGAAAAGATTAATTTCTCTTTCTTCACGTGCATAAAACGTGTAAAAGCAATACTCACGATAATGCTATTTTCTGATATCTTAAAAGCCAAGAAGTCGAGTGATTTAGAAAAAAAAAAAAAAAAAAAAAAAAAAGACGGAAGATTTAGAGAAGAAAAAAAAAAGAACCGCAAATTCCTTCTCGAAAAGAAATTAAACAAAAAAAAAATAAAAACAGAAATCGCATTCGCAATACACATTTTTAAATTCCTAATCCTACTTTTTTCAAAATACATAATACATTGATACGATCAATCAGAAGCAAAAGCAAAAGCAAAAGCAAAAAAAAAAGAAGAAAAAGAAAAAGAAACAGAGAAAGAGCGCCGATGGAACAATTAAGAATGCGAACAAATATTTACTCTCGAATTTTCAATTTGATTTCATTATATCAAGCAATAATGAAAGACGAACATTATTTTCGTTGAAAACCATTACGATGTAGTAGTTTCAATATATAATAATCAATCATGATAAGTTTCGATTTATAATAATAAACGATGCAGTTTCGATGTGTATATATTAATCAAAAGAGAAGAGAAGAGATTAATAAAATTAATGATAAGATTATTATCATCGGATAGTTTCATAACAATTTTTACATATACATATGCATACATGCATGCATACTATGTATATATATATATATATATGCTAAAGAAGGGAATATGTGTTGGTACAAAATACACAAACGAGAAGAGGCCGGTAAAGAAAAGGGGTTTATGATCGAGACGCGTCAACCGAAGCGTTCTAACTGACGAGAAGGGGTGGGGGGATGAGGGAATGAGCGGGGGTTGGAGAAAGGAAAATTGATCAAAGGCGTCGCGCGCAAGGGTTGCTTGCCCACCTTAAAGCTTTCAACGAAGCGCGAAAATGAATATGTGATGGTGATGGTGGTAGTGTTGATGGTGGTAGTGATGATGGTGGTAGTGATGATGGTGTTCACTTTCTCTCTCTCTCTCATTTTTTTTTAATTTATTTTTGCCCTTCCTTGCCATATCTTTCGTAAGCGTTCAAGTACATGTACGTTGATAAATGTGTCCGTGGGTGTGTGTGTATGTGTGTGTGTGTGTGTGTGTTCGTGCACGTAAGTGTGTATGAACGGGGTAGCAAAGATTCGCAAAAGTGGGAAGGGATGATTGTCCGTAATTTATTTTACCCCTTATAATGGGGGTGCAGCCACGAGGAATCTCTCGTTTCAATATCGCTAACTTACTCGTGGCACAATTTATCCGGCTAATTAGTCGACCTTTCCTTTGTACTAATTAGATGTATGCATATATAGAATAACGTTGTACGTTAACGTTAACATCGTCATCGTCATCGTCGTTGTTGTTATCGTTGTCTTCGTCGTCGTCGTCGTCGTTGTACGCGTGAAAACTAGAACGAGGTGATTTAAGGGGAACGATAAAAATGTCCTCTTAAAAGAACAACGAAGAGAGAATAGGGATAACGTTAAAGAGAAATATCTAATGGGAAGATCTCAGGCTACTAATGGTATAACATATTGAAGACTTAGATCCCTTCGTTGATTTGTTTGGTTAGAATTTTTTTCGACGTTTTTATGACTAATTGAAAGAGAACAAAAATAAATGAGAGAGAGAGAGAGAGAGAGAATATTCGATAAAGTATAGAAAAAGAAAGATTTTTGATTGAAAATATCTAACGAGAGGATCGAAACTCTAACGGTAAATATTAATTTTGAAAAGAATAAAAGAAAGAAAGAAACGAATTATTAATTTAGAAATGAATAAACGAATTATTAATTATTAATTTCGAAATTCAGCAGATTTTTTTTATGGATTTAATAAAAGATAAAAATTGGACAGGGGGGGGGGGGGGGGGAGAGAAGAAGAAGGAGTTCAGACGTCGGTTTCGAAAAGTCAGGATTATTCGCACGAATAAATAGAGTCAACGCAGTCGAGAAAGAATGTGCTTTTAAATGACGATTTACCCTCCGTCTGCCTCATGGCGAGACGATGAGGGAGAAAAATGAGGAGAGAGAGAAAGAGAGTGAAATAGAGAGAGAGAGAGAGAGAGAGAGAGAGAGAGAGAGAGAGAGAGAGAGAGAGAGAGAGAGAGAGAAGAAAATTAAATTGAATTAAATTAATGTGTAATTAATGTAAATGTGACCAAAAATGAAATGAGACAAAAATGTAGTGTGTGTGTGTGTGTGTGTGTGTGTGTATATATATATATATATGCATCCAAGACAATTAATTATTTATATTTTCTTAAAGAAAAATTACCTTAATTTATCTGAATTTAAATAAAAAAAAATTACCTTAATTTATCTGAATTTATATATATATATATAAATATATAAATGAAATGCGATCACTGACGAAAAGTGAAAAAGTACATTATTTATCCACGATTTCTTATATTTTTTATTTCTTACATCACGTATCCGTTATTTTTATTATTATTAAGAACGACCTAAAGGAATTCGACAAAGAAAAAAAGAAACGAAAAAACAATTTAAATAAAAGAAATCCGTGCTTCGGTTTAATATTCGAGAAAACGCACACAAACGTGTGCGTTAAAAAATTTCTGTTAATAGGTAAAATCAGGAAGAGTACTTCCTCTACTTGTAAAAATTCTTAGCCGATAATAACATGGCTCGTTTAAGAGAATGCATAGGAAACATAAAAAAAGAAAATATATAAAAAGTGCAAAAACGTTGGTAGGGAGAATCAGGAAGAAGGGAATCATGCGATGCATGTCGCACAGGTGCGCGTACTTTGGGAGTTGTTCACGAAGGGAGAGGATATACCGTAATCACGTTTACTTAATGTTCCTTAGAAACGAACCTAATTCCACCCACAATTATACTTTTAACGTACTTCTATAATAATAATAATAATATTCTTACGACAAAAAAAAAAGAAAAAATATTAACTTTTGTGACGAAAACGATGATCCGTAATATTTCCAATAATACAATTAAAAAAAAAATAAATAAATAAATAAAAAACAATACAAGAAGATAGGAAAAAATTCATTATAATATTTTATATACCCTGACAACTATAATATTATTAATAATAATTACAATATTTTAAATAAATAAAAATATATATATATCTACTAAATATAAAAAATAATTGGACACGCAATTAAAATAATCGAATAAATGGCGAGACTCGTGGAATATTTTTTTACGTTGATAAACAATAGGGAAAAAGAAAGTATACGAAATAGGGGAAAAGCAAAAAGAAAGAAAAGGAAAAATAAAAAGAAAAAAGGAAAAGGGGAAAGGAAGAACGTTAGAAAAGTGTACTCATTTCGCGTAGTTCGAAACTTCCACGTATGTAGTAAGTACTTGAAACGTAAAGAGGAGAGAAAGAGGGGGAGGAGGAGGAGGGGAGGTCCGTGAGAAGCGGTAAGTGTTTCAAACCCATGAGAGCGTTCCAGTACCTTTACTTCCCTCTCTCACCATTTCCACAACTCGCGTAACAGTAATCATTGTGTTTAAGTATAAACTGTCTACCGTATATTTCTAAATGGTCGCCTTTTCAAACCGAGAGAAAGGATATTCACTGATTTCGAGACTTTCGAAGTATGTACATATTACTATAATATATATGTATATACTATTACTCAATATATTTTAGACGTCTAAACTATCACCAAAAAAATTATAATAATAATAATAATAATGATGATGATGATAATGATGATGATGATGATGATGATGATGATGATGACGATAAAGAAAGTACAGAATGCATAAATTACAACATCAAATCAATTAACAATCCAAATTATTATCTTCGTTTATACATAAATATTTATACGTATACATAATATACGATCCCAAAAATAATCAACAATTAACCAATCCCACTTATTCTAAATAATAAAAAATAAATAAATAAATAAATAAATAAATAAATATCTACGTATACAAATTCCCTAAAAAAAAAAATCCTTTGCGCGGATAAAAGCAACATTAAATTCTAACGAAGCTAACAAATCAAATAATTATTTACCGTAAACAATTAAAATGTGAACGTATGAAATACTATATATAGAAATTCGTTTTAACACGCTATTCAGTAGTCACTATAATTCTGTCGGTCCTAAGTCTAACAAAACGTTCTAACGAACACGAATGCATTATTTTCGTTCGCCACCCACATGTGTGTGTGTGTGTGTGTGTGTGTGTGTGTTCGTGGAGTTTAACCAGAGAGAAAAAGGAAAAAAAGAAGAAGAACACACGAAGACGAAGAAGAAGAAGAAGAAGGAGGAGGAGGAACGAAAATAAAAAATAACAAAACAAAAATGAAGGGAGGTGGGGGTGGGGCGGGTAACAGGAACATGGTATATAAATGTCAAGTTAATGTGAGAGATATGATATATATGTTTGTGTGTGTGTGTGTGTGTGTGTGTGTGTATCCAACATAATAAATCACAAGCGAGAATTTGATTCGATCAAGACTGACACGGGAATTAGAGAAAGGAAGGGCAAGCCAATGAACGAGTTCACACGAAAGAAAGGGGAAGTTCACCGTGTCAGTAATAGTATCAGTAAGTAGTATCAGTAGGTAGTAGTAGTTGTTGTTGTAATAGTAATGGTGGTCAAAAAGGGTGGCTAATAATTTCCTACGGTACCCGTATAAACGTCCAACATCCTGCCGGTTTCGAATGGGTTAGGGGGGATTGAAAATGTTGTGTGGTGAGTAGTGACGTCACCTCACACGTCCTGCCCTCTCTTTCTCTCCTTCTTTTCCTCTTTTTCTTTCTTTCTTTTTTGGTTTTGTTTTGTTTCTTTTTGTTTTCGTTTCTTTCTATCTTCGTATTGAACGAACGTTCTCCATGGACAATACCATGGAACGAACCTTTCCCCTCTGAAACCGCCGATAATAATTATGGGAGAGGGCCTGACCAAACTTCCGTTACCGGACAAAACCAATCTATCACGAATTCGATGTTTCGAATACGTTTTGCTTGCTTTCTTTCTTTCTTTTTTTTTTTGTTTTTTATATTTATTTATTTATTTATTTATTTCCTCTCCTTATTTTTTTTATTCATCGAATTTTCGGATAATCTATGTGAAATTAAAAAACGTTCGACGAATAAAATTTTTCATTAATATCAGACTTATTTTACACGCCATTGATCGTATATCTATATTTTGTTTGTTCGTTAAGTACTGATGTTAAATGGAGATCATTACGAAAATATCAATGTTTATAATATGTCCGAGTTTAACAAATTACTATTCTTTTCTTTTTTTTTTTTAAATAAGTGTTAATATAAATTCCTACAAAAAATTAATGTTCGTAATAATTGTGTTTATCCGATAATTGTTTGTTTTGTTTTTTCAAATAAAATCATGAAATTTGTATGATGTAAATAATGAAAATCATGTGCGAAACATTTTCGTTCATGTTCATAAGTATAATTTTAATAAGGAAGGATGATTAATTGTATATGTAATAATAAACAATTGCAATTTCGAATTTTGTAATGAAATACGGTAAATAGATATTTTGTTATACTTGAGACGATCACCATTTGACCACCGCATATTCGCATGCTGAGTGGGTCCAACTATTTCGAGCGTTTTAGAAAATTTTAACAGGCACAACGACCGAGAGAAAATATCTAACCTATTCACGTGAATATTCTCTCCTATATACACTATACATTCTTTATATATATATATATATATATATATATATATATATATATATATGATTTATTATATGAAGCAATTATTATTTTATACAATTATTAGTTTTACACCTGCTACGATACAAGCATAAAAGGTACGAAATGACTAGGAATGTAGGTATACGAGGCGGTACTTTTAGTAAAACTATTGTCATTAACAAAGGAAATAAAATAAAATAAAATAGAATAAAGAAAATAGAGATTAAGATTTACGACGGTTCCTTCCTTCCTTTTTTTTTTTTCTTTTTCTTCTTCAGAGACAAATTCGAACAATTTCTCTTTTCTACCTGATCTTACGGATTAAAACAAATCCTCAATTATATACCTGTTTCGAAAGTAAAAATAGAATGAACTTTTACGATATCTAAACGTCAAAAATTAGTACGGTCCAATTTAACTCAAAAAAAAAAAATCGAAGGAAAGAAATCGTCGTTCTTGTAATTTTTCTTAATAATTCTTTTTCTATTTCGTATCTTAAAAATCCCTCTTTTTTTTTTTGGATTAAAGCAACCCCATTTCTTTTTATCTCTCATACCTGTTTCAAAGCAAACCTTAAGAAACTCCGAACAAAAGTAGGGTATGTATACACATCGAGGCAACACAGTTTCCCTTTGAATCTTTCATTATACTCGATCTTTCAATCCGAAAGAACGAGTTTTTGATTCATCACCAAGATTTTCCCTTCTTTCCACGACATAATAACAAATAAAACATTTTCTTCTTTAAATCATTCAATCGGTCCAATGAAAAAAATAAAGAAATAAATCAATCGATCGATCAATCACACGTACATCGAAATACTTTCGATTCGTCGAAAGTTAATCCGAAGTTCCCTCGTCTTTTAACAAAAATTAATCCCAACGACAATTAATTGTACAAATAAAAAATCGATCCCCTGCACACGATCTACGTTAAAACGAACGAAGATTCGTTATAGTTTGCGATCATTCAAAAACGGGTTAATTAATTCCGACCATCGGCGTGATTAAATGTAAATTGAGAGCGATTATTTTTTCTTTTTTTTTAACGAAAGGCATACATACTCGTGAAAGAAGGTTGCAAGGAAGCAAAGAAAGAAATAGAAAAAAAATGAAGGAAGGAAAAAAAAAATGAACGAAAAGCAAATGAAAGAGATAAACACACACACACACACATACAAAGAGAGAGAGGGGGGAGTACGAGAGGAGGAAGGTTAAACAACAGTTGGGTAAAATATTTAAAGAGAAGAAACTGTGTCATAGCGAAACTCTTAGCTAGTTTTCGAGAGCTACCCCTTTCGTGTAATCTCTTAAATAAAAAGAAGATGAAGAGGACGAAGAAGGAGAAAGGGATAAAGAGAAACGGAAACGTGGTCAGTTAGTTAAGAATAAATAATCGTGTGAAGGGTAAAAGAAGTTCTTTGTAACGTCGCAACTACAAAAGATCATGGCGAACACCTGCACTCTTCCTTTCTTTTCTTATTTTGTTTTGTTTTGTTTTCTTTTCTTCCTTCACCTCTTTTTTTCTCCCTTCCTCTTCTTCCTTTCGTTCTTCTTTTTATTCTTCCTGTGATCTCCCTAGCACAAACCATAACGCTTTCTATCTTTAGGAGATGGATATTATTATTGCCCCTCTTTAAACGAGCTCGAGCCCCAACTAATTAATTTCGAACGTCGATATTTATCGCACTTACTAAAATAGTGTTATATTATCGGCGTCAAGAATCATATTATCAATATTGAACATTCATTTTTTTTTTTTTTTTTTACTAAATAATCATTAATTCGCACGATAAGTCGTATGAATTTAAAAGATATATATATATATATATATATATATATATATATATATTTTAATTTGTACGCACTGTATAAATTATGTAAATTAATGAAAAAAAAAAAAAAATAAGAAAATATTAAGATTATATGTATTAATTATATATATATATATATATATATATATATATATATATATATATTATATATATAAATTAATAATCTAACATTAATAATAAAGATTTTATATTTATTATAGAAATTAATACTCTCCTAATAATGCTAGTATATTCTAACACAGTGTACTATATTTATTATAATCATACTTGTCTTTAAAAACAGATAGAATGAGAGAAAGAGAAAGAGAAAGAGAGAAGCGTGAGATAACCTTTAAATTCGTTAAACATAAAACTTTTCGATCGACACAACAAATATGACTCTTTGTTCGTTAATTATAATATTTTCAACTCTACGTACAACTGTTTTATTAGTTATTGTATATAATGTTAACCTAACAATTAGGAAAACGTCTTAATATATATTTAAGATACGCTGATGGTAAACTTTGAAGGTTATTGAAATTTGCTTAGAAATGTAAACATACGAAAGTAGATATATATATATATATATATATATATATATATATATATGTATGTATGATGTATGTATGTATGTATTGGCGAAGTTAAAATCATAAAAATTAATCTATTTGAATGATATTATCGATTCATTTATGTATACATGTACATACATACATAATACGTACATAGGTACCTATGTACGTATATACACATACATAACAATAACAGTTTGCACGCAAACAATAATAATTTCTCGGTATTTGTCGAGAAAGTAATACGAAAAGGAATATTAACCGTCGTTTCTTCGTTCGTGTAAAATACAAGAGAAAAATATAAAGTGGAATTGGTTAATAATAATAATCAAAAATCTAATTCGTGTCAAAAAAAAAAAAAAAAGAAAGAATGAGTCGTAATCCTTATTAGATTACGAAAATAATGACCCACAATCGATCGAACATGTCTATTAAATTTCTCGTAGATGTTTACGCATTTATATGCGATATTGCGATATAACCTCTGTCGCATTATTATATTTTCGAAGAAATTCGGTGAAAATGATTAACCAAGAATATCACTTTATGATTCGTTCCACGGTCGAAAAAAGGACGAGTTCGAATAATAATTAATATTAATCGATTCGTTGGTTGGTCTAGAGATATAAAAAAAAGAAAAAGAAAAGAAAAAAAAAACAGAGATAAATGAAAATAACACTCACCTTTCGAAGTCTTTCTAACTCGTTCATATCCACGTTCGACTGGTCGGACTATAAAAAAAAAGAAAAGAAAAATTCACTTTTACATATTTTATATATACAATATACATATATTTTCTTTTCATTTTATTTATATAGATTTGAGTATATATTCAAAAGCGTGATATGCGTAGAATTGGAAAAAGTATGTTAAATAAGGCATGAATAATGACGAGTTATTTTATGGAAAGGTCGTAGGACATTTTAATTTTCTTTTTAATTTTCGAATATTAAAACCTCGGCGGAAATAAAATATGTAATTACGTATTTTCTAAACAAAAAAAAGGTGTTTTCCTTTCTTTCTCTATATATAATTTTTTCTTTTTTTTTTTTTAACGAATCGTTAACGATTTGCCTCTTTAATTAACCTAACCTAACCTTAATAAGAGGCAAAAGAGGATGAGAAAGAAATAACGGGAAATTGACGTACATCTAAAAAAACAATATTTCAAGAGAAAGAGCGAAGGGGAGAGAAAGAGAGAAAAGAAAAAGAAAAAGGAAGGAAAAAGATAACGATAACTTACTTCTATAGGAACTGATGCATTACAAATGGCGACTTTGGTATCTCTCTCGTTGTTATTACGACGAGACAACGAATTCATCGTGTTCATTGTACTGGTAGTAGTAGTAGTTATGGTTTTATCGTAACGAAAGTCGAGCAAGGAGAAAAAATTATTATTCCTATTGTCGGCGTTGGATTCGGATGTTTCCTCGACGATGGTACCGTTGTCGTGCAATTCATAATCCAGAGATTTCGAATCACGGACGTTCCTAACGAGTGAACGCGCGAAAGAGCTTTTAAAAAAGTGACAATGCGGCGATACTTCGTTGCCCAAAGCAAATTGCACTGTCGACGAAGACGACGATGCACTTTCCACAGCCATGTTCCTCTATGTCGAAAAGAATTTTTAACTTATCTATTTTATAACGCGATATATATATTGTGTGTATATATATATGTATATATATATATAAAGAAATATGGATATGTATAGCGAGAAAAAAATTGACAATCGAAACGTTTCGTCTTATCGACGTCGATCGTTTAACACGCGCGAATCGATTATTATTTTATTATTATCGGGCACACTTAAATTTGATTTTTTCTTTTCACTGTCAACAACGATTCGTACGCGTGTTAAAATATACTTAGATATCTTGATTAGTTTTTTCTTTTTTTTTCGATTTTTACACGAATTTTGTGTTCACTTATCAAATAATAATGACGGTAGACTTTGAAGGGCGATAACGAAGAAAAAGATAATGAGAAACCACCCCTCTACGAGAGAGAGAGAGATAGAGAAGAGGTCGAGAACTACCTCCTCTCACGGTGTCGCGTCGAAGACTGAGTAGATATGGCAGCGGTGGTACGCGCCAAGCCTCGCTACGACAGTATCCCCACCATTGTAGGTGCGCGCGCATCCGTCGCTCGCAGTCACGTGATCATCGGCCACCACTCGTACTAACCAATAACCAGAGTCCTTCCTTTGAAATATAAGATGCAATGCGCATTTACCTGTACCTCGCACCTTTATAAAGGACAATTTCGTTATAAAAGCGAATAAACGACAGAGGATTTATTTGTTTTCTTTTATTTCTTTATTTTGTTAAACCGTAAATACCTTTCTACGAAACCATTCTACGTAATGCCATTTATCATTTTTCGAAGTAAAACGACAAACGGATGTTATTAATTTTAGATACCAAATAACTTTCCTTTTTCTCGTATTTAGAATGTATTGTTCTTTACAGAGAAAAGAAAGATACCTTTTGAATTGGACCTGAACCTGAGGGGTCACGCATATTTTCCTACCGAGTAATGCCATCAAACTAATACATTTCAAAATAATTTTTCTTATCGACATAAACGATTTATATCTTACATATATTAACATTGATTCACATAACATATATAAAAAAATATAAATTATTTCTCTCTCTCTCTCTCTCTCTCCCTCTCTCTCTCTCTCTCTCTCCCTCTCTCTCTCTCTCTCTTCCTCTCTCTCTCTCCTGTATCGATATTATTTAGAAATTAATTCACGCATAATTACTTCGTTAAATATATATGAGACCATTAAAGAAATGGCACGGTAACTGTATATTTTCAAGGGAAAGAAAAAAGTAATGTAAAAAAATAATTTACAAAAAAAAAGAAAAAATAAAGAAAAAGACTGTTAAAGCTCGATATCATTGAGGATCGAGCTTAAGTTTCGTTGATTTTAAATCGTCATTACGAACGGGCGAGCGAAAATCAAGGGACACCCTACTCGAACTATTTTTAAGAACAATCGGTGAAAGTTCTGGCGGGTTATTGTAACAATGAAGTTTTTCCAAACGCCTCTGTACAGCCGCCGATCTAATCGAAGAAGTATTTCGCGTATCCGAACGATTATTAGCGCCTATCGATTTGATTAAATTTGTACTCGACGTCTCTTTATCGGGGGTGACGTACAAGGATGTTCGTGAAGTTGTTTTCTTTTGTATCTCCAACGAGATATCTTCCGCACATTCGACGGCATAGCTCGCATAGGGTGTCTAAATAAACAAACAAGAGGTATGGTGATTAGATAACGGATGAACAATAAAAGAGAGAGAGAGAGAGAGAGAGAGAGAGAGAGAGAGAGAGAGAGAGAGAGAGAGAGAGAAATAAAAAAGACAAAATACAAAATAAAAATTATCAACCTTGATTAAATTCTTTATACTGTCAAAGGCCTGACAAAGATGATTATGGCGTGGATTACGCGTAAATACGCTTCTATCTGTACAATACGCCACTGGTATATTCCAGGATGTGGCACGTCTCCATTCTAAGTTGCTACAGGCTATTAGGGAACCTATAGTAAGTATCTCTGTGTATCCAAACGTAGATACTCCTTGCCAAAATAAAATTGACAAATACGAAGATCCCGATTTGTCGTCATCGTCATCGTTCGTACTCTCACGGGGACATGCTATATTAACGGCGTCAAAATTTTTCATACCCTATAAAAAAAAAAAAAAAAAAAAAAAAATAAGAAAGAAAAAGAAAAAAATTCATCAATCAAAAGGGTATATATTCTTTCAATTAATTACGATCTAACGATTAACGCGCTTACGTAAGGACAATTGACGATTGACGAAACGATTCCCACTGTATCGAATTCGCCATAAAGTGGATTAAACGAAGGATCGTTTATGCTACGCAATGGAGTATATATACGCGATTGAAGAAAGTCTTTACATATTCCTTCCTTGTTGAACAATGTGTTTCGTGATGCCGTTAGCTGTAGGTCACCGGCTCTGTAAAATATTTTATGTAAAAATGATCGATGGAAAGAGGATTTTTTTTTTTTTTTATGTAACGTATAAAATTTATACCGTTTGCCAGAAGCAAATATATTACGAATCGATATAGTGGTTCCCTCTTTAAAAATATCAACGATGTCTTCGCTAGGAGTCCAAATCGTTAATATCGCACTGGTATCATATTCGTTAACACGAACTTTAAAAACAGACGAAACTTGTCGAGGCGGTGGCATACTTTCGCGTAACTTCGATTCTAATTCTTGTTTGAATTCCTCGACTAAGCGATCACGATCTAATAACATTTTTCCTCTTTTTCCTTTCAAATCGATACCATCGGATTCGAAATTATCACTTCCCTCGGAGTCAAACTTTCGTTCGGCTTCGGCATAAAATGCTTCTACCTTCGATCTACATTTTTCCTCATAAGCGATATTAGCCTTCTCCTCGCAACGGCCGTTTCGAAATACTGGAATAAAATAATTTACGTAAAATATTGAAATTTTTATATTAATATCTCTCCCACCCACCCATCCACCCACGTAGATATGAAATATGGTGTCATACCGGATTCTCCAGAAGCATTTTTTTCGTGATACAACATCGGATACGTTCTGGTGATCACAACTTTAAGTTTGCCGATCAAACCGCCATTAGGACAAACATTTTTTAATTTAATGAGCATTGGTCCGGGATAACGCGCATAACCCAATTTGGTGTCCCATTTAGTTCTTCTGGTCGAATTGGTATGAATTTTCAACGACACATCGTGCGGTATCTAATTAATAATATAATAACGTTCAAATAATATAAATCATAATGTTTTTTTTTTTTTTTTTTTTTTTTATACATACCTCCAAAGGAGAGCATCCCTGATCAAGATTCAACAATTCTGCCCCAAATGTCATCAATTTAGTACCTTCTCGTATCCTCCCAGAAGCTATGTTATTCATCATGGTTGTATCAATGAAAGCGGGGATACTATACCATCCATCCGTCAGTATCATTTTCCAATGATTTTTGTTCAATACTTTTGGACTTGTATCTGTGCTTTCCTCATCTTTAGACTATACGTGGAAAATGAAAATAGGTTGGATTATAGCAAAAAAAATAATGTAATTTATTTTCGATTAATATTATATATTTACCTCGTTGAGGGATGATACGCATAATACCATTCGTTTAGATGCGCTATCATCCTTTTCTAATATCCGTCTTAAACACGGCCTTTGCGATCTATCGATTTCACGATCGTAACGATATTTAAGCTGTGCCATAACGTTAGCTGGTGTCAACGATCTACATTATTATTTTATATATATATATATATATATATATATATATATATATATATATATATATATATAAATAAAACGTTTAATAATTTATAAAAGCAGTGTGTTATAATTAATTAATAACAATTATTACTTACCGTGGTAAATTAATAGAATTAAATTTAATTCTATCCATGGATGCAAGTTTCCAAATAATCCATTTATAATGATTTTCAATCCAATCTCTGGAAAGAAGAAACGGATCAACTCCTGGGCTTGCAAGGAAGGATCGTTTAATTTCTGAAATTCCTACATAATCATCCTTATCCGGTATAAGACGGACACCATCTTCCATCTCCAAACTATCCGAGTTATTGCGATTAATTTTTTCTCTATGTAGAATATGATAAATAATTGTCATTACGAAAGATGATATAAGAAAATAAATATATGTCAAGAGAGGTCTTTCTCATTTTACCCATAGAAATCAATGCAACGGAATTTGAATGACGAAGCTGTGGTAGATGTGATTGTTAATATTTCTGGCGATATATCTCGATTGATGAGCTGTGTATAAAATAATCGAAAATATATAATATTCGTACACATATATACACACGCACACATTATCATTAACAGATATTTTATATTATGTATTATTATTATTAATACCTCTTCATGAGTGCATAGCCTTGGTACATCATCACCCGCAATTTTTTTCCAAGATAAACGTGCATTATAATTTTCTTCCTTGTATGAAAACAATGTCCCTTTAATAGCTTTAGGCCTATCAAGTTTTTTCTCTTTAATTATTTTCTCCTGGTCAACAGTAAATAATCATGATTAATAAATATTAGACAAATTCAAAAAAAATTTATATACATCACGTTACATCACTAACTTGTTCTGAAATAGCTTCAAGGCGTTTTTGTAAAATATCTTTAACATTATCGTTTGGTAGATCGATATTAGATTCTAGATCTATTTTTTGCATCGATACAAGCTCCTTTGCACAACTATCGTTGGTTTTAACACTTTCTTCATTTACATTAACGTTTACATCGCTATTAACCGAAAGTATAACTTTCTGCTTTCCGCTATGTCGTAAATTTCTCTTTTTACCCCTTTTTCGTACAACAGGTTGTCTTCCAATAACAGGACTGGACGGTGTTTTATTTTCACAATTTTCTACTTGAGAAATCCATTCCATGATTTGATCATTGTCCCCTTCATCCGCCAGAAGTGCGGCTGTACTAGCCATTATTTCATTTGAATAAGTATTACTCGTTTGTACACCTCCTGTACTTTCGCATAAATTCGGATTTTTTTTTTCGACATTAATATCATTGTTAGAAAGTTTTACTTTCTTTGTACCAGACGATAATTTATCTAAGGTACCGTCGCATACATGCAGACTCTTCCGTTTATTTATTGATTTATTAAGCAAATTGTTACATTGACCAGTATTATTTATATCATCGGAAAGCAAGCTTTTGGCTTTGTTCATTGCTTCCTTTGAAACAGCAACTTTACGACCTGCTGCTGTTGTAAATCCAATGCTCGAAGGTACAGTTTTCTCCACGGGAGACTTCTTCAAATTGGTATTAATATTTTTTGAAACTTCTACCGTCTCAACAGGCTTATTAAGTTGATTTGTAAGATCATTGTTAATTTGTACATCCTCTAACTGCTCTATCAGCATTTTCTTTGCTTTAGTCAAAGCTTTATCGGAGATACTCAATGATCGACCTCCTGCTGTTAAAAAGGACGAAGATGATTGTTTTTTTACTTTAAGATCACTATGTAGATTACTTTTATTTTCCAATCGAATGCTCTTAGAAGATACAATATCATCCGTTTCAAGCGAAGATTTTGCATTTTTAAGGTTATTATTAATTTGTACCTCCTCTAACTGCTCGATCAACATTTTCTTTGCCTTAGATAAAGCTTTATCAGAGATATTCAATGATCGACCTCCCGCTGTTACAAAGGATGAAGACGATTCTTTTGTTACCTTAAGATTACTATGTAGATTACTTTTATTTTCCAATCTAATGCTCGTAGATGATATATTATCATCCGTTTCAAGCAAAGATTTTGCATTCGATATAGCAGACTCTGATACATAAATATGTTTTCCACTTGCAGTAGAAAATCCTATATTACCCATTGATACACCTAATGTTACTTTATTATCGCTATGTAATGTTTTCTTTTCATTGCATTCATTTCTATCTACATCAACATTTTTCTTTTGTACTGTAATATTATCCTTAATAGATATTTCTTTTGCATGTCTCATTGTATTACTATTTTCTATATTACATATATCATTCTTCTCAGCAAAGTTTGCACAAATTTGATCAATATTGGCAAACGAAGCGTTACAAAAAAAATCCTGCATATTGTTAGTCTCAGGAGAAATGCTTTCGTTCTCCGTATTATCGCACGTATCCATAGCTACAACGTCATTTTTATTAGGGTTATCTTGATTATTTAATGGCATTGCATTTTCACAGTTAACTGAATCAATTGCAGTTTCTGCAGCAATAGAGACGGTTTTAAAAATTCTTCTTTTCGTCCTTCGTCTCATTCTCGTGCTATTTATAACAGGAGATGTGGAAGTAGGTTCATTGAGTAAATTTTTAAAATTTGAGATATTCGGAGTGCATTGTTTGGAACAAACAGATTTTTCAACCTGAAATATTACCAATAAAATTATATGATAATAAATGCATGTAATAAAAATTAATATTAAATAAAATTAAATCAAATATATTACACTCTCTGATGTTGTTAAACAGCTATCTATATGCGTCTGTTTCCAACCACTTTTGTCTCCTTGAGGTGTCTCTAAATCAGATGTCCATTGTTCATTAATTTTTGTTATAAATGGTATCAAACTTAATGGCGTGCTTGGAATAACTGCTTTCTTTTCTATTGGAGTTCTATAAAAAAAAAAATAAAAAAAATAAAATATATATATATATATATATATATATATATATATATATGCACACGTTTATTTATTTACATCATACGCCGCGTGTATATATATATATATATATGTTAAAAAAAGAAAAAAAAATATATCCTCCTTACAGGATTTGTTTATTAGAATGCAATAAAGACGTTTCTGATACATTTAAAAATGAAGCCTCAGTAGATTTGGATACATTAGGTGTGTTATATATTAAATCATTTTCATTTCCATCATCTGAAATGACAAAAGAAAAGAAAAAAAAAACAAAAGAAAAATAAAATATATATAAATATAAATGTTTTTAAAAAAGATAACTTTGAATTTTACAAGAGTTACCTGAAAATAATTCAATTGAATCAGACGTAGAATTAGAATTTGTATCTTCTGATACGTAACCATTGCTTGTGTTTTTTTTATCACACTCTTCGCTATTTTTTATAGGAGTCGAATCCGTACGTTCTTCTGTATTGACGTCCATAATCAAATTCGATGAGATTGATGGTATTGCGATACCATTTAAACGATATTACACATATCCTATGCACTTTTATTACATAAAACTTCTTTATGTAACGATAATTAATTTATTGGAAATTGTTTTTATTATTATTGAAACAAATCATGCGATAACGTGCACGAACTGTCACATCTAAATTCGTACGATTCTCACGTGAGATTTAACCAAGAGACAAAACAAAGAAAATGTTGCCATCAATGAATAGAAAATATTATATAAGTACGCTATACACACGTACATATCATATGGATAATATTAATGTCAAAGGAAAAAAAATGTGCCATTAACGCGTAAATTAATTTTTGCACGTACAAAACGACAATGACAATATTTTCAAATGTAATTTCAAAGTCAATAATTTAATATTAAAAGGCGGGAATATCGTTGATGAATCTCTGCATAGATACAATTTAGTATTATCGACGAATTTATCTATAGATACAAATATTTGAAATTTATTATTTTTCTATTTTTTATAATATATCTGCTTATATATACATATATACATAATGTGTGTGTATATATATATATATATATTAATGCTTCACAATTTTAACAAATTTAAAATTAAATAATAAATACATTTTATGACATACTACCTAATTAGAAATATTTGGTTACAACAGTTGGCTCCTCTGACGAAAATTTACATTACTTGAAATAGTAATTTTATTGCTGTTCAAAAGTGACAATTAAATCACGACATTTATCATAAATATAATAATAAAAACTATCATTCCGATAATAATATTTTATGTCTTTCACTACAAATAAACAAAAAATATTTTTTTGTTCATTTCGCTGTGGTTTGCACTTTAAGCAACTTCGTGAATGTTGTCGTTCGTACATCGTGCAAGTTCGTGAAAATTCGATTATTTGAACTTAACCTTATCAATTTGGGTTAAAAACGCATAACCTATTTCTCAAGCTTATTGAGTGATCTCTGGATGCAATTGTGTATATATTATAAATAAAATGAAATTTAGGCCATACACGGGAATAACTTGGTCTCTGGTGGAGTTAGCAGGTCTTTTAGAAGATGAAGATTCTCATTTACATTTTGAACGTATGAAAAAGCATATTGGATTGCATCCATTTCATATGAATGATCTTGGTGCAGCATTGAATGAAATATTAAGTTCTGGATTGAACGCATATGATTCAGAGTATGTATATAAATGATATAGTCAATAAATTGTAATAAATATGTTATTGAATAATTTTTCACAGATTACGAGGCTTCCTTTTGGCTTACAAAAACCCAAAATTACTTACTCCACTTGGAGATATATTTTACGATTCATGTTTTATTCATATTGATATTGAAGCAGATTTTTATGTATTTAGACCACAAATTGGCCATTTATTGAAAGGTAATATGTATTGTCTAGCATGTATTTAATTATTAAAATTATTTTATGGTATTTTTCTGTCAATATGCCAAATTTTTGTTTAGGTATCGTTCATAAGAAGGGCGCTAACTATATTGGCGTACTTATGCACAAAGCTTTCAATGTCTCTATTCCCAAACCAGAGAATGTAGAAAATTGGCCAGGTGATATGGTAAATATTGGGCAAGAAGTTAGATTTGAAGTTACAAACTTGGATTTTACTAGTAGGTTACCGTTTATTCGAGGGATATTAAATGAAGCGTAAGTAAATTATTGATTTTCTCTTTCAATAAAGTAAAAAGAAATTATATTCAGTTATAAATTCAATTAAAAGTATGGACTATATTGTTTATATTTGATTATTTCTTTTTTTTTTGCTTATGCAGTGACTATCTACAAGGTTGTAAATTGCCTGCACATGTTTCTTCTAATGGAACGTTCTATGAAGTACATGAAAGCGACGATACTGATAATTCAAATGCGGAAGTATGTCAGTCTGTTAAAAAAAGGAAGAAATTGAAAAAAATAAAGAAAAATGTACCTTTAGAGGAACACTTAACGAAGAAAAAGAGTTTGAATAATCAAGAAGATACGGAAGACGATCAAGAAGAAAATAAAAAGCATTCTAAAAGAAGCGTGAAAAAACTTGAAGAATCAAATAATGAAGCAGAACGTGATGAACATTTAAATATTTCTTCTGGCAGTGTAACTTACTTAAATGGCGATGAAACATCTGTTAAGAAAAAGAAGAAACATGAAAAGAGTTTGAAAAGGAAATCAATGGATATATCAGAATCGGAGTTTGATTATAGTAACGTTACAATTAAAGTAGAAAAAGATACGTCTGGTACAGAAACCGAAACTGAATCAAAAAAGCACGCAAAGAAATCTAAGAAACATTCTAAAAAGTTCAAGTATTCTACTGATGCTAATGGCAGTATAGATTATGGGGTACAAGAAGATGTGCAATTAGAAAATGGAAAACATTCCGAAAATGAATTCAAAACACCAATTAAGTTAGAGAAATTATCCAAATCAAATAATATTAAAGAAGAATCAACGAGTCATAAAAGTAAATCTTCTAAAAAGAGGATAAAAAAATCTCTGACAGATTCTGAATCTGAATTTGGTTATGTTGAAATTAAAGTAGAAGATTATAGTGAGACAGAATATGCTCAACCGTACGACGGTAAAGAACAAAAGGTCAAAATTAAAACAGAAAAATCTTTGCTTAATAATGAAACTGACAATGAGAACGTTCTAAATGAATCAGTAAAGAAACGTAAAAGGAAACATGCAAAAAATTTAGAAATAGAACTAGACTATGAAAATGTAACCATTAAGAAAGAGAAATTGGATGACTCTTTGTCAGATTATGCGTCGACGAGTAAAAAATCTTCAAAGAATAGACACAGTAATGATCATAATGCCAATGATGAATGTGACATGGAACCTGAGATTAATATTAAAAAATCACATAAAAAGTCTAAAGTAAAAGTAGACGTGGAGTCGGAACCTCGGGAAACAAAAATTAAAACGGAAAGCTTACGATAAACAACAGAATTTAATGATTAAAACGCCGAATATTCAGTTTCAATGGAACAAGTTCGAAGGATGATAAAATATCTTCCAAAAAAATAAAAAAACGTTCTAAAAGTGAAATTAACGATAAAGATTGCAAATCTTTTGAGGACTAACAAATTATACAATTTTATATTAGAAGACAGTAATCAGATTAATCATTCGTCTCTCGAAAAATGTTTCGTAAAAATCCAAAGAAATAAATATCAAATTTGTATACGATAAGATATAAATCTACAACTGGAAAAATATGTATATAAATAGGAATTCATAGATAATATTAGTTCCTATATAGCAATATTAAAATGCACCTTTTTAATAAAAAAAAAAATCTATTATCTTGTACATTTGTATTGTTATCATATATAAATTTACATATATACAAACTATGTGTGTGTATATAATTCTATGAAACAATTACACAGATAAATTACTATTGTCTTAAAACATAGCTTTTACGTTAATTTATAGATATTCTTAATAACAAAAAAATTATGTTTCTATCATTGAGATGAGATTAGCATCGTCAAAGTTCCGAATATGGTATATAAAATCGTATTATACTATATCAAATCTTGTAGATGATATTATGAATTTATAATGAATAATAGTAATAATTCATTTTATTATGAATATATATATATATATATATATATATATATATATATATATATATATATATATATATAAATTTTATCAAAAACTTTATATAAATTTTGATATAATAATATCAAATAATATTTTATGAAATAAT
>OU964970.1:5403974-5418974 GCA_918808275.2 Dolichovespula sylvestris | reverse complement strand
TATATATATATATATATATATATATATATATATACTTGTATTTTAAAAATGGATATATTTAAAAAAAAAAAGAAAGAAAGAAAATGTACTATATCTTTGAAAATTGTGTGTGTGTGTGTGTGTGTGAGAGAGAGAGAGAGATTATTAAAAATTCAGAAAAAAAAATCTAAAATAACATATATATATATATATATACACACACTTATATCTTTAAAAAATGGATATATTTAAAAAAAAAAAAGAAAGAGACAGAGAAAGTATAAAAAAGATACCATAATTTATACGAGTGTAAAATTCTTTATATTTAAAGAATGAATTGCCCAAGATATATATATATATATACATACATGTACATACATACCTACGTACATAAGTACATAAATACGTACACGCGTATAATACGTACAATACCAATAACACAGAGGATCGATACACAGTTAGATGGAAGAGAGTTATACGAACTTACAAACATTTCTTACCATGTTATTATGGGGTTTGAAAGAAAAAAAAAGGAAGAAAAAAAAAAGAGAAAAACAAAAAAAAAAGAAGAAAGAAAAGAGGAACGTTATTCCCGGGATTCGAGATAGCAATAACGATATTTCAAGTGATGTTACATGGGAGAACGCGCCAAGCATTCGACGTCCTTTCACCGATCATCAAGATTTTTCACCTTCGACAAAGAACTCTATGTTACCTGAATCCGTCTCTCTCTCTCTCTCTCTCTCTCTCTCTCTCTCTCTCTCTCTCTTTCACTATCTCTCACTATCTCTCTATCTTTATCTTTCGTTCGACGAGAGAGAAGGAGAAACACGAATTCCTTTCGTAATACATATATTTCTAAAGCTAGCCAATCGTTTCGTGTGTGTGTGTGTGTGTGTGTGTGTGTGTGTGATCTCCATTTTTTTATATTAAAAAATATTGTTACAAATATATTTTGTATGTGTATCAAGATATTGCAAACAAATTGAAAAATTTATTTTATCTAAATTATATGGTATATACGATATATGATGTGGCTCGTCGTAAAACAATCAATCGATGATATCGGTCAAAGATTCTTCTTTCTTTTTTCTTTTCTCCTCTTTTTTTTTTTTAACGAAACTTTCCTACAACACGACGGATTCGACGCATGACATCGATCGATCAATCGACGTAACTCGGATCTTAGGATCATCCCTTCGAGACTTTTGTATTTGGAGGTTCGTTTAAGTGCAACGATTAAAAGGAGAGAGTGAGAAACATTCGTTTTTTTATTTGGCGGATGACGAATTGTATTGATTTAAGATTTGGTAAAAAAAAAAATTTGAATTTCAATGGGACGCGTTTCACATAATTGATGGTAACCCTTAACAGACACATTCGTAGACACCCATAGAGACTTCAAGCTTGTCACCGATTACTAATGAAATAAATTTCGTTCTTTTACTGCGTACAGTTCGGAGAAAATACATTTTTTCAATCGTTTATACTTCAATATCCTGATGCATCCTATTATTATTATATATTTTTTACTGTTTTAATTAATAAAAGCATCAATTAACTGACCAACATTTTGTTTTTTTTTTTTCTTTCTTTCGTTCGTGACAATAAGTAATTTATATAAGAAATTTCGTTCTCGTATACCATATTGTTCAGTCAAAATAAATCTTGTATTTTTTAATTTTAATTGTTTACTTTAATATGATGCATCTTATTATTATTAATTTTTTTTACCTGTTTTGATTAATAAAAGCATCAATTAACTGACCAACATTTTGTTTCTTTTTTCTTTCTTTCGTTCGTGACAATAAGTAATTTATATAAGAAATTTCATTCTAGTATTCCATGTTGTTCAGTCAAAATAAATCTCTTTTAAATTGTTTACTTTGATACGATGCATCCTATTATTATTATTATTATTATTATTATTATTATTATTATTATTATTATTAATGTATTTTTTCTGTTTTAGTTAATAAAAGCATCAATTAACTGACCAACATTTTGTTGTTTTTTCCGTCTATGACAACCAGTAGTAGTGTCGGCTTCCTCTTTGACTTGCAATTCGCCGCATCTAACTCCATCGACTTTACGTTTCATTCGACAAAAGAATGATCTCCTTGCACCTGGACAAAGTCGGGACACCCCTTGAGGAACGTCAGTTTTCACTGGCAGCATAGCTGAAACAAAATGAAAAAAAAAAAAAAAAAAAAAAAAAAACAACAAGATAGTAAAAAAAGATAAGATACACATTAATATTCGTTTATCGTTCATCGTCACTTAACTATCCATTAAATTAATAATTTTCTGTCATCTCCATTTTTCTAACTCGTCGATCACGTTAATTTTTAAACGTACCACGAAACATACTACTTAATACAGCCAGACACTTATTCATTATTATAGGACCTAACATTATTTCAGATTAGGCGTACCTATTGAATATATCAAGTTTTATTAATTGATAAGTGATTTTATACGAACGCATGTTAATGCGTTTGTAAGAACATCTGTAATTAGAGATAACCCCGACGATACTGATGAAAGAAACACTTCTTTGTATCATCATCATTATCATTATCCTTATATCGCGTTACGATCTCATAGAAATATATTATTTTCAAATTGATACAAAGTTATACACAATGGGATATAATTAATTTCTATTAGATACCTACGGTAAAGTATGTACTGATTTTCTTTCTTAAATAATTATATATGAACGCGTTTAATATTTGTAAGGACACGAGCAATTAGAGATAACCGATGATCTCTGTGAACGCTTTGTACCATCATCATCATCATCATCATCATCATCATCATCATCATCTCATCATCGTCGTCGTCGTCGTCGCCATGATCATGATCATTCACGTTCAGTCTATCTTCCTTATTGAATGCACGAATCCTTTCGTAATAGACGGTTTATCTCTGCTAACACAGATTCGCAAAGATGTTTATCGGCGAACGCGGTCTTGGAAGCAAATGTTGCAGGACGACTGACATTTCATCGGGTGAATGTGGAAGAAAATCGTAGTTAGTAATCTGCGTTATCCTGATCGACGCGCGTAAGCTTAGTCAGGTGAATGTCGAAAGGTGCTATAATTAATGGATTCGATGGGGGTCGAATGTCAAGCATGGGACGTTCAAACGAGAGGAAAAATTCTTTCGCCGAATCTTAATCAATGATCACGTAACTTAACTCGAAATAATCTTTTTCTTTCTAACTAATCGTACAAATTTTTATTATTATTATTATTATTATTATTATTATTATTGTTATCATCATCATCTCGTTCCCCTTCTTGATTCTTAATCGTTAAATCTTTTGTTTATTGACGCGCGCGTACGTGATTTTTGTTAAACAGACCGTTACTTACTTTTAGCATCGATCAGTCGTTCCCGCGGACTTAGATCCGACGAGGATAATTGCTCCTTTACTTTTGCTACGTCCTTAGGATGAAGTATGTCGAACCAACTCTGACCCAAAAGATCGCCCTAGAAAATTGTTGTTTTTTTTTTTTTTGTAATCGTTTTAATATCAATTATGTTTATACGCTCTCGTTTGGGATATTACATGGGTGTGGTTTATTGAAATTAGAAAAATTTGTATCCGTTACTTTTTTCTTTGTTCTTTTTTTTTTTTCTTTTTTGAGATCAAATAGGAAGAAAAGATTGATAGATCGATGATAAAATAATTGTTGTTGGTACAATCGACAAAAATTCATTTTTAATTTAGTTCCATCAGTATACGTAATATATGTCATATTATACAATTTATATATATATATATATATATATATATATATATATTTCTTTTTTAAATCTAGCAAGAGAAAATCGATATGTCAATGATAAGATAATTATATCAAAAATTAATTTGTTACAGTTAATTCCGCTGATATATTTAATATGTCATACAATTAATTTTCTTTGGATTAAATTGCTAAGACAAAATCGATATATCGATGACATCAAAATAATAAAAAATAAAAAGAAAATCGTTACGTAATGTTAGGTCAATCTTATATGTATATACACACATACTTATATACGTACATACATACATATATAATAATACCATCGATCTTGATTTTCTTTTCTTTTTACAGTAAATAGCAAGCCAATATCGTAATATCATAGATGATAAAATAATTATATATATATATGTATATGTATAAAAAAAAAATGTAATTCAACGAAGATCATTGTCTAACACTGGCATTGTTTAATAAGTTCATCACAGTATATTATATAAATATATATATATATATATATATATATATATATATATATATATATGAATGGCATTTAAATCATAAGTTTCGCCCTAGGTCTTTTAAGTTCAAACACGAGTTAATGTCTAACATAGTGATATTTGGTACCTGAGAGTAATTGAGAGTTTGTGATACCGACTCGGATACGTAGAGAATTCTTCCACGATCGCAACCCACGACGAAGACGAAGCCTTCCGCAGCCTGAAACAGGAGGAGTTGACCGTTACGTCACATGAAAACAAGCATTTAATTGATATTACATAACGTGCAACCGAGCCAACAGTTTTAACAATGTTCCCTAACTTCTAAGTTAACTGTCGTCGTCCTTGTTTTAAGGAAACTACAATTTCAATATGGATCGATGGACACGTTGAATTTACAAAAAAAAAAAAAAAAAAAAAAAGAAAAATAACTATCCATTCGAAAGTTCGATCCATATTTACATTTTACTCTTTATAATTCGACATATCGCGAATTAATTCTTTTTCTGTTTAGTGTGTATTTTTTTTTTTTTTTTTAGCAACATTTTATAACCCTCGAATGAAGATAATTTTTACGTCGAATTTTTTGTTTTAACGAAGGAGGATTAAAAAATCGATCGCAATGTCACGTCCACCCTGTTGAAGATACTCGTAAATCGATTTAATTTAGAAGTGCATGTACGCTTGTACATATATGCGCGTATGCCTGTATATATGTAAGTAACTTTACATTGTAAACTTTTATTTAATTGGCGGTAATCGAAAGGAAACAGAAGTTCAATATTTACTTCGCGCGAAGGAAAGGTTCTTAATATTCTTTTTTTTTTTTTAAATTTAACTAATATAATTATACCAGTAATATATATATATAATAAATACAGAAATGTGTAAAAAAAATTTGTAAAGGATTAAACCTGATGTAATTCTAAATTTTTTAAAATACTTCTACTAATCATTATAATAACGATTTATATAATAACGATTTATATAATGAGGATTTTTAAAAATACTTTTAATCAATAATAACGATTTATATATATATATAAGAATTTTATATAAAATAAAATGAAACTTATAAACTTATTATACGAATTTAAAAAAGCAACTAGGAATAATCTCGTGTATTTTTAAGAAGAATATGCAGATAAAACTCGATATATGTATACATACATATATTCCTAATGCTAGTCGGTTTTAGATACGTAAATGCTCATTAACGTTAACGAATGTGTACCTGCTTGATAATATATTGTCAATATGTATACAATATGGATGTATATATACATATACATATATATATGCATGCTTCGAGGATGATTACGCAACATAAGATTACTTAAGGCACGTATACCTGTCGAGTAAATTAACGATATTCAATCTCATTTAATTTCATATTGGCATGTTACATTAAATCAATGTCACTAAATAGAATCATCAAAAATATTCCATGCATTAATCCATTTGAACGAACGATCAATTGATGGTAAATCATTCATGAGAAGCTTGCTCTTGTAATACCTAATAATAATAATAATAATAATAATAATAATAATAATAATAATAATAATAATAATAATAATAATTGTCACTCATAATTAATGAACTTAAAAAGAGAACGAGACGACAATAACAAAGCAGGGACGAAAGAAAAAGGAGAAGAAAAACAAAACGAAACAAAACAAAAAAAAAGGGAAAAGAAAACGAGAGACAAAATAAAAAGGAAAAAGAAAAGAAATATATAAATAAAAATGCAAGACATCGTCTAGTAACATTGTGGAAAACATATTTACTTATGTAAATGCATACAACACAATGTGTATGTAAGCATTCTCGGCCGTTTAAATTCATCCTACGACGTAATAATTTTCGAATGGATAGACACAAATCTCGCTGATTCATCGAAATCGTTCATAGCGTATTTTATCGTCATTGCCATTGTCGAATGATCCATGAGAATTATTCCTTCGTAAAAGAGCATTATCGAGATAATAACAATGGTATCGCGATAGGGATCGTTCGAAAAAAAAAATAAAACAAGAATCTAACCATCCTTATAATCACTAATATATTTAATAATACGGTATATTTTGTTTCTTTTATCGATTACTTAAAAAAAAAAAAAAGAAAAAGAAAAGAATAATAATAATAATTAAAAGCATCACAGTGCCCTTTAATCCTTGAATTTAGATATCTGTTATATTAAATTATTATTATTATTTTTTTTTTTTTATATTATTTGTTATTCTAAGAAAGTGAATAATAAGTATATTTCTAATTGAAAATTTAATTGCAAGCATCGTAATTTTATACTCGAACTTATACACGCTAACACACGCACACATACGTACATTTATGTTTGCATAATAAATAAATAAGTAAATAAATAAATAATAATAATAATAATAATAACAATAAGAAAAAGAATATATATATATATATATATATATATATATATATATATATATATTTTGATATAAGTGATAAAATAGTTGTCAAATTGGATCGAAAGAAATACGATAACCTCGATATATAATAGCGTTTAGCCGAAAACCGGATATATAATATTATCATATCGGTGTTGGTACTAAAGGAATACGAGGCAATACACAATAAAACTTTATGCCGCAATTATAAACTCATGTAGTCACGACGATAACGTTGAAGTCTGGTATTTTGGGCGTGGTCGATTTTACACCAAAGGATATATATATATATATATATATATATATATATATATATATATTTACTTTATAGTAGTTTAGAAATATAGAGGAAAGAAAGAGAGAGAGAGAGAGTAGTTCAAGTATCAACTTTTATCTGTGATACATAAAAGAGAGAGAGAGAGAGAGAGAGAGAGAGAGAGAGAGAGAGAGAGAGAGAGAGAGAGAGAGAGAGAGAGAGAGAGAGAGAGAGAGAGAAAATGAATGCTAACAAAAGTCACAATAGTAGATAAAACTTATGTATGTACGTATGTATCTATGTATGTATGTATTAACATAGTTACATGTATACATGCATATATATATATATATATATGCATGCATGCAGAGGACAATGAGAAATGCATGGGGAACCGGGCTATGTAACAACGACCGTCACAAAACTCTCGGCTTTGCTCCAGCTGCGTAACGGAATCTGGAGTGAATCGAAACTATGGGGAAATAGAAATTGCGCGTCCTTTAAAAAATTATCAAGATTATCGTACGTGCGTATTATGGCAGTTAAAAGGTGTCTCCAATCTTAGATCTAACACAACGTGGCGTAAGCTCTCCTTCTCTCTCTCTCTCTCTCTCTCTCTCTTTTTCTTCTTTTTCCTTTCTCTCATTCCCTCCTCGTTCTCAACGATGGAGAAGAGAATTTTGATGAGGCGAAAAGAATATTAATATCTAAATTCTATAAGTTGTCGATATAGTAATTGACAGGACCTTTATATACATACATCGAGTTTATTAAATAATAATAATTCATCTGATAGGATATATATAGATATATGTGCGATAGAGATAAGCTTATAAAATGGGACAATGAATTCAATACAACGAAAAGGGATTTTATATCTATATGTATATATTATATGCGTGTGTATATACATATAATATATATATATATATATATATATATATATATATATAAACGTTATTGTATTATATTTCAACATTAACTAATAATAAACATACACGTAATCCCATAATAATTCGAAGACATGCAATATAACGTAATCATAGGTAAAATATTACCATGGTAGTTGGACTTATCAATCATTACGAAAGATCATTAAATTGTATTTATTTCTTACGTGTGAAAGTGTGTATCCTACTATACTAGACTATACCATACCATACCATACCATACCATACCATACTATACCATATAATTTACTATATAGTATTCTCTTTTGGTTTGTTCGAGAATCTCGTTAATTGGTTCAGAATCAAAAGGCGTAGGTGAGTGACTTAAGTATGTAAGTATTGAATATATTGCATGGGTGCTAGACGCAGAGAGAAAAAGAGAGAGAGAGAGAGAGAGAGAGAAGTATGTTACTCGGTAGATACCATAAATCTATGTACTCGGGTATACCAACCCTTCCCTTCCCTTCCCTTCCCTTCCCTTTCGCTGGCACGAGACTTTGGATCGATGAAAAATCTGTAGCACGCGGGAGAAAGGTTACCCACGGATTTTGCCTCGTATCGATCTCGACTCTGTCGAGGGAGACAGACGGAGAGAGATAGATAGTTAGAATGAGAGAAAGAGAGAGAGAGAGAGAGAGAGAGAGAGAGAGAGAGAGAGAGAGAGAGAGAGAGAGAGAGAGAGAGAGAACGAAAGATTGCAAAAGCTATGAACGAAAGCCAACGGTTGTAAAAAGTTCTACGAGAAAGTTTGAGAAACTCTTATTATTTATCTTCTTTTATCCGTGTCTTCTTTTCAAATTCCACGGATAACAATCGTTCGTTCGTTTCGATTAGACGTTAGAATTAATTAAGTTCGACGTAATGATTACGTTCGGACAACGATATGGCCGTTAAAAAAAAAAAAATGTTCTACGAGAGAGTTTGAGAAACTCTTATTATTGATCTTCTTTTATCCGTGTCTTCTTTTCAAATTCCACGGATAACAATCGTTCGTTCGTTTCGATTAAACGTTAGAATTAATTAAGTTCGACGTAATGATTACGTTCGGACAACGATATGGCCGTTTAAAAAAAAAATGTTCTACGAGAGAGTTAAGAAGATCTTATTGTTATCGTACCTTCTTTTTTTTTCATTCTAAAATTTCACGGATAACAATCGTTCGTTTCGATTAGACGTTATAATTAATTAAGCTCGACGTAATGATTATGTTCGGACAATGATATGCTTGTTAAAAAAAAGGTTCCACGAGAATGTTTAGAAATTATTTCATTATCGATCTCCTTTCTCCTTACCTTTGTTTCCCGTTCGTTTTTCTAATATTCTACGGACAATAATCGTTTTCTTTTTTTTATTTTTTTTTCGATCGGACGTTAGAATTAATTATGCTCGACGTAATGAAATCGTACGTTCAATAATACGGCCTGTTAAAAGTATTACGAAAATATGTGTTTTATTGATGATACCGTTTTTTTTTCTCTTCTCTCTCATGTCTCCAATTTGTTATTTATGATACTTGTTTTTTATTGATAAAAAAAAAATATATATATATATATATATAATGTTATGTATGTTATAGGCGGCCTCATTTAGCTGAAACACCCTGTATAATTAATCCTAAGCTTAACTTGGATTAGCTATTACATAATTAACCTTAATACAAGGAAAATTATTCGATTATGTTACCTTTCTGTGAATCATTTGAAAATGTATATAAGTTGTTGGAAAACACACATTGGAATGTTTTTTTTTCTTTTCTTTTTCTATTTTTCTTTTTCTAAAATTAAGATCAGAAATGTTAGACGATATATATATATATATATATATATATATATATATATATGTTTTTTTTTCTATGAAAACAAAAATCCATGGACAATACGGATTAGAAAGTGTTACATATTATTACCTTTTATACTATCATCATCATCGTCATCATCGTCATCATCATCATCATTATTATTATTATTATTATTATTTTTTTTTATTTCCTTTTTTTTTGAACATTGAGATAAAAGATCACAGATAATACGGATTAAGAGATTGAAAGATGTTGCACATTAAGATCATGTCTCTTTCGTCCTCTATTTTTTTTGGCTTCCATCTCACGATCAAGATAAAGAAAAAAAAAAAAAAGAAATTATGAACGATTCAAGTTAAAAGGTGTTAGAGAATATTGACTAGAGAGTATCTTGAGACAGAGAAACAACGTAATACACACACTCACGTACTCGTAATATAGGTATTTGGAATTACGTAATCGCTTGGAAGTTACCAGGAAGTCTTATTCCGTGTTTGTAACTATGTGCATACACATAATCTAACTCTAACTCTAATTCTAACTCCAACTCTCTCTCTCTGACTTAATCATGTGTGTGTGTGTGTGTGTGTATGTATATTTATGTTAAAATAATAGATGAATGGCCACGTGAATCCCGTAAAATACGATTTTCTTAGAACCTTAACTTAACTCGTATTTTATAATAGTAACAAGATGAACATTTAAAAGTTCTTCTCTCTCTTTAACTCTCTCTCTCTCTCTTTCTCTCTATTTCTATCTCTTTCTTTCTTTCTTACTTTTATCCACTTCGTTAAGAGATACCCGACATATTTGTTATCCACTTCGAAGGAAATCGATGATCATTATATTCCTTATACGATTCTTAAGCATTTAACAGTTCGTGAGAATTTGATCTTTTGCGTTTTTATTATGAGAGACCACCATAAAATACTTTCACCGTACGTTTTAAAAACACCAAATCATATATTTATTTTATCTTATAAATTTTTAACGCGATATATATATATATATTTATATATATATTTATCAAACCGGAGAGTGTATAAAGGGTGTACCAGTTTTAAACGGATCATATTTCATCGATTGAAGTAGAAAATTAGAAAAGAAGAAAAAAAAATGTTATATAGATCCGCCGATATTTTATCGTCTCCGTTGTATTGTCACAAAAAAAAAAAGAAAAAAAAAAAAAAACAAAAAAAGAAGAAATTTATTTGTGATTTCATTTTAAAATTACATTAACGAACGCAAATTTGAAATGGTGGGAAGAGATCGAGTTCGTCATACACACACGACACACACGACACACACACACACACACACACTTCGAATTTCATTGTTATTTTGTTTCAATCCAATGAATGCACCATTTAATCCATTCAATTAATTCTTGACGACGTCGGCATATTACCAGTTACATTGCGACGTATCGGACAACGTGCACGTTATTGCCCTTAGAGGTTTTTCATATCTTTCTTACAACATTTTTTTTTTCTCATTTTTAATTAATCATAGTAATATTTTAACAACCATTTTTTTCTTCTCTTATCTCTGCTCATAGAAATTACTGACAAAGTTTTGATCTATTAACCCTGGAACATTCTGTATGTATATACATACATATATGTATTGGGTTGGCAACCAAGTGATTGCGGATTTTAAATAAGAATCTTCTATCGACAAAATCCGCAATCGTTTAGTTGCCAACCTAATATATATATATATATATATATATATATATATATATATATATACACATACATACATATGTATGTATGTATGTATGTATGTACGTATATGTGTATGTGTATGTAATATGTATATATCTTACTTGAAGTATGAGAGTTTTGAGCTCTTGATCGCTGAGAAATGCCGGTTTGTAATGGCCCTCCGTATACGAGGTGACAGCTCCCAGTATAGTTTTTAAATGTTGTACGGCCATTCGTAGAACAGTCAGCTTGTCTAATTTCCTGGACATCGCGTGACACATCGGCACCATAGCCGAGAGTTCCGTGATGTACGTGTTCATCTTGTCTCTCCTTCGTTTCTCTATTTCGCTGTGATTCTGCCTGGAAAAAAAAATAGCACGCGTTTACAGCTTTTTTTGCGTTAATCGAATATCAAAACACCCACCCCCACCTCCCTCTCTCAAACTATACGCAGATCGTTCCGATAAAATCGAACGATCGCAATCGTATTCATATTATTATTACTAATGTATAGGGTGTTTCAGCCAAAGGAGACCGCCTATAACCTATATAACATTATACTATTATATATATATAAATTATTCATAACATATCTCTTTATCATTTAGAAAATTATCATAAAGAACAAAGGAAACATTTAGACGGGTTTCCCTTAATTGAAACACCCATTATATCGTCGTCAATAATATTCGTCGTTCAACAAACAAAATGTGACAAATCGTTGTCGTGTCATTAATTTTCGCGCTATCGATTTGATATTATCGATCAATTGAATCGTATTTTCTTCGTTTCTTCTCGCTTATCATTTAAATAGAACGAATTCCATCGGGACGACGATCGTCGTCCGTACGTATGATTTAAAGATTTTCTTTTCTTTTTTTTTTTTTTTTCAAATTTCAATTTTCGTTTTTTCTTTCTTTTCCTCTTGCCAACCCCTCCCCTCCCCACCCTCCTCGATCAAAGACGATCTTCTTAAAGGGAAAATGATCGAGCTTATCCGTATAGCCTAAATCAATTTTTCAATACTTCGTCCCGGTCCCGTCCGGATCCCGTTCGAGCGAATTCGAATGCAAGTCTCGTTCAAATTGACTTACTAGGCCAATCCGCGAAGAACACGTCGGGTGTTCAGAGTTATGTCGGCCGATTCAACAAGCCATGAACGAAGCTTTTGAAAGACCGTGAACCGTTGATTTGCCTGGCAAGAATTCGCATTCATGTCCCGGAGCAATGAATTGGCAAGCGGAAATATCTCGCTTTAGAAACTGGTTCAACGTTTTATCCGACCACGGCCATATGCATGAACGTTGTTGTCGTTCGCGTAATTTAATGTAATAAACAACAACAACAACAACAACGACGACGACTACTACGACGACGACGACGACGACGACGACGGCGACGAAAAAAGAAGAAAAGAAAAACAAAAAAATAAATAAAGAAAAAAATTAAATATGATCACGCGATTATCCCAATATCCGCTGTGGCGAGCGAGCGGCGAGTTAGAGTTTAGAAATTAGATTTCTTAATCGCAGAACGATCTCGTCATTTCCATAATGTGCCATGTCGTGGAATTACTGCTTCATTTTTTTCTTTTCCTTCTCTCTCTCTCTCTCTCTCTCTCTCTCTCTCTCTTTCTTTTCTTTTGTATCATTTATTTTCTCCTTTCCTCTTTATTTATTTTTTTTATTTTTTGTTTTTTTTTTAATTTAATAACAGAGCACGCGCGTTAGCACCGGCAATTGCGTATGCAGATCGAGATATCGGTAAGATAGTCGAGAAGAAAATAATGAATCCATTGCAATTGGGGCGGAGGGTTGGGGGAGAGGGAGGGGGGGTGGAGGTCTGAATGTGTTGGAGGACGGAGAGAGGGAGAAAGAAAATAAAAAAAGAAATAAAAATTTCAAGGTTGAACGAAATGTCTTTCGCGTGGATACGAACTTTCTCTCGTTTAGAAAAATTAGACGTATTCGCGTATCACGTTTTTACTCTTTCCCATATTATTATCATTTGTCCGACAATTATCAACTACATCGTTTCTGAATATAAATTCAGAGAAAAGGAGAAATTGTTGCAGTGGTCTGAAAGTTAAGGATTAAAAAAAAAAAAAAAAAAAAAAAAAGAAAAAGAATAAAAATAAATAATTAAATAAATGAATGAATGAATGAATGAATGAATGAATGAATCTTTCGAGATTTTTTTAGAGAAATTAGAAATTTTTTTTTTTAATTATTTTTCCTTTCTAGCAAGAGTAATGAGATTGATTTACGAAAAGTACGTATAAATCGAGAAAAGGAGAAATCGTTTGCAATGGTCTGAAAGTTAAGGGTTACAAAGAAAAAAAGAAAGAATAAAAATAAATAATTAAATAAATAAATAAGTAAATGAATGAATGAATGAATGAACGAACGAACGAATGAATGAATCTTTCGAGGTCTTTTAGAGAAATGAGACATTTTTTTAAAATTATTTATTATTTCTTGCAAGAGTATAAAGAAATTGATCTATGAAAAGTATGATCGTCACGTATCTAACAATAATCGAATAATAAGTGACATTAAAGATGCAACGAGACAGTCATACTCGAATTTCTATTCTATTCTCTCTCTCTCTCTCTCTCTCTCTCTCTCTCTCTCTCTCTCTCTCTCTCTCTCTCTCTTTCTCTCACTCTCGGGCAAGATGAACATCTTTTTAACATTTTACACGTTAATGACGCTTCTAACGACATAATCGATAATGATCGGTAAATCTCTCGACGATTCATCGTCTATTACTTTGAAATCGTTTGATTATTTTTAATGTGAATATTTCCACGAGAGAGAGTGAGAGAGAGAGAGAGAAACGAAAGTGGAATGATAATCGTTTTTATGCACATAAATGCAGTGAAAAGTTTGCTTGCTCTCTTTCGAGATTACGAAGACACATATTGGATTGGTGACGTTGTTGATGAAGCCTAAGTAAAGTATACTTATAATACTTGGGTCAAGGTGGTAGCCTCACCTTGACAATATCTGACATAATAACAATGTAATCGTTAACCGACTCAGTATAATCCCTTTTACCTAACTAAGCTTTACCGAATTACATCCTCTTTCACGTAATGCTCTTGGATATATATATATATAAATATATATATATATACACGTACATGTGTATACATACGTATACATACACATATATATATATATATATATATTTTTATATTAGATAACATTGTCTTAGAAATTATTTATCCGAGTTATCGTAATTAACCTCCCTGTTTTTGTTAATCTTTTATCGCATAACTCGCACGACCCATCCATAGATCCGTTCTACGATAGAAGAAGAAGAAGAAGAAGAAGCCAAAAAAAAGAGACAAAGTAAAAGAAAAAGGAAAACTATCGTAACATTTAAAAACGTAAAATCGATTAGCGTTTTATCGATCCCCGAGTAAGAGTATTTACTTTCGTCTACGCGTCAATGCCTCCTTTCACGGCATTTTTCATTCGTACGATCTATGTAAATCATTTTCAGAACAGGATGATCAAAGTAAAGCAAGCGACAATAATTTTCATTTTTTCATAATAATTATCCGCATGAATTCGATCGTGCAACGTGGAAAGAGAAAAAAAAAAAGAAAAAAGAAGAAGATAA
>OU964970.1:5398974-5401474 GCA_918808275.2 Dolichovespula sylvestris | reverse complement strand
TGGTAATGGTATTGGTAATAATGTTAGTGGTATTTGTTGTAATAGTAGTGGTGGTGGTTGTGGTAGTAGTGGTGAGGGAGGTGGTGGTGGTGGTTGTGGTTGTGGTGGTGGTGGTGGTGGTGGTTGTGGCGTTATTCGCGATGGTGTCGTTCGATGTTCCGGGGGTGATGACGTTGTTGCCACTACCAGTACCGTTGCCGGGGGTTGGAGTCGGGGTAAG
Source organism: Dolichovespula sylvestris (assembly GCA_918808275.2). Classification (NCBI taxonomy): domain Eukaryota; kingdom Metazoa; phylum Arthropoda; class Insecta; order Hymenoptera; family Vespidae; genus Dolichovespula; species Dolichovespula sylvestris. The sequence goes on along the minus strand of OU964970.1, from coordinate 5,401,254 downwards.
CTCGTCGGCACCCCCAGCCGAGACGCCCGTCAAATCTCCCACCCCCGAGCCCGTGCCTATCTCGCCGAAATAGACCGTCGAACAGGAACTTCTATAAACAATGACAACGAAGGATAACGTTATTTATTTATTTATTTATTATTTTTTTTTTATTTATTTATTTATTCGTGATTTATTTATTTATCGTTCAATATACCTTTGGAATTGCCTAAATAATTCGAAACAATAAGTTATAATTATAAAATCGTTATAATATCCCGGACCGATTTGCGATATAATTTATATCTGAATATACAACCACGCTAACGTGCGTGCGTGCATATTCAATACGTTTTTACACGAAACTTCAAAATTATTTACTTAACAGCCAATCGAACGATACGAGAGATCATTATGTATTATCGTTATTCTTATAAAATACGCACTCGATCGTTCTTTCTCGATACATCACAAGCCGACCTTCGATGATTTTATCTAAAAAAAGGGAAGAACAAAAAAAAAGAAAAGAAAAGAAAAAAGGAGAGATCTTATCAGAAGATTAGTTCCTTTCAATGTCCACGTTTTACTTCGTTATTCGATAAGTCTTCTTCTTCTTCAAAAAAAAAAAAAAAAAAGAAAAAAAAAAAAAAAGTAAATAAAGAAATAACTAAAAAGAAAGAAAAAAAAAACCTACAAAGACATTCAATTATCTCGATCCGAACGATATCGACGACGATCCTTGTCAAGAGACCTTGACAAGATTTCTTCTTCCCTTCCCCTTTTCTTTCTATTTTATTTTATTTCCTTTTTTTTTTTTTTCTTTTTCATCAAGAACATTTTCCTCGAAAGTTCGTTTAACTCTCTTTTCTCTTTCCTTCTCTTTTTTTTTACGTTCGTTCGTTCGTTCGTTAGTTCGTAGATCATCGAAGAGCGCCAATATCAAACTGGTTTCCCAGTTGTTTGATACACACGTAATACAAAATACCAAAGGACAATCTACGAAAGTGACACTGACATATGCCAGGGAACGTAGCACGAACAACAAGCGCATATAATCGATCGTTGTCCCGATCGTAACGACAGGTCCGCACAACAGAACACGGAACATTATCGATAATATAGGCGGCGAGCCGATCTAAACCGTCGGCGTCATACTTATCGCCTCTAACCACTATTCTAGGAACAATGCTACAACGCTATAGCTGAACTAGCTGAGCGTTAGCTAAACTAGCTGCTGCTCCATTCGCATTTCTATTCCACTCGAATGGACTCCAACTTACCTTTCCTTTTTATATATGTATCTATCTCTATCTTACTCCTCCCTCTTCTACGATCCACCGATTATAATAATTTTAACGTACTCGTTGAGTCCTATACGAGAATTGTTCAAAAAAAATAAAAAAAAAAATAAAAAAAAAACGATCTATGATCTTCTAAGTTTCCATACTACAAGTAAATGTTAGTTAATCATACTTTTTTGATCTCGAAAATATTCAACGGAGACTATAATTTTCATATTACGTAGGATCGAAGGAATTATATTTAATCATTCGCAAATCGTCGTTGTATTGATCCATCTATAATATATCTATGTATTATTAATACAAAGTATTATTAATATTTAAAAATGTAATATGTTTTCGAGACAATATTTAGTACGAACTCTAGTTTTACTACAATAAAACTACAGTAGAACTATAGTAAAACTATACTATACTCAGTATGATTAATGCTTAGAAAAAAAAAGAAAAAAAAAAAAACGCGAATATATGAATGTGAAGTGAGAATGAATATTCACAATAAATTAATGAAATGCACAGAACGACACCGATTTCTCATTTTAAAACGTTAGAAAAATTACGAGGATAAAATATTCAAGATGTACGATCTATTTATGGTAGAACGAACAAAAAAAAAGACATTCAACGATATCTCGAATGAACCGATATTTCGATATTTACATATATGTATGTATGTATAATATATATATATATATATATATATATATATTTAGTACGATGATAGAAGCTCTCGTGCGTTCGTAGTGTAATGCCAACGACGTCGCGTGCGCCGTCTCGTATCTATGAATAAATAGAATTACGCTAATCGTTAGCGTTACATCATGATACACGGAACCACTTGCGTTTTCTATTGGTGGTAAGATAGATAAGTGGCTGACCTTGGACCAAAGCTTTTCTTTTATTTTCTTTTTTTCTTTTCTTTCTCAAACTAGTAGAAAACAGACGTTATGTTAGAAGAAATTTCCCTTTAAGCTTTCAGTACTTATCGAGAATCACGCTT
>OU964970.1:5276474-5393974 GCA_918808275.2 Dolichovespula sylvestris | reverse complement strand
AAAAAACGAAGAAAAACAAAAACCTACGTTTACAATCTTTTTTTCTTTGTTCACGTCAGAATAAAAAAAAAAAAAAAAAAAGAAAAAAAAATACACACAAATATCTCTACAAAATTATGTTCAAGATGTAAGCAAGTAAAATGTGCTCTCGTAATAATAATTCACTCACGTATATCTATATATTACGTACGTCCGACATACGTTTTAAATAATTTCGCAAAACAATTTAAACACGAGCAACGTGCAAAAAAAAAAAAAAACGAAAGATTAGAGAAGACATCGAGGACAGGCAGTAAGATAAAAATCCTTATCGTGTTTGCAGCAAACCCGACGACCTTGGATAACAATGCCGTCGATTATAAAAGATAGTGATTTTCTTTTTTATTAATTATAAAAAAAAAAAAAAAAAAATAAAGAAAAATCCCCTCAATAGAGAAACGTTTGTGTTTGTTTTGGGGACAGGTTGACGTCTTCGATTGGATATTTCAACGAAATGAACAGAAAACGAAACGAAAGAAAGAGAATAAAAAAGTGGGGGGGGGGGATTCCGATTTGTTGCTTGATCAATATTTTTTTATACGTTCAATACATCAATATTTTTTGAAACGTTCGGTCGGTACTTATAACGAAGTATCATTGATATAATATAAATGACGTAACGTCGATCATTAAATTGTCAATGCCAATTCGTTTATTCTACAACAAAGTGCGTAATATTAATTAATAAAAAATATTGATTAAGTAAATGGAAACGCGCGCAAAAAAAAGGAAAAGAAAAGAAAAGAAAAGAAAAGAAAAGAAAAGAGGAAACAAAAAAGGAGGAGACAATATTTATATTTTATTTTTCAATCGATAAAAGTTGAGAAACATTTTGATCGGTCCCCATTCGAAGCGTGAGGTCGAGAGAAAAAGAATAATAACAAAATAGCATTTATGCAAACGTAATAATATTACATGTATTATCCCTTCTCGCGCAAAGCACTTACGATAATTATGATATGCAAATGTCACGTAAAGGTATTTAGGCGACATGACCGGAACACGTTGTGTAACGTATTGAACGTTAATTGTTTCGTTCAATAAATAAAACGTATCGTATATGCGATACCAACATTGTCAATAAGTTTTATTTATCAAATTGATTGCCAAATCGCTCGTACTTATCGACAATTTATTAGAAAATATTCAATGTACCGTAAAAAAGCCTTTCGAAAGTTTTGCCGATGGGAAAAGAAAAGAAAAACATTATGCTAAGAAGAATCGAAAGAAAATAATATTTATATATATAATCGAAAAAAACAAAAAATAACGACATCGTAAATTATTCTATATATATATATAATATATATATATATAAAATTACAATTTTTATAACAAAAATTAGAATGAAACAAAAAACACATACCATTATCATTTTTATATACTAAAATTACGAATGTATCAAAGAACAAATTATTAAATTACATCAGTCTGGAACACTTAAATTATTGTGACTTTTATACTGACGAAAAAAAAAAAGGAACAATGAAAAAAGAGAAACATGACATTATATATTCAAACATCACGTAACCCCGTTATTATATAAATTTAAATTACTCTTGCAAATTTGTATATTATAAAAATGTATAATATATATTTCAGTGTACATGGTACACTTAAAAACATTTTATATAACGAAAGAAAACGCGTGATATATAATAAAAAAAAAAATATATATATATATATACATATACACGTATATATTATATATATTTCTTGAAATAATAATCAGTTTGGAAAATCGTGTACGACGAGAATAATCGAAAAAAAAAGATAAATAAATAAATAAATAAATAAATAAATAAATGAATGAATGAATGAATGAATAAATAAATGGATATACAGAAAGAAGATATGAATCAGTAGTTACGTAAGAACTTAACGAATTATGTCAAAGCAAATTGTAAATCGCTTTGTGTTAAGAGGAATTAGCGATTAATCAGCTGACGATGCATTCGCGATTCATAACGAACGAACGAACGAACGAACGAACGAACGAACGAACGAAAGAACGAATGAACGAATAGAGAGAACCTACGCCTCCGGGAGTACATTAATTGCTAGTATACTCCGACAGGCAGATAACTCCAAAATTTTTATGACATTTCTCGCTTAGGCAATATCGTCGTCGTCGTCGTCGTCGTTGTTGTTGTTGTTGTCATAGTCGTCGTAATAGTAATAGTAGTAGTAGTAGTAGTAGTAGTAGTAGTAGTAGTAGTAGTAGTAGTAGTAATAATAATAATAATAGTAGTAGTAGTGGTAGTAGTAGTAATCACTACTGCAATGTTATTTCTCGTCACTGTATATGATGTACTTATACATAATACGTGTGTAGTCTATCTCTCTTTCTGTCTATCTTTCCTTATCTTTCTTTCTCACTCTCTCTCTCTCTCTCTCTCTCTCTCTCTCTCTCTCTCTCTCTCTCTCTCTCTCTCTCACTCTCTCTCTCTCTCTCTCTCTTGCGGAAGAACGTTCTTTCACGACGATATAAACATTCTCCGTAGAGACGTCTCGAACGATTTCAGTTCAACCCAGTGAACCAACCAGTCCCTCTGGCTCGATCTAGATATGTACGTGGTCAACGTGTGTTCCTTCTTTCTCTTTTGCTCTCTCTCTCTCTTACTCTCTCTCTCTCTCCCTCGCTCCTTACTCTCGCTCGCTCTCTCTCTCTCTCTCTCTCTCTCTTTTTTTGTCTCTTACTTTCTTTTAAGTAAGAAATAGAATTAAAAGAATAAAATGAAAAGAGAGAAAAAAAGAAAGAACGGCTCGATTTAGTTATTTCTAATTTTAATAATCAAAATTAATTACTTTATTTATTTATTTATTTATTTATTTATTATCCATTTATTTATTATTCATTTATTCATTTATTTATTTATTTATTATTCATTTATTTATTTATTTATTATTCATTTATTTATTTATTCATTTATTTATTTATTTATTCGTACGTAGCTACGAGTTGAATCGATATAATCGTCGACGCTTGTCGATCATCTTTTACCTTTAACGCTTAGTTAATAAATTTTCAAAATGATTTAATCCATTTAATTGGTTTTATTTACTTATTTACTTTTTCTTATTTTTTTATTATACCTTTGCCGGAATATCAATCGATTAATTTATTTTTCTAACCGCCTACGAATGCATGAATCGATCTGGAGATGTTTTTGTTTTCTCTGATTCAAAGAAGAGGAACAAGAAACAAAAAAAAAAAAAACAAAGAAGAAAGAAAGAAGGTTTCATTTGTTTAAGCTTCATCAGCTTATCCATTAATCAAAAATCTGTCGTATCGCGGGTCGTTCGAAAGATAATTAAAAAAAAAAGAATGAAAAAAAAAAAAAAAAGAAAAAGAAAAAGAAAAAAGAGACATTTAAGACGATTCAAAAAGGTATGTAAAATCGCGTGTATAGCGTAAATAATCGACGATCGACTCGCGATTAATCGTTCCTGCGAACAGTCAAAAATCGATCGACTACAAATCGCTCGAATGTTACAAAACGTAAAATCGACGTTTAACGCGATTCGAACAAATTTACGAGCAAAGTTGTGACCCGTGGAAATGAACGTGTGTAATATATATAGTAAGTAACGTGCAGTGATATATAGTAGTAATAGTATTATTGACATTACGATAAAGAGCGTCCATTGAAAAAACGGTTCACTCGTAGAGACAAAAATAATTTGTCCTCGGTTAAAAAAATTATTACTGAAGAATCTTGCAATTACGAGCGTATCGATGTAATATAGAAAAGAAGAGAATCGACGTTCGGGAGGATTCGAAAGATATTGTACAATTTTAATCCCCGTTAAAATAAAAACCGATCGTATTATACCATGGAAGTGGTAGTAACATCGGTACTCTGTGTCATTAATCAACAGCAACAACTCGCAACTATTCGCCCGGTTTTCCCGCCTTACGTAAGAAGAGAACTTACTACGATCGTGTCTCTTTCTTTCTCTATCTATCTCTCTCCCTCTCACTCTCTCTCTCTCTCTCTCTCTCTCTCTCTCCCTTTCTCCCTTTCCATCCAACTATCTTTTTAGTTTGGTTACTTCGTAAGTTATATATCTATGGTATGTAACACCGTGACCGAACGACACCGACTGGTTTATCTTCTTTTGCATTTCGATAAAGAATAACAACAATAATCTTTAGCGGGAGATCTGAAACGTCTTATTTAATTTATACGAATGCGAACAATTACGTCCTCGATTCGTCGCCGATACAGTCAAGGTAATTGATCGTTTCCATTCGTTTTATATCTTACACAATGTGCCGTTCTGTTCGTACGTTAGTCCGTACGTTAGTACGTACACAGTGGCAAAGTAAGTAAAGTAGTTGCGCATAGTACACTTTGAATGGTAACGTCATTAATTAGCGTCGCCTAATGTATCTCGTTATTGCGTTGAAAGTGATGACCGCCGTTCGGTGATATTGTAGAAAAGGAAAGAAATGAAAAGAAAAGAAAAGAAAAAGAAAAAAAAATTAAAGAACGGCGTATAAAAACAATTGTTTCCTTTCGATAACGAACGACGATTTTATTTTCTACGAAGTAGAGAAAGAAGTCGAGGAAGGAGAAAGAAAAAGGAAAAAATTCAATGTAAACAAATTAAACGATCTATCCGCATCTCTATTCTCCACAACGGTCCGGAGAATGATAGTTTTTTTATAATACTAAGAAAACTTATATATGTATATATAATATATACATATATATATATATATATTTTATATATTATAAAAATACATAAAATATTTTTCAAATTCTTTCCTTTTTCTTTTACAATCCTAAAGATGATAAACGTATTTCAATGGACCAAAGGCGACACCCGTGTTGTAAACCTTATCCAAGTGATTCTTACGAAATAAACAAATTATTGATCTCTTCACCGGCGTTGAAACGTCGTCGTTGTTTACGGTATCGTGCACGATGCATACACACGTTAAATCTCAATCTTTCTCTGTCAATCCCGTTGCCTCTTAGTTAGCAGTCATTTTTAAATAGAAAAGCGCGCGAAGAACTAACCTAATGAAGAATCGCGGATAACTAGCGCGAACAACGGAAGGGTTTCTTCTTCGAAATCTACAACGGTGGGACGATGAAAATAATGGAAGAAAAGGAGAAAGAAACGAGAAAAAAGAACGAAGAGAAAGAAAAAAAAAAGGGGACAAAAATCTTTCGCCTTTTTTTTTTTACATTTAACACAATTATAATATAAATTGAAGCGTTACGAACCACGAGAATCCGGTATCAATTTAGATCGGTTAAATAGTCGTCCAAAAACTTATCGCGCATTATCACTGTGTCACGTGTGTCGTTCACAAAGGAAAAAAAGAAAAAAAAAACAAGAAACAAAAAAAAAGATATTGAATTCATTAAACCCATGCAAAAAAAAAATAAATATATAAATAAAAGAAAGAAAAATTCCTAACATATATAGCCATTTTTAAAGAAAAGCGCGAGCCTGATAAAAAAAAAAAGAAAACACACACACACACCGAGAACTCACTAAAAAATAATAATAATAAAACTAATAATAATAATAATTATTACTATTATTATTATTATTATTATTATGACTATGAAAATCAAAACAAAAGGTATCTCATTATCGCGATAGGTACACCCTTATTTCCCTTCATTCTTTTCGTAATCCACACGAAAGAACACGATCGAAGAAGCGACGTCTTTTCGATATTCCACTCACCCCTGACCAAACACGGGGAGCCACCCCTCTCTTCTCCCCGCCCCCTCTCCTCTCCAACGAAAAAAAAGGGGATTGACGAGGAAGAGGCTCGTTTCGATATTAGTCTTCTACGTTGACGATGACAGTAAGTATAGCAACCATTCGGACGAACTAACGTGAAGTAATTAATGATAAGAGATCGTCGATGTTGATGGTCGATGCTGTTGTCGTTGTTGATGATAATTTATGATCATGATGATGATGATGATGATGATGATGATGATGATGATTTGTGTGGTAATCTTACCAAGGTAGAGCGAGACGTCGTACATACGCGTGTCCGTCGAAGAGGAAACGACGGCATCGTCGAGGAGGAGGCCTCCTTGGCCTTCCCTCCTGCCGAACGACGTTCCACGTCCTTCGAAGGAATCGTCCTCCCTTGTTCCTCGCGTGATTGCAACTACGGCGACGGCGACGGCGACGAGATCCGCGATCGCGAGGATCCAAATATTTTGTTCGTTTCTCTTCTTTTCTAATTGATTATTATTATCGATATTAGTATTTTTCTCCTCTTCCTTTTTTTCGATCTCGTTTGACCCGTCTTAACATGTGCCTAGGTATATGTACATATGTGTATGCGTATGTGCGTCGTACGTACGTATGTAACGACTGTGTGTGAGAGTGAATTTGTAAAAAAAAAAATATATATATATATATATATATACTGAAAAAAAAAATGTATGTAAACAGACGAACGTCAAGGAACAATGTTGCAGTACCGTCGGAGTTAAAATACAAAATTCGTTTATCTTGGTTTCGTTTATATCGAGTTATTGATAATAACGTTATTGGTATAGGTATTTTTTTTTACCTGAGGAAATATATATGTATATATGTGTATATGTGTATATGTGTATATGTGTATATGTATATCCCTAGGGTACCTGCCGGCCGAACCAAACTCACGCGAGCACTCGCGTCTTGGAGAGGCGCCCGTTAAGCACTGTGAGAAACACCTTCCTCCACCACTACTGGTGGTGGTGGTGGAAGCGCCTCCACACGAGTGGTGGTAAAGCGAGTGCCACTGCTACCGATACACCACTCTCTCTCTCTCTCTCTCTCTCCCTCTCTCTCTCTCTCACTCACTCTCTCTCTTTTCTCTTTGAGCGCATATATACGTACATGTATGCGTGTAAGCGTGACTACGACTACGCGATATACACGGTAGTAGGACTAGAGTATAATAGTAGATATCGAGAGAAAGAGAAAGAGAGAGATAGAGAGAGTGGAGGGAGAGCGATAGACAGAGAGAGAGAGAGAGAGAGAGAGAGAGAGAGAGAGAGAGAGAGAGAGAGAGAGAGAATAGAAGCAACTGTTCAGACCACGTGGTCCTGCGCAGGTGGGAGTGACTAAAACCGCCCTGTACCGCTACTTTACCACCCCTTTTACCACCCCTTTTACCACCCCTTCGCCAGTATCGTCAACGGGGGAGGAGCACGACATTCCTTTCTGACCAAGGTCAAACTACGGTTATTACATTTGTTCTAAACGACGAGAGGATATATTGATCGTCAATATTATTGTCTTTCAATCGTTCGTTCGTTCATTTGTTCATCGATTATTTTAATTGTATAATTCTCTCTTTCTATCTGTCTGTCTATTTATCTTTCTCTCTCTCTCTCTCTCTCTCTCTCTCTCTCTCTCTCTCTCTCTCTCTCTCGCTCTCTTTCTATTTCTGTTCTTTTAATGGAAATCATCGTAAATATGTACCGTCTCGGAACTAGGTACGTTTACTTCTTAATACGCGGATAGAATGAGTAAAGTGTCTATCTCTTTACGAGGAGTCGCGTCGGCTTTAACGTTTGGAGCTTTAACGCGAAGAGCGGAACGAGTACGACAAGAGGAAGTCCCCAAAGTGCAACTTCTTTGATTCCCACTTGGAATATCTCGAGAGCGCGTATATGCGATCGACTGATACGTACACGCGTCGTTTTAACAATTCGATATAATAAAAAGAGAGGTTTCTATACGTGTTTCCTTGTTTGCTGTCTATATACTGCTACTGCCGTTACCACTGTCGTTGCTATCGCTATTGCAAGCGATACTACTATCGATACCTACTACCATCGATATAGTCGTTTTCCTTTCTTCTTTTTTTTTCTTTTTTTGTCTCTTTTTGAGAACTGATAATAACAAGAATAATCGTTCCTTCCTTCTTTCATACATATATATATATATATATATATATGCGCGCGTGCGTATGTATGTATACGTTTGTGCGTGTATGTATGTATGTGCGTATGAAGAATAGATATACCCAAAGGATCTTTTATTGGCCGTTCTTAAATATAAATATAAATGAATAAAGATATATAAGAAGTAATTTTTGTAAAATAATAGATACATTTGTATATAAATATACATATATACATACATATATAATATATATATATATACATATATAATATTATATATATATATATATATATATATATATATATATATATATGACATATGGAACAAGGAAATATGAAATATATTGTTTCATATTCTTAAATATACAACATTGAGTAAAGTATCGATATATAAATGTGTATGTGCGTGTGTGTGTGTGTGTGTGTATATATATATATATATATATATATATATATATATATATATATATATATAAGTATATCAAATATTCGACGTATTCAGGGAAACCTTCGCAAACAAAGAAGAAATCTTTAAGGTCGTCGTACGAAAGATACATATGTTTTATGAGAAAAGTTTTACCCTGAGAGATATCCAACCAGTTCTCAAACGCAAAATCTCACGTTTGTAAAATGATAAAATAAGTTAAACATTCTTCGAAGTTATTCCATTAATTTCGAATTTAAACATAATCGAGAAACAAAAAATAAAATAAAAAAAAAATATATATATATATATTATAATAAAAAGAAATTTTCCTCGATACGCCGAAGTTATATCTTGAAATATCGTCGATCGAACCCAAAAGCAATGAAAATATAATAATTATATTAAACCGAACGGAAGATATCTTCGATATTGTTCTTACGAATCTCCGTACTTGAACAGAACAAGAAGTAAATGTCTATTGGGAAAAAAAAATTCGTCCAATGAAATCGGTCCGACCGTATTTCTATAAAAAAAAAAATAAAAATACGTATATATATCGAATAATTAACCATAACACATTTACAACCATCGCGCCCATGGTTTTATATTCACATATATAATAAATATACTATATCACGTATACACTAAGCGAAAAAGAAACGAAACCAATGATAACGTCAAAGAAACAGCTTATAATTTTATATACCTACATATAATGCACCATCAAAGTAAACGCAAAAACGCACAAAGGAAAGAAAGAAAGAAAGAAAAGGAAAACGCAAAGAAATGTTTTGTACAAAAGAAACAGCGTAATGGTATCAAGACGATTAACATTTAAGATGATTAATATCTATACTAATTACATTGATCTTCAAGCCACCTGCATGTACAACCATATGACACATACACACATCCATACATATATACGTATATATGCGTATATCTGTACATGCAACGTAAGTCAGCATTAATTGTTATCATCGATACTCGTCCCTCAGCTTCCTCTACAACGGTATACGGATAACCCTAACAACGTTAGCAACCTCTCAGCGTTGACGTTTGAAGTGACCACAGCTGATCTCCCTCCCCCTAAATCTGCCTCGTCCACTCTCATTAGCGTGATTTTTTTTTGGTAACTAGAGATTGTAATCCTTCTCTCTCTCTCTCTCTCTCTCTCTATCTATCTATCTATCTATCTATCTCTCCCTCTCTATCACTCTCTCTCTCTCTCTCTCTGTAGATCCGGTCGATTAATTTGCACTGATTATTCGCATGTTCTCCTCGTACCCTCTGTGTTGTAAGCTTATCCTATTATCCGTTTAGGTATACGCAACTCGCATAACTACCGAGTAACGATCCTTCGAGCTTATTTCATACGATCGTTTCGTATTTCTATGGTTATTTTTTTCCTCCTTTATTTTTGTTGTTATTTTTATTTCTATTTTTATCTTGTATTTTTTCTGTTCTTTTTCTCCCTTTGCTCCCTTCTACCCCATTCAATATTTATCTCTCATATTGTATCCATTAAATAATAACAGTAACGATAGTAATAATAATGTTGATGATAATGGTAACGCAAATTTTGTGACAACTTTGATACTATGAGCGGATGATAAATACGAAATTTCAAATATTCTTTTATTATATGCAATTTATTTCTAGAAGAATTTTTTACACACACACACACACACACTGTATATATATATATTTTTTTTTTCTCGTATTATATTGAAAAAAAATAATAAGAGAAATAATGCAAATTTGAAACTTTGAATATTATTTTAAATTGGACGCTATTCTGTTTTTTTTCTGTTTCCTTTTCCTTCATATTTCTAAAAATTTATATATTCATATATATATATATATATATATATATATATATATATATATCCGTTTGGCTGCTAAAGTATTGTTTCGGAGATATGCCAAAACTGTGGCACCAATTGCGCGTGTATGGTTAAAAAATGTAAAACACTTTTCATAGAATAAACTCACTTGTATTGCTTTGTAACAACAAAAATTAAAAAAATACCACTATATGACGGATGACATGAAAAAAAAATAAAAAAAAGAATTACCTGACATCGAATAAATTCGAATGTTTTCATAAACTCGACGCTATTGTTTCTCCTACTCCTTTTTTTTGTTTTCTTTTCTCATTTGCAAATAATAATATGCATACAATGTCCGCCGATGTCTTCAATCGTCCACGACATTTTTAATTTAATGCATCGGACTCGCGTCCTTCAGAAAAAATGAAACAATCGTTTTACCTAACGATTAAGGAAAAAAAAAAAATAAAAGAAAAGGAAAGAAAATGAAGAATATTATTTAATGCAAATGAGCTGCCAGCTGTTCGCTCCTCCCAACAATTATACTTAAAACAAAACGTTTTCGTAACTATGAGCACTTACAAACGCAAAAGTAATAAGTTTAAATAACAAAAATAACCGCTCTTTTGTAATTTCCAACGAGTGTCGATCGAGTCTTTCTTCTGGAGAAAAAAAGGAAAACAAAAAAAAAAAAGAAGAGAAAAAAAGCAAAAAGGGAAAACGATTGTTTTCGAGTATAAATATATAAATCAATAAAAAAATAAAAGCAAATGGCAAAGAGAAAAGAAAAGAAAATCAAATAAAAAAAAAAAGAGGAAGATAAGTATCAAATTCGTTCGATTATCTCTGATCGAAACTTGAGTTTTCGATTAGTATTACTATAGTGATTATACACTGTCCAAAGAATCAAGATGTCTTTTTGATTGGTAAACTGAACCTGGTCAACTCACACTGTAACTTTATACTTTCTGATCTTACTCGAGAAAAGTAACGACCCAATCGAATTACATTTGTCTTGTCTATACTACATCTCTATGTGTTTTTATATACACATATATACAAAATAGGTAAGTAAATATATATGTATACATATTATATATATGTACGTGTATATGTGTATGTACGTACGTATGTATCTATCTTTTTTAATCTTCTATAATAATTTTATGTATAATTTAAAAATCACACACACACACACGCGCGCGCGCGCGCGCGCTTATCTTTAAATATTAATTCATATTATTGAAAAATTATATGAATTTTTTTAAATTTATTATACAAGAAATTCGTTACACTCTTCAACTATAAATTATACTTAGAATTAACATACAACTACGCTTTTATATAGGTAGTTAATATACGGTCACTTTGTATAATTAGGTAGTTATATCGCATTAATTTAATTTTACCTCGTTTTCTTCGAGTATCACATATATATTATACGATATTTTCTTTTTTTCTTTTAAATAGAGACTAAATTAAACGATGAAGTAATTGAAATACAAAAGTTAATAAATTCGAATAGATTTTCAAATTGATCAAATCATTTGATAAAATAACTATCACGTATTGCATAATTCCTTTTTTCTTTTTCTTTGTTTTTTTTTTTTGTAGGAAGAAAATTAAATCATGCGAAGAATTACAAACGAAAAATAAACGTATTATTTAAATACTTGTTATATAAATAATTTGTTATATACACATATATATATATATATATATATATATATATATACGTATATATATATTTTTTAAATATATATATGTACATATATACCTTGGTATCTGCGTCGAGCCAAACCTCGTTCCTCTGCATTTGGACCCATGATGTTCTTATCTGTAAAATAATAAATATATTATGTAATATTAAAAAAAAAAATGTAATCTCCAATAACATAAATTTATATCGATTCCAACGTTTCGTATAAATATATGCTTATAAATATATATATATATATATATATATATATATATATATAATATATATATATATAGTAACGAGAAACGTTAATTATAAAAGGATGAGACGAAAATCTTCCATCTTATTTTATTTCTCCTCGTTCATTTTATATATATATATATATTTTTTTTTCTTCTTCTTTTTAACACAGTTTCTATCTCGCTAATTGCCCCGTCCATAGAAGACGAACGACGAGCGAGACTGATTATTGAATTCCTGCTTCTTTCCTTATTGTGCATTTTTATAATTGGCCGATTGTTGTCGGATTGCTCATCGAGCTGTATAAGAAATATTCCTAAGGATGTCTTCCTTTTTTCCTGTTTTATTTTGTTTTGTTTCGATTCGTTTCGTTTTGTTCTTCTTTATTCATTCTTCTTTTTCTCTCTTTTTTGTTTTTTTTTTTTTTTTTTTTTTTTTTTTCTTAACGAAGAGAACGAATTAAAAATGAAGTCTTAATATATAATAAAATAATAAAAATAAGAAAACATATATATATATATATATATACATGTGTGTGTGTAAGTATGTATGTATGTATATGTTAAAAAAGAAAAAAAAATTTAATAGCAGACGAATTGAAATAAAAAGTAATAGAATTAAATAAAATAATTACTGTAAAAAATAAATATCCACATAGATGCAAATATACGTATATAATATAAATTCTAATATTTTATAATTTAATAAATTAAATGAAAAAAAAAATATAAGATTTCTCTCTCTCTCTCTCTCTCTCTCTCTCTCTCATTCTCTCTCGCTTCCTTTTTCCTCTCCTTTTCATAAAATATATATGTATATATATATTTTTTTTTTCTGTCAAATCCACTTTTTCTTTGCCAATTTTAAAAAT
Source organism: Dolichovespula sylvestris (assembly GCA_918808275.2). Lineage (NCBI taxonomy): Eukaryota > Metazoa > Arthropoda > Insecta > Hymenoptera > Vespidae > Dolichovespula > Dolichovespula sylvestris. Next base: position 5,380,980 of record OU964970.1, on the reverse strand, counting down.
ATTTTAAATAACGATCTCACAAAAGTCACAAGACAGTCAAAGACGGTAACAGAGAGATTTTTATAATATATTGCAAGTGAACGATACTATGTAAATTTTGATTGGATTACGTAAGCACAGAGATAACAGTACAACAATTTAACCACGTGATTATATAAACGTCATCAGGCCTGTTCCTGACAGACTATACCTTGCCAACGACATCCCCTATCGTCTACCACCGCATATATACTGTACAACCGTGATAGCTACTCAAAAACGATCCCTTTGACCTACGAAACAATCGTTCTATGTCTATAAAACCGAAATAACGTCCAATGTGTGCAATTGAATCTCTACATCTGAAAATAACCAACTCGAATTACAATGCGAGATATAAACTACTCTTTGGGTTTTGACGACAATGAACGATTAAATAAATGAATAATATCTAAAGATCGGAGAGAGATAAATAGATAAATAGATAGATAAATAGATAGATAGAGAGAGAGAGAGAGAGAGAGAGAGAGAGAGAGGAGAAAAAATAATATTTAAAAAAAAGCTTATTAGAAAAAAATATATATTGTATTATTATTATATCGTATTGTATTATATTTATATCATATATATATTTTTTTTTCTTATATATTAAAATTATATGCTTTTATTTAATTTTATAAGATAATCGTTATCAATGTATGTAAGCAAATATATATATATTTTTCTATAATATATATTTCGAAATAAAAACGAACGACTTTCAATTGACCATTAAAGCATAAAATACACATATACAAATATATATATATATATATATATATATATATATATATATCATGTTATCTCGAATAGAAGAGACTCGTGGCAGGTGAAGATAAGTAAATGAGATCGTTTGCGACAGGGCTTTGTTGAAAATCCCGTTCCACCTTTATCCCAGTGCACCTGTATTCGTTTTCAAGTAGACGGTTCAAGTATTTCCAAAGCCTCCAACGGAACATATGACAATCGAATCGAATCATATCGAATCGAATCGAATCGAATCGAATCGATATTCAATACACACGATCGTTATACGCTTTAGGCGCCATTCTTTTTTCATTTATTAATATTAATTAATGACGTAAGGATAAAACGAAACGAAATAAAAATAGAAAAGGATAAAAAATTTATTTCGTCGTTTTTACGTTTGAGAATTCGGAAGTGTAATGCGTGCGCGTACATATGAGAAAATTTAAGAATATCTTTGCGCGTGTCGACGATAAGTAGTTTAAAATAAAAAAAAAAAAGCCAACGTCCTCGAATCTTCCCTATTCTATCGAGCCCTTGTCGAGAGACGTTGTTAAATTAAAGACAAGACGGTGGAGTAGGAGGGGAGGGAGGGAAGAAAGGGAAGAAGCTAGATTTGAATGGATAATTTGTGTCCATCGATCTTTGTATTCCTTCTTTCCTTCCTCCGTTTCTTTTCTTTTCCCCTTTCGTGAATATACACGTATACCTTGTAATCGATTAAATGCATATGTTGTAATATGCGTTAATAACAAAATGCATTCATTGTAACGTGCATTTGTAATTAAAAAGCGCGCATTCTTTTCCTTCTTGCATTTTAATACAAATTAATTAACGCAACGCGTTTATTCTAATGTCCTCTTTGCGTTTTAGTACGAATTAATTAATTTAATGCATTTGTTCTAATATCTTATATTAATAATTAAATGCCGTATAATTTTATATGCCAATAATAAAAAATAATTGACATTAAAGGATCGCCTTTAACCTGATGTAAAAATGTGTAGAAAAAAATAAATAAATAAATAAAATAAAATGAAATCAAGATAAAAATAAAGATTGAAAGAAAAATAAAAGAAGAAGAAAACGAGGGAACGATGATCTCCGAGGAGGAACAGCTGAATTGTGTTTACGAGTTGTTAATGTCAAGCGACAGCAAGCTTATTTCTTTATTAATATACTATTATGTAATAAACTTGAAGTATGGTGCATCGATAACATAAGCATCTTTCAATGTCCACTACGTATACATCTGATCTGTGACGTAAACCTAAATGCATTATCAAACACACGCGTGCATACATACACACAATAGAGGCGCATGTTAACACACACACATCCACATATTTACAACTCTATATAATACGGTCGGTGTATCGTAAATTTTGTGTACTGACAAAAACTTATAATCTTTCTGCTTTCTTTTCAAATGGAAACTGATTACATAAATAATTATATATATATATATATGCATGTATGTATGTATTTTGTCTTTTTTTTTCTAATACTCCCCGTTCCTCTACATTACGCAATAACTTTATTCCTTCTTTTTTTTTTTTACAGAGAATTAACAAGAAACGCGAATGTGTATGTATGTATATGTGTATATATATATATATATAAACTTTTTGCTACTAAAATGATGTCGACAAAATTTATTGATATAACAACGTTCCTACTTTCTCGCCCATTAAATTCTAAAATATTATATACCAATCGATATCTCGATTGAATACCTTCCACTTTAAAATTATTAAGATTCGAGGATACATAAAAAATATATATAAAAAAAAAACAAAAAAAAAAATAGAAAAAAAGATAAAAGAAAATAAATTAAGATCAAAAAGATAAGTTTCGGCCAAGAAGAATCTCGAAAAAGAGTGTATATATATGATCGATGTTTTTTCCCTTCTTTTTTTTTTTTTTTTCTACAATCGCGACTGAAAACTTATTCCTCCTAAATCTTTGCACGGCGAAGGAAAATGAACGCGAAAGTAAGGAAATAAAAAATAAAAAAATAAATAAATAAAAATTGGAGAACCCCGACGAATAATAATGTTACCGTGGAATATAATATGCGTTATTCTCCTTACGAAATAGGAAATGCATATCTCGTAGATCTTTTATACTATAAATCAACTATACGTCTGGCAGTAAAATTGAATTTAATATTCTGTCCTACCTCTCTTCAAAAGAAAGAGAGAGAGAGAATGTGTACGTGTATGCGTGCGTATGTATATATTAGGTATAGAAATAATAATTATTATCAAACGGTACGTGTTCATTCATACATACTATCACATACGTATACACCCACATACGGTAAACTTTATATACAAAATATTACATAGCTTCGTGAAGACTAATAGAATTTGCATTTGAAATACTTTGACCTTTCGAGGTATTTGAAATGCGGTAGTTTGTGGTTACCTAGATTTTACCTTCCTAGTATGTACATACGAACTGTCTGTCCCTGTCTCTCTGTCTGTCTGTCCGTCCGTCTGTCTGTCCCTGTCTCTCTGTCTGTCCGTCCGTTTGTCTGTCCGTCAGTCGACGACGTTCGGTTCGACCCAATCGTAACGACGTTCTCGTCGAGGCAACACCATCACACCACCATAATATACGACGACTGTGTGCTCTGTTAAACGCCATGGGGATTTTAAAGAGGGGAGAGCTTTCTCATTTCCGTATTTTAAATCGTTACTTTAAACGATACCACCACGTATGTCCTAAGTAGTATCAATTAAATGGGATCTCGTGTTGTTCGGAATGGTAAGCGCAAAAGAAGAAAGAAAGGAAGAAAGAAGGAAAGAGAAAAGGAAAAAAAAAGGAAAAAAGGAAAAGAGTATAAAAAGAAAAGTATAAAAAAGAAAACCATTTCCAAACGAGTTCTCAGATATCTAAATCCTTTTTAGTAGTAGATTCGTATAGTTAACGAGAGCTAAGTTTAGAGACACGCAGCGACAAAGTAGTTTTCTCTCTAACATAGTTAACTACATACAATCTCTCTAAATGTTTTATCGTGATCACTTTGAAATGAATTTCGAGATTCGTTTGATTCCATTCACATAGAAACGGTTTAACTTGATTTTTCTTTCTTCTTTCTTCTTTCTTTTTTTTTTCTTTTTTCTTCTTGAAACGACGAGATACGTCATACAATTTATAATTCATTATTTCTTTATATATAATATTTATTCGATGAAACATTATTATTAATCAATATCAAGTATTTTGAAAAATAAATGACCGATTGATATATAGGAATATTTTGATCGGTATTCATAATAAATAATAATAAACATAATAAAAAATATAATATATGATATATATATATATGTATCTATGTATATAAAATATAATAAAATATCAGTACGTAATATAATTGATAAATAGAAATAATTGAATGTCAGGTTTCTATTTGGATTTGTAAAACATCGACAAATTATTATATAATTATTATATAATATATTATATTCAAAAATATTCTCATTTAAACACTGACAATAATTTTTCTATATCGTACGTATCCAATATCCATCACTTACGTTACATTACGTGCCGATAATTTATTAAAATAAAAAAAAAAAAAAAAAAAAGATCAGATCGTTCATTAAAATACCGATTGAAAATATTTTTATAAATACCGATAGCAATCCAACAAATGGCAACTTTTTATGAAATCACTTCATTTCTTGCTCTTTGTCATTTCTTTTTTTTTTTTTTACTTTGTGATTAGTAACCTTTTTTTTGTTTTCTTTTTTTAAATGACAAATGCAGAAGAACGTAGAAAACGCGGAAGTAAGGGTTGGGTTTGAGGACGTTTTATTGACTCATCGTATCACAGTCAATGTTCATCATTCATGTTTCAAGGTGTTCCGAGACACTCGAAACGAGCATGAAGAGTTGTTGATCATTGAAATAGGAAATACTTCTAATTCTACTTCTTAGGAAAACTTGAATGTGAAAATATATGTACATAGTTAATAACGATGTGTGTGTGCGTGTGTGTGTGTGTGCGTACAGGGTGGTTTAAAAGTTATCAGACGATTATAACAAAAAAAGAGAAAAAAAAACAATAAATGTATCCTCCTCCAAAACCGTACGAATTAATTTTATATACTTTTCTTGCGGAATTGAAAGGAAAAACAAAAAAAATAAAAAGAGATAATCCTAAACTTGTAGCGTCATCTACAATGTGAAAAGAAAAAAAATAAATTGGTCTCTGAAAGGTATAATTGTTTAAAAAAAAAAAAAAAAAAGAAAAAAAAAATCAGCTAAGAACTTTTGGCCCACCCTATGCATAATGTTGTTTCGATCGATCGAAGAAACTAGTTTCATAAACGATTCTAATCACACGTCTTACGATAATATTATCGATATCTCTACTTCTTTACTACGACAAAGACGACTTAAATAATTATATGCATACTTCGGAGAATTTCCTGATGTATGATTAGACTAAACGGGTTTTCAAAAAGTGTCACGCGATATGGAACGACAGGAATCGTTGTTAGTTAGAATGTCTTTATTCGCATTTCCATCCGAATACGTTCCCTCTAATAATTTCGATCACGTATCAACCGTGTTAGACGAAAGGGATTAATATTCAAATTATAAATTCGTCGACTTTTGTAGAAAAAAAAAAAGAAAAAAAAAAAAAAAAAAGACAAATTTTATTAGGCTCTTTAACGTAATCAACTTTCTGATAACATTGGATATTATTAATTATAAGTCTTGTAAAATGTGTTTCCTTTGAAAAAATCACGAAAGTTCCTCGGTCGTTTCTCTCTCGATTTTTTCTTTTTTTTTTTTTGTTCGTTTAATTTCATTTTTTTTTCTTTCAATTCTTTTTTTTTTTTTCCTTTTCTACGAACTCTTGGCGTACATTACTTTAGTACGTAATTAGTTTGCTTTACGATTATAAATACGTGCCAAGTCACGACTAATATTCTTATTTAATTTGAGTACTTACTTAACTTACAGAACTTACTTTTCTCACTCAAAACTAATATTCTGAATTTTTCAATATTGTTGAAATTTCTAAAAACTATATATATATATATATATAGAAATCTAAAAGAAATCGACGTATAAGAACGACGTAATTTAACAAAGCTACGTCCTCTTATACATTTAGTATAGTCTGACAAAAATTAAATACATTTAAAATAATAACGAGGTGTGTTCATTTCCCCTCTCCCCTCCCTCCAGGTAACTATACGAACGATGGATCTTAAAACGTCCACTTTCGCAATAATCATTAGAAACGATCGTAATTGTCGGAATAACATTTAATTGAAAATATTATTCCTTTTTTCTTTGCCCATGATTACTGTCCGATAAAATAAATTAAAAAAAAAAAAAAAAAAAAAAAAAAAGGAAAAGAAAAAGATGGAAGAAAAAATAATCGATTGAACGTGAAAACGAATTGAACGAAATTAAAATGAGAGGAATGAAATAGAAGATCCGTAAAGAGAGGAAGAAAAAAAAATTAAATGAGTATGAAAAAAGAATTAAAACAATTAAAAAAGAGAGGAAAAAGAAAAGAGCAGGAAAATAAGAATATCAACAAGAAGGAAAAATTACATAATAACGACGACGTTATTCACTAAAGAAGAAGATTTTAATATTCCGAGAGGTAAAGAGAGTTAGACAGACAGAGAGAGATAGAGATAGATACATAGATAGGTAGATAGATAGATAGATAGATAGAAAGAGAGAGAGAGAGAGAGAGAGAGAGAGAGAGAGAGAGAGAGAGAGAGGAAGTTTATTGTGTATATATACATATATATACAACTTACTTCCTCCTCTTAGTCGTTTATAGTCTGCAGGCTGCAACAGCAGCAGCAGCCTAGCAAATGTAATCCATGATTCAGTTTTTTCTCGCGATTTGCACTCGACCGATAGACGGCGAGGCGAGTTTGTTACGTAAGTGGTATATACCAACTATCTCTCTCTCTCTCTCTCTCCCTCTCTCTCTCTCTCTCTCTCCCTCTCTCTCCCCCTCTCTCTCTCTCTTTCTCCTGAGATCTATAGATCAGCGTTCCATGAGTCGTGATCGACCGGGGAAAATTGTATTATCGAAAGTGAGATTGCTTTAGAGTCTCGGAAGTGGCACGAAACGAAATACGTGCATAATCGAACGAAGGACTGATAGGTCGTGATCTCTCTCGTGACTTCGAACATATAAACCAAGGACACGATGGATGCAGTAATCATATTACATATGTGTTTATATATATATATATATATATATATATATATATACTCATGTTTAACTGTTTACGTGAATACATACAGATAAAGTGAACCGTATGACTCGGTCGTAATAATATTTTTTATTTTTCGTCTAATTCTTATCCAGTGCAATGATAAGAATTCATTTTCAATCGATACGTATCCCCTTTTGTATGTATGTATTGTCATCATTGTTATATATAATAATAATTATTATTATTATTGTGGGGGTAAGATCGATCATTTTTCTTTTTTATATTTTGAGATCATATTTATATACGAAAATGATTTGAATGATCGATTTTTAATTGATCGTATTGCGTATGTACATACATGCATACATACATACATACATACATACATACATACATACATGTATATGTGCATGCATGTATGTATATGTACGTAAGATAATTATAGAAGTATCTATGTGTTTATACGCGTTAATACGTTTGAAAGATTCTGATAAATATTTTTTTATTTCGAAGTAACAAGTTGTTCAAAGTCGACAAGATCTCGCGACTTTCTCCGTTCTCTATGCGATCACGATCTATCGAAGTAATAAATCTCGAAGATCTATCCATCTATCCATTAAATCGACCAACAAGTAATATAAGAAATTTTTAATTATTTACTATCGAAATAAAAGGGCACAGAGCGAGTATGTGTGCATCAGAAAATAAACGATGTTCGTTATAGTTTATTTTTGATATATATATATATATATATATATATATATATATATATGCATGTAAACATTATTGAAAATTTCGAGCGCGTGAAGTATTAATGTCAAAATATTCGTAACGTAGGGCATTGTTTATTTAAATATAAAATATTGACAATTTTATTAATATATTATTATTAATAAGAGTAATTAATAAATCTTAATTAAATATATAATTTACTTTACTCTCGAAGTTTTTAATTGTAGTACTTGATATCCAAATCAAAACGAACAATGAAAAAATTCTGACATTACTTCATTCTCCAATCTATGCTATATTCTATATTAAGTTGTATCTATATATATATATATATATATATATATATATATATATATATATATATATATATATATATTTATATCGATAATCATATAGATCTGTCTAAACATATGAACATTGCAATCTACTTGACAAATGGCTCGTAGAGATCACGCAAACAAACAGAAAAAATAAATAAATAAAAATAATTAAAATGATAAAAGAAAAAGAAAATAACTATCGAATCGTATAAATGATGATGATAAATGATATCAATCGTTGGATTTATATGTGTTCAATTTATACCGATCGAAAGATTTTTTTTTACTTGATCTCGTATACGGATCTATTCAAGTTTAATGTAATCGAATGGTGTCTACATAGTATGTATATATATTGTGTGTAGATACATACGTACAAGCACACATACATACACTCTATATATGTATATATACTCTTTCTAAACTATATCAAGAAAAATTGATATACTCGTGGAACGTTAATAACGTCGCTCGCGTGAACGGCCACGGACAATATACACGTTGATACATATATACATACATGCATACATATAACGTAATCGTCGGTAGATAACATAAGTTTCATAAACTTCATATGCAGAATAATGTGCGTAACAGCCATCGAATTGTTGTTCTTTTTTTATTTATTTTTTTATCTTTCTTACAATTAAAACCAATCGCTTGTATTTGCACGAAGATTATTCGATTAAATTAAAAAATAATAATAATAATAATAAAAAGACGAACAAAACAAAACAAAACAAAAATAAAAAAAGAGAGAGAGAAACGAAAGAGAGGCGGAAATTAATACAAAAAGAAAAAAAAAAAGGAACAAACGAATAAATTAATCAAATAAACAACAACGAGATTACGTTCCACGCGCGAATTAAAATCAAAATAAAAAAAAAAAAAAGAAAAGGTAAAATAAAATAAAATAAATTTATATACGAACACAAAATGAAAAATAGAAAGAAAAATAAAAGGACGCACGGATAGATAAATCGCTCGATAAGTAAATAAATAATTGTACGAATGAATGAATGAATGCATGAAAGTAAAATTATTGGTAGAACGGGATAACAATGTAAAAAAAAAAAAAAAGAATAAATAAATAAATAAATAAATAAAAAAGAAGGGTGGAAGGGGATAGGCGTTAGAGAAGACGATAAGAATGGGACGAATAATAATAAAAAAAATAAAAATAAAAAAATAGAAGAAGAAATTGAACAATTAATACGTTCGCCCCCTTTTTTATCCCCACCCAGGAGCAAGGGTCAAAACGGAAAGAAGAAAATCAAAGTTGAGTTAGTAGGAGGGAATACGTTTGCCGTGAGAGGGGTTGGAGAAGGGGTTGAAGAGAAGGGAGAAGGTACCACTACTAGTGGTCTGCAGTTACTGCAAACTCGGTGGGAAAATGACCGCGGCTTGTTCGAGAATTGCTTCGATATGAGCTAATGCGCACCGCAAAACACGCAAGACGCATTACGTAACACTATTCCACTAAACTCCGCGGAACACGGTATTATACGCGTGTTTTATACACACACACACACACACACACACACACGCATACGTGTTCCTATACTCGTGCATGTGTGGTGTGTGTGTGTGCGTGTGTGCGTGCGCGTGTGTGTACATATATTTCTTGCTATATGGCGACTCTAAGAGATATATAACGAGTACGCATTTATTAACGAGTAATCGTTCTATCGCAGTTTCCGCCGAAAGGAAACTATAATAATTCGCCATAATAATTCTCCTATCGTATATGTCCAAATATATATATATATATATATATATATATATATAGCGTACTTTCGAAAAAAACAATATATGCCTGTTGTGCGCGCGCGTGTGTGATTTCGTGCGAGAAAAAATTATAAAAGATCAATTTTTTTTTCTTTTCTTTTTTTTTTCTTTTTCTTTTTTCTTTTTACAAACGCGTTACATATGTAAATAAGTAGGATACGTATGCGCGCTTATGCATGCATGTCCGTGTTTGTGCGTATATTTGTGTGTGCGTATATTTGTGTATTAGTACTACTCGAACGAAATTAAGTTCAAGGTATCTAGTGTTGAGTTTAACACAACTTAAAGTCTGACCACGCGTACTACCGACTACTTGCGGTAGGTAAGTTTTCTTCTCCCCTCTTCTCCCTTCTCCCTTCACGCTCGATCTCATCCTCATCCTTCACCTAACTTCACCCCATTCTACCTTATCCCTTATTACACGTATCCAATGGTAAGGGCTAATTTGGACGATCAAATGATGGAGTAAAGTTCGTATGATAATAAAAAAAAAAAAAAAAAGAAAGAAAATTATTACAACGATAATACGAAATAATTACCAACGACGATTTCCGATTGGAACTTATTCAAGATTGCAAAGAAATGAGAAAATAAAAAAGAAAGAAAATGAATCTTAATGACCCCTGAAAAAGGAGATCTAGAATCGTAAAGTTATCGATAATTTATAAAGGCGATATAAGTTGCGTCGAAAAGAAAAGAAAAAAAAAAAGAAAAAGAAAAAGAAAAACCGATGGAATTATTATATTAAATTGAGAACGAGTTTGAGAGGGGTGGAAGGAAAGAAAAGGAAAATAAAAAATGCTGCATGTTTACGAATGAAATCTAAAGAAAGATAGAGAGAAAGAGAAAAAGAATTAAATATGTTGCAACTTTTATGAATTCGTCAAGAGCAACAACATACGTGACGTTCAACGAGAGACATTATTATTTATCATCAATAAGATAAATATATATATTTCGTAAATAAGATAGATGAATTATTATTAAATTGTGAGGGGTTGGAGAGAAATAAGGAACAAAAATATTGTGTTTACGAATGAGAGAAAAAAAATAATAATAAAAAAAAAACCTCAAATTTCATCGATTTTTGAGAAATTTACACAAATGACGTTACGAATTTGTATATATATATATGTGTGTGTGTGCACGTATAAATGATAAATAATTATTAAATCGACGAGTTCGACGAGAGAAATTACAAAAAAAAAAAAAAAAAAAATTGGTTGCGTTCGCAAATGAAATTAAAAAACACACTGCGCTCAAATTTGTCTTTCCAATTCTTATCTTTTTTCCATTGCGTACAATTTCTAATATCTAAGATCGTTTTATTGACTTTTGTGCATCGACCAAGACCCACATACACATCGTATACATGCATATACATCATACATATATACATATACATATACATATACATATACATATACATATACATATACATATACATATACATATATATTTATATATATATATATATATTTATATATATATATATATATATATATATATATATATTCCTCTTCTTTACTGTTCCATCCTCCATTACGATTATTACGTAAGCAATGTCAATGTAATTGACATGGAATAATAAAAAGTAACGCTAATTATTTATGTAACAATTCTGTTCGAGTCGGTAAACGATAAAAAAGACAAGAACTTTGCGAGAGTAGAAAATGAAGAAAAAGCAGACTATTATCTAGACAATTCACGATTTGCCTTGTTTATCATTGATATATATTAAAAATGCTGAAGTATTAAAAATGGAGAGAGAGAGAGAGAAAGAGAGAGAGAGAGAGAGAGAGAGAGAGAGAGAGAGAGAGGAAAAAAAAAGAAGAATAAATCTTTCGTGTTAGTTTTCTTGTTTTTTTTTTTCTTTTTTTTTTTCCTCCTATAAATATCTCGAATAAAAAATCCATATGCGTTCTCGTCGGTCTTCTGTGAGTCAGAATAATTATTTTTAACAATTTATAATCTAAAGTATACTATTTTATTAGTATAGTTCAATGTAAACACACACCCACATGCACACATACAAACATACATACGTACAACACACACACACACACACACACACACACACACACACACACACACACACACACACACACACACACACACACACACACACACACACACACACACACACACACATATATATATAACCGTTGATTTGAGCTCGAGTTATGTAGACATGTATGAATGTATGTACGTAAATATATATATATACATACATAGAACGTAATACAAGAGGTTAGACTAGGTCGAACGTCGATGATGCGAAGTGCATGCGTAACAAATAAACGCATGGAAGATGTATGTGTGTGTAAGCGTGTCTCCGTTGGTTTACTACTGTTGTGTTGCCTTCAAGATTATGTACGATACATACGACGACGATGATAAGCAACAGTATGGCGTTATATCATCGTTCGAGGCGATATCGCAACGGCTTCTAGTCTTTTTACCGATATGCAATTGTTCAGTCAGAGGCTCGTTTCTAACGTAAAAAACAATTTGATAGCCCGTAAATGTGTCGATATTTTATCGTCTTATTCCAATTAATTTTCCAATCCCGATCGTTCAAGATCATCCTTTTGTTATTCTTCATGAGCGTGCGTTCATTATATGATCAGATATTCAACTTGAATATATATATATATATACACACGCACACACACTATATTTATGTGTAGTACGTATATTAGTACAAATATTGTTACAGTTATTTAGATAACTTTCAAGGCGTAAAAAAAACACAAAAAATCCAATAGAAAACTAGAGATACCAAAATAATGGCGAAGTTTTTGTAAATATATTAAAAAAAAAAAAAAAAAAAACATTTAGATCAGAACAAATTAACATACACACACACACGCACACGCACAAAATTTAAATGTTGATATACATATGCATAAATATACAAACATATATATATTAGGTGTAGTAAAAAGAAATCCATTATTTTTCCAATGGATTTCATGCAAAAATAATGGATTTCTTTTTACTACACCTAATATATATATTTACTATATTATCACTTACAGATAACTCTTAGCGTATAAAAAAAAAAAAAAAGAAAAAGAATATCGAAATAATAATAATTAAAAGAACGAAATGACGAAATGCATTAACGAACAGAAATAACAGGAAAAAGATCCGATTTGTATGTGCGTATATGCGTATGCACACAACTATAAAACTGTCATTGATTCGTTCTTTTTTTTTTTACTCTCATTACTTTTTCTTTCCTTCTTTCGTTACATTATTTTTCCAAACCAGATGAATTCATCATAATTGGCCTCTTACGTGATACCGATCAATAATTAATAAATACAATGTTAAAACATTAGAGGAGACGTAGTCAATTGATCGCCGAGTCATTATTCATCGTTGTTTTTCTTTTCTTCATGTGAATCTTTTTTTTTTTGTTTTGTTTCTCTTTTCCTTCCCCCTATACATTCGTCGCATCGAATAAATTTGTATATAATATTCCACATTGGTATTAGTAAGGGATAATTAACAATCATCGAGGGCCATACGCCGATGATAGGTCGGAGCCCGGTTTAAGGACCCTCTTCGTAAAGCGACAAAGAGAGAACAAAATATAATCCTTGACGATTTCAATCTGTCGTATATGGCGATTACCCCGGGAGTTGTTGCATCGCTATGACGCCGATAAATCCAATCTTGCGATACGAAGAGCGATATGGTTGGTCGGGGCGGGGAAGCTAAGGGGTAGTGGGTAGAGGGGGATTGGTGGAGGGAAGGAAAGAGGAGGAGGGAGAAGACGAGCTAAAAATCGACACTCGATAGATATTAATTGAAGATCGAATTGTGTTAGACAAACAAAAAGAGAGAAAGAGAGAGAGAGTACGAGCACTTATAGAATATTATGTGACTTGGGTTAAGCATTTAAGTATTTAGAATTAAATAGCTTTCATACAAACATTTTGTTTTTTCTTTTTATTTTTTTGAACTTTATATGCTGTTCTTTTCTTCGCGCGCGCGCGCACACACACACACACATACACACGTGCGCGCTATATATATATACACCTATCATATAGTATTACTTTTACTAGTATTATAGTGTATGTATGATATATATATATATATATATATATATATATATATGCAATAAACATTTTTAATACAATATAATGTAGTCATACATATTATATTATACTATAGTATACGTATACACTTATGTGCACACATGACACATAGTAAACCAATACCACACCAATACCACCACCAGTGTCATATAGTACACTCATGTCATATAGTTCGCACTACAGAAACGTATAATTCATAAAAAAAAATTATAGAGATAATATTTTTGTACACTCAACGATATACGCGCACACATAAATATACAGTTATATATATATATATATATATATATATATATATACATATATATATGCACGTGCGCACAGGTATGTGCATAAACCTAAGAACTTATTTTTTCTTTCTTTCTTTTCTTTTTTCTTTCTTTTTTCATGTAACAAGACCCGTCGTCGTTTGCAAAAGAATGCATGCTCGTGAAAAATGAGATGTCACGGCGCATCGTTTGAACGCCATTCGACTTATATAAGTTAAAATCAGGAAGTACCTTCGAAAATAATAAGGGGAAAAAAATTTTCCACACAAATATATACATATGATCCTTTCTGATTCGCATAATCGTCCTTCCCCTTCCATCACAACCATCGCCATCGCCACCACACACCGTTACCATCACCATACCACCACACCACCATCGTCGTCATCGTTCAACAACACTACCTAACATGACGTTTCCCATAAATAAGTATCTTACGCACAAAGTTAAGAGAGGATCCGTACTTTCCCGTAAAAGAAAATAAATAATTGTGTTATCAATAAAATATGCCGTAACTATTTGCCATACGTACGTGCAAATATGTATGTACGTACGTACGTACGTACAATACCTTCGCGTACGTAAACTGCAAAAATAATTTGATCGTAAATAATCCATATATAATGCGCCAACGGAGAAATCGATAAATCATCTGTAAAAAGGTTAACTATATCGATAAATTAACTTCTTATGCTCACCATCTACCTGTCCAACGTCAAACAACACTAACTGGACTGACGAACGTTACGGGGAAAAAAAAAAAAGAAAAACAAAAAAGGGAAAACTAATTAATAAATTCGATCGTTTTGAACTTTTCGAAATAATGCTCGTTGAATCGTTCCGATTAATAGATGACAAAATTATCTACTTATGTATGTGTATTTATGTTAATATCAAAAAACGAACTTCGTTCTCTCTCTCTCTCTCTCTCTCTCTCTCTCTCTCTCTCTCTCTCTCTCTCTCTCTCTTTCTCTCATTCGTTTGTCCATTTGTCCAATCACCGCGTCGCTATTTAACACAAGGATCCAATTTGTCCGATCGCCGATACAAAAGAATGGCTTAAGATGATCGATCGATTTATTTACAAAAATAACTATCTGAAGACTGAGAGAGAGAGATAGAGAGGGAGAGTTCTTTATCTTTATCTTTATTTTAAAAATTCTATGATGACGATGAAAATAATGATGATGATGATGATGATGATGATGAGAGGATGCACACCTGTGAGAATGCAAGAATGACGCGTCGAATCGCGAAAACATGATATTCTCCGATATATACACAAAGTTTGATAAAACCAAGTGGATCGTTTACGTAGAGATCTGATACGAGAAATAAGTAAGTATGTAACTAAGTACGAACAATGTAAGTAACGATCGAGTTATGGATAAAACGTACCGATTGAGAAGAGGGGTAAGCCGAGGTGGGAGTGAGAGGGAGAGGGAGAAGTTAGGGAGGGACACACACACACACACATATAAATATATATTAAGAGGCACGTTCCTATCACATGCAACGATTGAAGATCATAAAGAGATGAGTAAATGCAAATTTTCTTATCGTCTACCCAACTTAGTTCAAGTTGCAACGGTGTGTGTGTGTGTGTTTCTACATGCGCGCGAATGTAAATATCGCGTACTCGCGCGCGCGTGTTGTGTACTTCTGTAAAGACAAGGAAAACAAAAAAGAAAGGAAAAAGAGAGAAGAACACGAAAACAACAACGACAAGAACAAATTACTGAAAAATAAGGAAACAAAATAAAAATGTTACTCACCGTTACGGACGAATAAACTGTCGATCTAACGAACGTTCCTCATTTTTTGATATCGCGTCGGACGTAACCCCGTCCATGTATATGTGTCTAGTTTCGAAATAAAATAACGAAAGGAATATATATATATATATATATATTAAGACGGTCAAATATTTATGTACGTGCGAGCGTGGATAATTCGTAAGGAAAATTTTAACACTACCAGCGAGTTCACAAAATTCGCGCCGACGCGCGACGACGAGAAACGCGGCGGCACAAACACACAGCGACCGTCTCGAAGATAGCCGCCGATATAAAACAACTCCCGGCGCGAGAACTCACAACGAGGAACTTTGAATGGGTACCATATAAACGCCAGTTGGCGCCACTAAACGACGAGTCTCTTTTCTATTGGGTGTCTAACATCGTTAACGCTGATCGCTGCGTCTCGTCCGAAGCGTGTGTGCGACGACAGCGACAGGTACGGACAAAATACGAACCACGAATGCAAGCGAGGAACGCTGTCCTTCCACCCCTCCCACCATCATGAGAGTATAAACGTATCTCTATTGGTTTCGTGTGGGTTAGAGAGTAAGTAGTAGGTAGTAGTTTGGTAGTAGACTGCGAATTCACACTTTTCAGTCTCTCGTATGTTCTTTGTGTGTGTATATATATATATATATATACTCGATGGTGGAAAGTCGTGGGTCTCGCTGGTGATCCATGCTAGGTACGATGTCGTCGGCATGCGTATTCGTTTCACGATAAGAGAGCATGAAGATTAATAAATACAATTAAAACATATGATAATTTCTATATAAATTTGCGAATTCATAGTAATTATCTTTTAATCGAACCATATCTCTTCTCATCTGTTTGCCCGTAAAAGTATTATTGGTGATGTAAAATATTTTCGTACTTTAACGTTTAATCAGGAATTATGTAAATACATTGAAATACGCAGCCATTCCTCGAATCCGCGTTCGCGATTTAATTTAAACGAATTCTCGAGCGAATAAAACGAAGTCCACGGTAAATCTTTTTGGAAATTTTTCATTTTGCTATTTTATTACTTTGCTCTAAAATAAAAAGTTGGGACTTCGCAGCTCCGCCGGTAGCTTCGTTATGATTCTTTTTCCCGAAATAGAAGTCTTGTAAAAGTGTTTGATAAAAAAAAGATAAAAGATAAAGATTACTTTACTATCAGTCGATGACGAAGGAATCTTCTTTACGATCATTCGATGCCGGTGTTATTTATTTTACCTATTGATGGTAAAGAAGATTCCTTCATGTGGTGAGACCTGGAAATCGATATTACTTGCGATATATAAAAATTGTTTTAATAACGCAAGTACTGTTGAGCTAATGACTGCATTTATATTCAATCAATATATATTATTTTCTATTTTCCCTTATTGTTCACTTCAGTTTTTTTTTATTCATTATTATATCCGTTTTGAAATTATATACCTATATTATATAAATTATATATATATATTACTTCTCTATAGTACGCATTACTTTACTATTTTGTGTTTAAAATTCCCGGTTTCTCTAATTGTTCCATTATATAATTAGTAACAGTCAACAGCGTGCCTTAATTATATATGTTTTATAATATATAGATTAGCTACGGAAAACAAATTGTTTATGTCTGCTTATATCGTAAATTTTTTGAATATTTTACTTACAATTTGAATTTAGTAACCTTCAGGATTAATGCGAAACGTTTGAGGAAAGAACAATAGATAAAAGAAATAATTAATTCAGGAAGTGACTCTGATGAAGAAAATGAGTATAATTTAGCATTTTGCAAAATGAGGAAAAACAATCAAGCACATATACTCAGCAGCATCTCGGAATCTAAAGAAACAGAGAATCCTGAAATACGAATTGATACTCCTTTTGGCATCAAATGGACTTCTAAGAAGCTTAGTCCAAAAATTTATGATATTACGCCACAGCATTCGGTAGTGGTAGGAAATACATTAAATCGTTCGTCGAGAATTTGTCCGAATGAAATGATTAGTGTCAATCACGCTCGAGATTTCTATGTGTTATTATAATTATAGACTAACGGTATTTATTTAAAATATTAAAATACCTAACACTATGAATACCGAAAAACACGTTTTCGCGGCTTATTCTGCTGTACAGTGCAATCACTCTTATGGAAAAATTCCTCGTACCACGAATGGTATTACCGCGGCCAATACTTCCAACGTACCGAAAGGATTAAAGTGAACTCTTGTAGATCAAAATTGGTCAAGAATTACACCTGTTCACATTGTTTTCATAAACCATCGTAAAAAGAGGAGGTGATGAACAGTTGTAACGAGTGAACGAGCCTATCCGAAAATGAACTATAATAAACGAACGATAATAAAAGAAGACTCTTCACGAATCCCCTCTATTTACTTGCATGGGCAACTCTTTTTTTATAAATTTAAATATGTAAGTCTAAAAATCCAATTATAATTCGAATATTTATCTTGCTGCAATGGCAGAGTAACATTTTTATTTTTCATCATTAGGATATATATATAAAAGTAATTACAACAAATTATAAAAAGAAATAGACTTGTGTGTGTGTGTGTGTGTGTGTACATACGTATATATATATATACACACATATATATGTGTATTTAATATAATATTAAAAGTCATAAATTTTATAGGTTACCAATATGTACACCAATGAATCTTAATTTAAAATAAACATGATTATGAAACATTGTATATCTTATATAATTAAATATTATACAATGTTTAATAAACTTATATATTGTTGTTGTTTAACGTTTCTTTCCAAATGAAACTAATTCAAAAATAGCACCATTTCAATTACAAGAAGAATTACTCTTCTTAATATTAAAAATAATTAACAATAAAAATATATAATTAATATAACAACTTGAACAAATATTAAACATAAAATTGATAATACTCTAGATAAGAAAAAAATGTATTAAAAATCTGAGACCAATGAAAACTTATCAAGAGCTTCTAAAGCGCAAGCACATAGATAAGAGCATCATTTTTTTAAGCCAATATTTATTAGTTAGTCCGTATCATTCGGCCTCATCATTCATCAACTAGTCCCTATTAGTTAGCAGAACATTATCCTCTGGTCTAGGTTGACGCTTATATTGTCCCTGCGATACTAAATATACCGCCAGTGCTCCAAAAATGACTAAAAATACTCCAATACTGTTTACCAAGATACCCTCAGAAACAAAATTTTGATAATCCCTGTAGTATAAAAGTAATATCATTTTTTGATTATATTAGAACACTTATTTAATTTTTATCAGTATGAACTAACTTTACGGAGAAGATTGCTTTTTCGTTAAGTCCGATCAAACAAGTTGCGATACTTCCAATAAATGTTGCTACACCAAAGTAAACGTGTATTGGCATATAAGTTGCCCTTAATGATACATGTAAACCAGGATAAAGAAAAGTAATAAATCCTGCAAGCAGCTGTAGGAAAATGAACGTTTATACAAGGGTCTTGAAAATTCATATCATTTAAAATACATAAATCTAGATAATTTTTACAAAATATTCACTTACTTGAAAGCAAAACAATATCACACTTGTTAATCCTACCCAGCTATGTAAAGTATACATGTTTGGTATAGGCGGATTCTTTAAATTATGACTATCAAAAACAGCAACCAATGCAATTACTGTCAATAAAATACTGACCGACATCAATCCAGTGTGTATTAATTTTAGTCGCCTCTTTCGAACGTTTCTCTGCGTTCTATATATAAGCATAGCTAAAATTAAAAAAGATCTCTTTTGAGTTCTACAGTCGTATACCTATATGATTTATATAATCAACTTTTGTACCATTAGCATAGAGAAATACAAATCCAATAGTCATTAATAAAGGATGCCAATTAAATTCAAGATTTGGATCAGATGTCCAAGAAAATCCACCCCTAAATTGTGTAATCCATACTATCATTAAAATAATAAGAACGATTCCTGCCAATTCTAAAACTGTAAGTAGAAATGTAAATCCTTCTTCTGGTTTATTCACGGGTGATCGAGGTTGTTCTGTTTGCTCCATATCTGAAAAACAAGAAAGAAATATATATAATTCTTACATTTAAAGGATAAGAATTACTGACTTTTAGACAACGATGTAACATAGATATTATGATCTATTACAAATAACTTTCTTATGACTAACAATATTTTTGCAGAAGCAATTTTAACACAATACTGACCTGTTAAAAGACTGTATGAAGCATGCATGACAATTATAAATATCCTTTGTTATTATGTAATCATTTATTTGTCATGTCATCCATGTAGTACAAATAAATATCTAAGTAAAAATATTTCCAAAGAAAAAAAAACAAATATTGTCAACTCAATAATACGTCGCTATACATAAAATAAATATATTAACACACACACACACATACACATATACATACACAATTTAACTTTACTTCAAGATAAATTTACATACATAATTAAAATCACATGTAACACATATGTTTAAGCGTAAAAGGAAATCATAAAACTAAATGCTTACCTAAGAGTTTATAGGATTGTAAACAGGTGTCAGAACATCCAACAGGTGTGTCTATATCCAACAAAAAACAAGATTCGCGGACTATAAAACGAGATCAATAATATATAGGTAAAATTTGTGAAATGTTCAAGTTAACATACATGCATATATAGATATACACGTATATATAAAAAATATATATTATCTTAGAGATAAATAAACATTTACATATATATCTCGATATGAGTCAAAACGAAACAACAAAGAACGTTGATGCAACTAACTTTATACAAACATGAAATAATACATTAAATTAGATTATTATTACTATTTCCGTTCAGCGAAACTATATAAAATATCGAAAAAAGAAAAATCTATCGAAAGAAACTTTTTAATTTATAAACAATATGAATACTCACTCACTATATATACACATATATGTATATATAAGTTGCTTGTCGTAACTCCTAGTCTATTCTGTGCTCCACTCGAATATAGTAGCAAATAGTTTCGTTACCGATCGGAAAACTTCGGGAATATTCGTACCACTATCGACGTAAGCGGAATATTCAAATATTTCCCTTACGTATCGACGAAAGTTTTGACATATATATATATATATATATATATATATATATATATATATATATATATATATTCACTTAAAAAGCAAATAATTTAGATAACTTTCTTTTTATTATTTATTTTCTTCGATAATCGTAATTGGTACGATTTTAAATTATTTTTATCCAATATTTACTGTGTATCTTCTTATTCACGTTCTAGATTAATTAATAATAGTTTTAAACTTCTTAACCAGGATGTTCTATGAGATTTCTTTTTTATCATAATGGAAAATATAAGGTATTAAATTACTTGGTAGAATTTTTCAATAATTTATATAACACCATTTCATTATTACATCAACCGATGTCATTTCCTAAATGTTTGCACATTTTCCTTGATACTTATCCTTTTCATTCAAATATTATATATAGTTTATTAATTAAAGCATTTACACAACACCATGCTTTTACTGCAAGAAACACAAATTGTAAGAATTGTTATACCCTCAATTAATTCTTGTATACACATTCGAATTATCTTCTAAATAAACACATCCTTGGAAAGAAATGATAAAACATTCCATCAATAAATATCATATACATTCTACTTTAATAAAGTACATTTACTATTTTATTTCCTTTTTTTTTATTTATTTATTTTTTCCTTTTTACTTTTTTGATCTTTCCAAATATGTTTAGCTTCCTGCGGGATCTTTATTTGCGTGGATCACTCTGTATACTGTTCTCCTTAATATTGACTGTAGAAACATCGATTGTATTGTTTAGCCTTATACACACAAAGTAGGTAATATTTCTAATCTAAAAAACACGTTTATATAGAGATAAATCACTTATGAAGTTCATAAAATTTCAAGCGTTAGTAAAAAATAGCTGCACGAGAAAACCGTGTCTATGAATGATAGCTTCGCAACATAATACGATCATTGCACCCTGCATTTCTGTATAATCAAGGAAGACAACGTGATTGTTCGTTCGTATATTCTTGTTTTTTTTCTTTTCTTTTCTTTTCTTTTCTTTTTCTCTTTACTTTACTTACGCATATTATTTTTACAGTTTTATTAGATATAAATTGACTTGTATTAAGGGATTAATGTGCGCTTTGCACAAATTATCCACGATATTATCACCAATGCTAATTTGTGCATGCTTCTCACTGCAAAAGATGTAGGTAATGATGCCAATGTAATTTGAACTGTAACAAATAATGAACAATTAATGAACATAAGAAACATAGAATTTGTATCATATCAAATAAAAGTGAAATGCACAAATACGAGATGGAAATAATATGAAACATTATCTGTACGCAGCAAATAATTACTTGATACTGTCTTCTTTCTAACATCAGCATACTCCTCATGATTCATAGGATAATCTGGTATTGTAGAATGGCAACTGATATCCAAATATCCATTTTCTCCGGCGTGTAATGCAGACACTTCTATCATTAATTTAGCAGTTGCAGATAATAGATGCTTTTTATGCGGAGTATGAGGATAGTGATGTACCAATGTGACATCCACCTAATGCAAAATACATTGTTAGTTGATAAATCCAAAGATTACCTTTATCGGAAAACAAAGATATATTAACAAGTCTTTTTTCTTTGAGTAATGTGCCGTACCTTTCAAAACAACATGCTTGTCGTAGTGTGTATAAAAGTGCATTAATATTAATACTTGTTGCATTAGACAGACCGTGTTAGTAGAAAAGTAAAATATGAAGAAACCCAAGACATTGTGCTTTAAAACTATTTCAGTCCTACAGCTGTACTACAGGTGATGTGAATAAGTCCAAGAAAAAGATTCGCATATGTGCGGTCTTGAAGTGCACACACAGGTGTCTGGTCAAAATATTCCAGGTGTCTCTTTATCCACAATGGCCAATGCTATGATATTATACAAGAACGTGTAAAGCGTGATTAAACGAAGCGTGATCTGATTTCTAATTCATAAGTGATATTAGATGTAAAAACGTAGCACTCTGAATGCACTGGATTCTTAAACTAGTTGCAAACGCAAGCAAAATACTTACTACGCCCAAGATCTAAAAACTAGAAAACACATACAGTGTGTTCTAAGTGCAGTTAATCTCACTGTGATAAAACACAGAAAGTAAGTGTATTTAAATTGTCTCCGAAGCTAACATACAAATGAGTGTATGAAATTGAATTACATTACAAATAAATATTTCAGTCATGTTTTGTAGCTTATATATATATATATATATATATATATATATATATATATATATATATATCCTAAGAAAAATTCATGTATTTATAGATCACTCATTGTCATCTTTAATCTTTGAAATTATTTTATAGACACTTTCCCATTTTGGTATATATATTCGATGTATTAGATGAAATGTATGAGAAGAAAAATTGTATTCAATATTTTAATTCATGTTGAATGCCTCCATATGACTGTGATGTTTATAAATGATAACTAAAAAGAAATAAATAATTTTCTTATTTCTCATTTCTTTCCTAAGATACAAGTCAAAAATGTTGTGCAATTTAATTAGAGTGCAATATTATCGACATACCCTTTTGATATGTGTGGTATTGTGAAATGATACTGGTGCAATAAACTTTATTGCATTATGCAATATGTCAGCTTTTAATTAATTCCATCACAACGTAATATATAAAGTGTTATAGTAAGTGGACAATGTAAAACCTATTGTTTGATCCTTATAACTTATTATTTAATTATACTTAATAAAAATTTAAATATTTTCTAATTGAATTGAAATAAATATACTTTTTTTTTTTTAAGATATTACTACGTCAATCTGAAACCGTTAAAGAAATCACAATGTAAAAAATAAATTTTGGAGGATAATATTTAAATATTATGACTCTACATATAGTAGAGATTAATGAAAAAAGAAATTTTTTCACTACGTATTATAAAATTGTAATACAATATTTTTCACTACATGCCATAAAATTTTAATACCAGTTGTTTCATACTCAGACCCAATCTTAGGCGTAGACAGCGTGGATGGTCTGCAGGATGTAACACCTCTTCAATAAAGTAAATCTCAAGTGGAACTGCTTATACCTGCAGTGCTATCAGCGTAAAATGGAGAGTTCACTAGTGCAGTGTTTTCACGATTTCCATGTCGATCCTCCTCAAAGTAGAAGGTATACTCTTGTAAAATACAGGTCAATCGAGGGTCGATGAAAAGTTCGCAGTGTATATTGACATCTCCCATCTTCCATTTAGCCAGTTGTGATCCATGAAACCTCAAGAACCGCACATGACCCATATCGATCGAAAAATACTGCACTAGTGGGATCGTTTTCCAATAACTATAACTACACAAAACACCCATTTACAAATATAATAAATACATGCAAAGACGCACATCAAATGAATATCTTAACGTGTATATTAATTCGCGTACGTACGCGTGCATATCACTGATTAACACATATAACGCTCGTGAATAATAATAATAATAATAATAATAATAATAATAATAATAATAATAATAACATAATAATATAATAATAATAATAACAGTAATATAATAATAATAATAATAATAATAATAATAATAATAATAATAATAATAATAATAATAATAATAATAATAATAGCGATAAAAATTGTCCATGTGCATACCAATGACTAAGTTTCCATACACACTGACATTGTGGTTTAAAAAATATCTGCACATTGACATGATTTGAATGTGTACATATCTGTATTACGTGAGAAAAAATTGATAGAATTAAGGCGGGAAAGAAAACGAGTTCGATTAGAGCGATCTATGAGTCTTAAATAAATTGTGATGATCTACATTCCTGAGTTCTACCAATAGCGATAGAAAATAACATTTTAAAATGTATAGATAGGTTGAAAAATATCGTGTTTAATCTCTATAGCATGTGTAGTTTGTTACATCGATGAATTTTATCGAGTATATATTTCAAATCATGCACAAGGAGAGAAAACACTATTGCTTTATTTAATCGTATATATATGTGATATGTTTCCATATATATATATATATATGTACTTATGCTTATGTAATATGCATGGGCACCCACGCTTACCTACATATTGTGTAAATATATGTGTTTACGTGTATGCATGTTTTGTGTGGTGATACCTCTTTTCCATTTATGAACCAAGTCAAATGAGGAACTGGTGAAGCCGCTGAGGAGGAACAGTTTGCTTCTAAATTTTCACCGACCATATAAACGCTCTTTTCAAATGTAATCTTCGGATTCTCAGTCTGTGGTACTATTAACAAAACCTATTATTAATACTATATAATATATATATATATATATATATATATATATATATATATATATATTACTGTTTATTATTTTAGCGTTAAAACCTATCATTAATATTTTATAATATTGTATACTGGTATATTATATACTAACATGCTACATATAAATGCATTGTGGATACAGTATGCATATCACTACACAGATGAGGTTATTTTTTTTTTTTTTTAATTATTTACACTTAAACAAATAGATAATGAAAACAAAAAATTAAGTTAAACGAATATAATAAACGAAAACGATACTAACCTATCACTTTCATTTGTACATTATCGGAAGGCTTCGTATAAATAGGAGTTGACATAGAAACTGCACAGTAATATGTACCGGACGCCAAAGAACTAACGTTCCTTAGCTTGATTGTCGTGCCATTTTCCGAGTACTAAAGGAAATATCGTATTTGATACGAGAATTACGAATAAACAAAAGGAAGTAAAATTCTTTCATTTCTTTTTTTTTCTTTCTTTCTTTCATTCTTTCTTTCTTTCTTTCTTTTCTTTTATCTCTCACCTCCATAGATATACCGTCGATCCCCGGTATAACGAATGGTGGATTTCTCTCTTTAATATATTGAAATATTCTTTCCTCATCCTTTATGAATTCTATCTTATATAATTGATCTTCTGCAATACTATGATTACAGTAAAGCGTTGCTGTACTGCCAGACTTAACGTATCGCGGTGCAATTAGCTGTACATGCACCGTACAGGTTGCATCTAAAAGAAAAAAAATTATTATTACCAATAATAATTTATATCTTATCTTTTATCCCAAACATTATCTCAATTCACAGATTCACATAACCCATACATACAGACGTGTTTCGATACAATTTGGACGAATTTTTTCCTAATTAAATTATTATTATTATTATTATTATTATTATCATCATTATTATTATTATTATTATTATTATTATTATTATTATTATTATTATTATATGTTTACACATTTTTTTCCTCTCTTTTTTTTCCCCTTTTAAAGTTCGAATCAGTGTCGATGAAAGACGAATAATCCTAATTAAAGGATACATTTGAAAATTATAGAAAATGATTTCATGAAATTATGTCTAGGTCAATTATAACAGACTTGCAGTGATGTCCTGTTGCTGGGAGGTGTTACCGTATCGATCACAGGAAGCGCGTGTTACGTACCATATATTGGATATTATTAAAGAGATTTGAGATGCTCTGTCGAAACTGTAAACATATCAATATTTCTATCAGCGTGTTGTACCGATAGAAATATTTATGAAAAACGAAAGTGAAATATTTTTTATCACTGACACGGTCACATCGCAATGGTTTTATCCATAAGAAAATTTTTCTTATTCTTTCTTCTTTTTTTTTCAAAAATTACACAATTTTTCAAGAAATTTAATGAACAGGGTTATCTTAGAACACAGAAAATTAACATGCAATCTTGATTAGAAATTAGTTCGATAAATTATAAATATAAATATAATGATGGTTCACTCTCTTAATTTCATTGTGAATACTCCTTATTTATTATTCTTTGCGTTCAATTAATTTTTTTTTTCTTTTCTTTTTTATGTAAAATGATTCGATCCCTTGCATATATATATATATATATATATATATATATATATATATATACACACACATATAATATATATTATATATTATATACATATGGAAAAAATTGTATATAATGAATGCAATAAATAATATTTAATGTTGAAAATGATAAAAAAATGAGCTTCTTAAAATGCGTTAAACAGATGTAGTTCATTGGAATGATAACTTACGTGAGAATAATTGTATAATATATAAGAATACGACTTTTTTCCAATGGACAAATGAACGTGGCATTGTCGAAGACTGCGTTATGTTTTATATATATATATATATATATATATATATATATATATATGTGTGTGTGTGTTATATATATATATATATATATATGAAATATGCAATAAAATTTTTTATTTCTTTTTTATTTTTCCTTTTTTTAATTATTTATTTATTTTTTTTAATTTTTTTTGTAATCTCTACTTTTGCATATTACGAAAGAGTGCGCCTATGGTATAATATATATGTGCCTTTAAACTACACAACTTCGTGCGGAGTCGTCGCTACAACTGGACTGACACACTACATTCGATCGTTCAACAGACCTCCATAGACTACAAAACATAGAGTGGAAGCTTAATATTGTATATTATGAATGTGGACAAAAATATGTATATATTACTTTTTTGTTAGAAAATTTATCACACAAATTTTTACATCATATATTCATGTGTGTTTTGTTTTCCACGCTTAACATGAATGTATTTTAATTTAATTTCTACTTTTACGAATCACACATACACATATATATATATATATATATATATATATATATAGATATCATATATATATATATATATATATATGTATATATATACTAAACTATAAATACTATATCTATATATGTACATATATACATACATGTATATATATATATTGTTATTTATTAATGTTATTTAATAAAATTATTATACTTTTTATATTTTACAAATAACTATGCGAGTGACATTTTTCATATATGAGATTTAAAATTCCCACCTTTTTAACTGAATGGTTTTCGATTTTTACGATCCCTTGCCTCTCTATATCATTTTTTATTCTTTCTTTTTTTTTTTTAAATTTCTATAATGATAATTTCAATAAATATTTTCTGTAACCAGTTCAAATGTTGTATATATATTTATATATATATATATTTATTTATGAAATCATTGTTAGGTTTGATTAAATAAAATGAAATAACTATTATTTTTTTATTTGTTCTAATCGGTCTATATTATCGTAAAATTGTCGTTGTAAGCGCATTTGTAAGTGATGCTGGGTAAAATTTTAACGTAAACCAATGGTGGTGCCACCTGTAAATTTTTAGCTCAGAGATAGAACTAAATTTAATGGCGCCAACTTTGTATCCAAATTTGTTGACCTTATTTTTTTACGTTAATCAATGCTACTGTAATGTTCGAATATAATAATAAAATTGTTTACAATAAATTAATTTGTTATGTTTGACAACGTGCGTAATAATATTTATATAAGGAAAGATTATTTTATAAAAAGTTTTCGTAACATTGATTTACTACCAATCTTCAGCAAAACTCAAATGATATATCCCTAGTATCGTAAATTATAAATCTCTATGTGTAATGATAATAATAATACGTGAAAGCTTCAATGATTCTGTCAGCGAAGTACGAAATGTAGAAAATGTATTTGAATTGTTTAAAAAGTGTAATATAAACTACGGCAATATGGATAACAGAGTTTTGCGATCGGTACGACGTGAAATGACGCGGGATGAGTGTAGAAAATGTTTACGCTATCTAGGTAAGATTACAATAAAAATAACTATTTCTTTAATAAGTAATATAATTATTAGAGCTCGTTGTATGTATTTTATCTTTGCATAATTTTTTTCCTACCATGAGCATACATTACTAGCTTATTTTTTCCCAACTCATTTTTCTTGCTTTAACTTCACCATTAAATGCCTTGATAAAAATAATATGATGATGATGTGATAGAATTTAATTTAATTTTATTTTTGAATAATTTTTCTTGCAAGTCCTTCTGTATTATACTACATGTACTATATGTTACATCTGACCTTACATTAATTACACATCATTGATTTAATAATAGTAATATTACTATGGCATTGAATTTCATACATTTCAATGATAAGAATTATAGGATTTATCTTTAGCATTTATAATGTGTTAAATAGTAAAAAGACATAATGATTCCATGAAATTTTTCATTATATAGAATTAGATGCTTATGGGAATATGGTATCAGTCTTGCGTGCTCAAGGACCTTTAACTAGTAACAAACAAAGATTGCTGCAAGAAATTGCTAAAATTCTTCATATATCTAATGAAAGGCACCGTGCGGAAGTACGTAGAGCTGTTAATGATGAAAAACTTACAGTGATAGCCGAGCAGTACGTATCTATTTATTCTAATTTGTTATATATATATGTATGTATATATATATATATATATATATATATATATCTTAGTAATATAGTATATATAATATATTTAATATTAAACAGGTTAAATGGACCAAATACTGCCATAGACTGGATCATGGAAGGCCGTCGTTCAACTCCACTTTTACCTAGATTGAAAGCAAGAAATGCTTTTACAATGTTAGCAAACAGTCTATCGCTTGCAACTTCCCGTGCTAATGACAATTGTCCGATTGAAGAAAACAAGGAGAAAGAAAAAGGTGATTTATTATTTTGGATGAATTATATTATTTCTTTAATGAAAGACTTAATACGAAGCCTACTCCACTTAGAATTGCTACCTCAAATAATTTTTTTGTTTAACAGTTTATAGAAAATCTTTTATCTCAAGATTATATGATCTTGGGGTGGTGATGTAGTTATGGATACATTTTTGTTCTATCCATTTTATTTTGGTGAAGCCATTAAGTTGACCTTCCTTTGTTTAATATAATGCTACTTCTTTTTGTTATGAAAATTGTAAAGAAGTCATAATTGCATACAACCATAAAAAACTGGTCAGTTGTTAGTTTTTTTGTGTAATATTATTTGGAGTGACTTTTTTATACATTTTTTTTCAATACCTTATTAACCCCTAAATGTTCATTTTAAATTAGATATACTAGATGAATCCAAGATATGTTTCAAAATTGAAAAAAAATCAACAATTGAAGCAGGATCATGTAATGCTCAAGCGACCATCAACTGTAGAAAAAGGTCACTACACGAAGCAAATAAGGTATTTATTAGATCTATAATTATATTTTATATATATTTCTTATATTTATAATGACAATAAAAAAACAAAGATCATATTATTTCTAGGTACTAAATATTGACATGGATCAAGAAAAGAGGCCTATAAAAGTCAAATACCAAGATATTCAGCAAGTTAACGCTACCAAGCAGGATCTTTCTTCGTTCTCACCACCACATAAGGTTTTTATTTTTTAATTTTTGATCCTAACTTTTTACAAGCAATAATGTGCAATTATTTACATGTTTAAATTTAATTCAATAACATAGATATAAAATATCATATTTAATTACACAGGTCTTGGTGTTATCAGCTAATTCATTGGAAACATCGAATCATGCTAATGAGAATGAAACATCGATTGAAGCTAAGATGGAGCAAAGTGAAACAACTATTACACCACATCAGGGTGTTACTATTATCCCGCTATCTGTGACATGTGCAGGATCTAGTCGAATAGGTATAAAAATAATTCTTTTCATTATCAAGTAATCTTCCTTCATGTATTTTATTTAATATTTATTTATCTTTTTATAACAGCACCTTCTAAAGATGTACTGTCAGAGAGTACAAATACTTTGGTATCAGTTCATTCAACTATGAACTGTAGTACCAAAGTTACTACATGTGCAACTAATTCCACCAAGAACAAAGATAAAACAACAGTACAAAATAAGCATAATATAAAATTGTCATTGAATACTGGAACATTAGATAGTTTAACACACATCAGAACTAATGATACACGATCAGAAAATCAAGATATACAAATAGGTGGTATGTTGTTTTCTGATAATTATTTATATATATATATATATATTTTTTTTTTTTAATGATATTTATATTATATTTATATTATAGCTCTAACTTCAAAACCTGAAGTAATAAATTCCAGTTCTTGTGTAAAAAACATACCTTCGACAGTGCAATCTAATGTAAAAACTGTTTCATCTATTAAATCTGCTATATCAAGTATGTATTTGTAACATTTAAAAATATTTTTTTTTTTTTTTGTTATTTTTTGTATTAAGCAATATAATTTTTTATAGCTTATGCACGATTTACAGCTCCTGGAACTATGGTATCAAGCGGTCCTGGGCCACCTAATGTTAAATCTGTAGTAACAACTTTAGCCTGTAAAAAACTGCCAGTTGCGATAATCAATCAACCTACTGCTAAAATGGTATCTATAATTAAATATATATATGTATATTTGATATATGTATACTATATATGTTTATACTTTATTTTACAGCGTGTGACATTAAATTCTGATAAAACTGTAAATATAACTAATCATCCTAATACAAAATTAACGACTAAGACTAATGTAATAGTAATACAAAAGGGAAGTAACAAAGGCATAATGTTGTCTCATGCAGGCAAGGTATTTTATCTTATTGATAAAATTTTTAATATTTTTTATAATAACTATATAATAAAATTAACAATTTATTATTTTTTAGGAAGTATTAGGGAAAGTAATAATGGGAGGAAAGAAATTATCTGTTGCTAACCAACAAAATCCAAGTACTGTTAATGTTTTGCCACATTCTATTAATATAGACAATGGCAATCAAGCGCCAACAGTGTTAACAGCTGCGCATGTAGAAACTATAAAAACAAATATAAAGGTAAATTATTTTGATATATATATATATATATATATATACTTTTATGTTTTGTATTGAGAATATAGTTTTCTTTTTCCATATAAATTCTATGTACATAAAACTTGTCGTAAGACATTGTTCGTATACCCTTTGCAGGAACAAAAGTAAACTATGTATATACAGCACCGTAGCACCTCTCCCTTTTATTACATAATAATAGTTGTTATAAATAATCCAGTATTTCTCCACTATACTGAATTTATTCGATAAAATTGCAATATAGAGTATAAGTAGTCGCTTATTACAGGAAGGAGATAGCAATGAAGTGCATTTAAAAGATACTGGATCTTCTTTGAAAACTAACAATTCGATTACTACATTAGAGGAAACAGTATGTAGGTAAGAATAAAAATCGTAATTGATTGAGAAAAGTACAGAATACATTATACGAATTTTTTGTTGATCAAACATTGTTTTTCTTTCTTCCTTTCTTTTTTTTCTCTTTTTTTTTTCTTTTTTTGATAGAAAATCTGTAGAAGTCTGCAAAAAAATTCATTCCCAAGTAGAAAATACTGTGGATCTTACAAAACTTAAAAGAAATGAAGAAGACCGTATAAATCATAAGCAATTTGCAGATATGCAAGGTATGCTGTGATATTGAATGAATGAATTTTTTATTACGATTTATTACGTCGTTATCTCCTTAAAAAAGTTTCCAAATCATTGACATGTTATTGTAAAAAATTGTTTTTTTTTTATTGATATTGTAATATATCTTCAATTATTTTATATAAGTTGTTTGTATTTATAATTATACTTTATAATAAATTTTTATATATTTTTTTGAGAATATTTATACTAGATTCAAAAAGAGCATGTTATCTTGTGTTCAGATAATTCTCCAAGTGATCTACAGACAGAAGATTCAATATTCGGTATGGAAATCAACACCAATATATTTGAAAATGGATTTCAATCGACTGACACTAATTTAGATAATTTTGAGTGCCTGGTTGAAAATGGCGATCATATCCCGGAAGATAAAAACAATTCGATATCTGTCACTTATAAAACAAACTCGAGTGATTCTTAGTAGTAGATTAAAGTCTAAAGAATACATTTTTTTAATGCAATAATAAAAAAAAAGGCTAATGATGATTTATAGTTTCAAAAACATACATTTTATATAAGAATATATATATATATATATATATATATATATGTTCAATCCGTAAAATATTTTAATACTTTAAATACTGTACGATATATATATATACACACACATATATATATATGTATATATATATATCGTACTTTCAGTCCAATAATTGTTAGAACATATGTTTGTGTTTATATATATATATATATATATATATATATATATATATATATATATATACACACACACACATTGTTTTTTAAAATATTCAAATAAATTATTAATCATGAAACAAAGTAATTATAAAATAAGATCAAGTAAAAAATCGGACTGATTTTTTATATCATAAAGAAATAAGCGCAAATCATTGTAAACAAAATTATTGTGAATATGCAAAACTATTGTGATTTGCAATAGCTTTTTTTATACAAAAGAGTGACACCCAGTGCACGGATCAAAATATTTATGTCTTATAATGTAGTATATTCAATGTTCATTAATATACATCAGTTTCTTAGTGTAATTGTTATTATTATTATTATTATTATTATTATTATTATTATTATTATAAAAACAAATTGGTTGTGATTATTTTATATAATTGTAATGGATACAAAATGATCTAAGAACACGCATGAACATACACAGATTTTTAAAAGTAATCATATATTTCATATTCACATAATTGTATCAGATGAAGTACCATTCTTGTGTGTGTGATCTTAATAGTACATCTTATATAAAATTTTGGCTGTAAGAACCTGCCATATGCCATGCATAAAACTATAGCAGCAGTGCTGTAAAAATAGTGTAAAGTGTAAATATGAAATTTGAAAAAAGTGACACATAACAAAAAAATTAAGATACTTCGTAAAAATAAAGCGAACTAA
This sequence comes from Dolichovespula sylvestris, assembly GCA_918808275.2. Lineage (NCBI taxonomy): Eukaryota > Metazoa > Arthropoda > Insecta > Hymenoptera > Vespidae > Dolichovespula > Dolichovespula sylvestris. Next base: position 5,347,126 of record OU964970.1, on the reverse strand, counting down.
GTAATATAGATAAGAAAATGTAACAAAAGATGATGATATAGATCCTGAAACATCTTTTTACCTTCCTGAAACATTTGTAGCACTCTGGAATGTCCATCCTCAATTATCATAAGATCAATATGCTGAAAAAGTTAGATTCTTTGAATATGTACTTTATGTTATATCTGAAAATAATTTACTAACTAATTCTGTAATATTAGGAATAATTAAGAAAATTATTAAATAAACTATATCATTTGTACAAGATTACAAATATCACAGTAAATATAGCATACACGTACATATACATACATACATACATTACAAAAAATGATTTTATTATTACTAGTAATGACAAAAAATACAGTTAATAATGTACAAAGTATCATTATTAATATGGACGTGGAGGCGGACCTCCACGCATCATACCGGGTGGTGGGCCACGCATTCCTGGTGGCCCCATTGGTGGGCCGCCTCTTCCCATGGGTGGCATTCCAGGTGGCATTCCTATAAAATATATAGTATGTTCTATTCATTCGAAATTATCTAAACAGGCATAAAATATATGAACAAATTAAATTAAACTATTATTTTTACCCATCATTCCTGGTGGTGGTCCCATCATACCAGGTGGTGGTCCACTTACAGGCATACGTGGAGGACCACCTGGATGCATTTGCGGTGGTGCGGATACTTGACCTCTACCACCAGGTGTCATTATTTGTTGTGATGGACCACCAATTCCTCTAACAGGCCCTTGTAAGCCTGCAGGTACTCCTGCAATGCTTGCAGGCATGCCACGACCAGCAGGTCTTCCAATACCAGGACCTGGTGCAGCACCTGGAATAGGTACTCTAGGCAATCCTTCCTCCGGAGGTGGAGGACCTTCTACGGTTAAAGAAACAATATTTTCTCCTCTTAAAAGTACAAAGCCTAAAACACGTTTTTGTTCTGTTTCTGGTTGTTTTGTATTCTTTGGCTTAATTTTACGAAATTCTTCACAATCTCCAAGTATAAGATTCATATGCTTATCGAATGCCTTAAATGTCCCTATAAAGGTTCTAGAATCCTGTAGAATGATTCTGACCCTATAGTTAATGTGCTGAAGCATTTTATTATTTTTGCCGATCGTCTGAAAAATACAATGAATTAATATATAGTATAAAATATAAAAATATAATATATAAATATACATACATACGTTCATCGAAATATATATATATATATATATATATATATATATATATATATATATATATCATTTTTACAATAATAAAACCTCATAATGTAAATGTTAAATTTCGAAAATTATATATAAAAAACTAAAACTACGTCACTATTGACGTTCATAATACGAAAAGAAGCAAGTATTTTATAATAATAATTAAAGGACATAAATAAAAATAATTACAACGTACACTAGTGTTAGAAAACGAAATACTGTTACTTAACCTAACTTCCTTACCATTTTGTCGGCTTTCGAGTACACACGATATTATATTAGTACTTAACAGTCTCCTTATAATAAACGCGTAATAAAATAATATATTAAGTTAATTCATAAACTTAAATAAAAGTCAACTGAAATAATCAAAAGAAAGCATACAATTCAATTCTCTTAGCGAACTTCAGAAACCGGAAACAAAAGAGCGGCGATTTGACTTGAAGCCAGAAAAAGTATCTAAGTGGCGCTATAACTAAAACCATGCAACACCCTCTGCCGTCGAAAAAGTAGATACGGATACATCTTACGGAAGAAACTACATTACCTACGGAAGCCGAAAGTTCGATATTTTTAAAATTTGTTTACATGCACGTAGATGTATTATACGGGAGAAAATTATGTGTGACAGACAAAGGAGTTGCGTATAATTTTTTACGTATGTCGCGTCACCGAGTTCGCGTGCACGTACAAGATTTATGTGAAAGAAAATGAGCAAGTTCTTTTTTCGTCATTTGCCATACATTGCAAAAAAGAAGAACAATTTTTCAAGAAATAATATAGATCAGTCGGCCAATATATATAGGTCAGTTGAGAAAGACCAAAAAATAGGTTAAATCGTTTCTTCCTCGTTTACATTTATACGTATATGTGAACACGCTTCTGCTGCGCTGTGTAAGAAATGTTAACAGGTAAGTATTTTTATCGTCAGTCTTGACCCTGAAAACAGTTATTTCCATGAAATTATATAGAACCAGTGAACTGATACTTGTTCTAGAAATTTATGTAGGTCATTATTATTATGAAGTACTTACGAATATATACACTTTTTAACGAAATATTATCATTTCGTTTGACACTATTAATATTTTTCACTAATAATTTCTTTAATATTCGATCCTCTAATTAAATATATTTAAAAACTGTTAACTAATAATATAGAAAAAGTATTGACTAATAATTAATTTATAATTAAACAATATTACGTTCCATAAAGCGTCGCGTAGCTTTTAAGACGCGTTGGACTTGTAATAAATTTCTTTCGGCGCGCGTCGATCGTTTAATGTCAACAAAAATGACACCTTGGCAAGGACCTTGCGAGCGACGACGTCAGTTTCCTTTCGTACTCCGAGGAATAAACATGGATACACGCTCTTTCCGTGCCGCCACATTCGACCATCTTACAGATACGATCATTTCACAATTATCTGAACAATGCACAATGCGCTCGGAGTATAATGAGGTAACAATTAAATAATATTACGTTTCGTAAAGCGTCGCGTAGCTTTTAAGACGCGTTGGACTTGTAATAAATTTCTTTCGGCGCGCGTCGATCGTTTAATGTCAACAAAAATGACCCCTTGGCAAGGACCATGCGAGTGACGACGTCAATTTGGATTTTTGTTTAATAAACGCTCAATATTTTCCATTATTGAATATTTATAAATGATCCAATTCGAAACCAGTAATATATAATACTTTCAATGTAATGTCATATATTCGATATAATATATATCATGTTTATATATTATTCAGTAACAAGTAATATCGTGGCAATTGCTGTTTGATAGAGGAATTTATCAAAGACATTAATACATGTTCGTTTGTTTTAATTAATTCATTTTATTAATTCCCTTTCTCACTGTTTTAATTCACTCACATATTTTCTTCATTCTTACGAAACAAAATATTACACTCTTGCAATACGAATAAATGCATTTTAGTTTAGGAGGTTGGTTCTATAGTAAGAAGAACATTGTTCTGAAGCAGAAGAACTCATCTTTTTTTTTATATATTTTGTGTTTGAAATTAGCATAGCATAGTATGGAACAGCACGGCATACGAATATGCAGTACAATATAGATAAGATTTTATCTTATTCGTTAATATTCAAATACCATTGAAATAGAATTTCAAATGTCGTACTCATTTAAAAAAAAAAACATATTGTTTTATTTTTATGTATACTAACTAATGTAATGTAGATGAATGATAATCTCTTAAATGTATCGGAAGTTAAGTTTCTTTGGTGTTATATACGAAAAAAAAGAAAAAGGTAAAGAAATCTTACATAAGCATCATATGCAAATGAAATACAATTAAATAGGTATTAATCAATGTAGTTTACGATAGAGTTATAATTACACACACACACACACATATATATATATATATATATATATATATATATAATTATAATTGAAAATATAAAATACTATTAAATAAAAATGTTTAATTACGTACTAGAAAAATTCGGAGTAGGTGTGTTAATAGTACCCCAAAACAATATCAATTTTGTAGGATTGTGTCTAATGAAAAATAGGAAGGGTCTGTTAGCTAATAATCTTTGTTGTCTACCATCCCTTTCTAAGATAATTGTAGTTGCTGCTGCAGCTTCAGTACCCTTTTCGTTAATTTCAATGTCTACTTTATGTAATACCTCATCGGCATATAAACCAGGATTAGTTACAGTCGCGCTATTTCTAATATTGTCCAACCCATATGAACGGAAATTTCTACTTTCAACGATACGGAGAAATTCTTCGGACATAGGTCTACTTTGTCTTCGAACTCTTTTAACGTCATTTACATCGTCGATCAATTTAGTTTCGATTCCACGTCGTTTCCTTTGCGTCCTTCTTATATTAAATCCGTTACCCCATTGTTCGATATTATAATGGCGAGTATTGTCAGTATATTTGAATAAATGTTTTCTATACCTATGCTCATCATCCGTATCGCGAAATCTTGAGAAAATTAATTGATCTTTATTGTTCGACTGTTTATTTTGATCGTTAAAGTTTATATTGCTTTTAGTTGTCGGATTTGACGCTACATTTGCAATCAGTTCTCTTGAGCCTGGCGATAACAAACTCAAATCTGATGTTGCTGGATTAAACAGAGATGTTAAGCCTAAACTCTGGAGTACTTTTTTCAATTTTAAAGAACTGGTGATCTTCATTTTAGGCATCCCTAATATGGTGGTTTGATTTTTCATATTTTGAATTAAATATTCAATGATCTCTGGCGTCAGTGTCCTCTCAAATTCGCCCAATGCTCTTGCACCTTCCGCCTTAGGTAACATAATATACATAGTGGTCTAAAAATAAGAAGAAATTGTTTTAATCCCATTGGATTTATGTACAAATGAATTTAAAAAAATAAATAAATAAATAAATAAATAAATAAATAAACGTTTAACTTACATCTAATCCTTTATATGGTAGACCAACTATTTTAACGCCATAATTTTTATCCTCGTAAAAAGGAAAATCTCCTGCATTGTACATCATGTCCACTTCGATCTGTTCATTTGGTTCGATGAAAAATTGTTTTCTACCAGTAACTTCCGATAAGAAATATCTATTCCATTCGGCATTGAAGTATAATGCCGAAGCAATGATAATTTTCGTGGCAGGTGATGGTACATCATTTAATATCGTTGAAATCTTTCCGTGTGTTTTTTCGTTTACCCACGCATTTATTTGGTCTTGTGCTTCCTTTCCTCTTGCTTGAAAGTCGAGATTCATTACCGCACTTTGGTATACATTTTCACTGATCGTCCTAAATTCTGGTCGAATTGGGAAACCTTCCTGATAGTGTCGTTAAGAAAGGTATGAATTATTTTCGAAAGATAAAACAAAAAAGAAAACAGAAATTTCATTTAAAAAGAAAAAAAAAATCCTAAAGTTTTTTTTATACCTGCAAGAAAATTGCATTAGCAATGTCTATAGTCCTTGTAGATTCAATAACTTGCTCATGAACCACGGAAATCAATAATCCGAACAATTGATGAACGAACTCCGAATGCGTAGAAATGTCTACTCCCGTGGCAAGTCCAAGGATTCTCGATGCCTCGTCGAATGTTATACCAGCTGATCCTAAATGAATTAATGCGAGGGATCCAGCTATATTAAGTGGCGAGAATACTATATTGTCTTTTTCGTTTTTCACCGATGCCAGATTGTTAGCGTATATTACATTTTGGATATTTAGAGCCAATTTCGTGACACCTTTCGAGATAATGTCATTCGCCTGAAGAAGAAAATAAATAATGTTCCAATGGAAAATCGAACATTTCATTAAGAAAAAAAAAAAAATCTTGGGCTATCTTACTCGATAAGCCCAATCTATCGGTAATGACTGAGCAAGTGGTGAAATCGGTGTTGCAACCGTGTTAACGTTTATCTGTGATGCGGATTGAGATAAGGGATCTTTCGCTTGTCTGGAGAATTGATTTTCGATAGAATCGGGTGACGAATAATATGTCATTGATGTCGATGGTGCTGCATAATATGTCATGGGTGCTGCTGTTGGTGGTGCATAATATGTCATGGGTGCTGCTGCTGGTGCATAATATGTCATGGGTGCTGCTGCTGGTGCATAATATGTCATAGGTGCTGCTGCTGGTGCATAATATGCTACGGGTGCTGCTGCCGATGTATAATATGCCATTGGTACTGCTGCTGCTGCTGGTTCAGCGTATGGAACGACAGCTGGATATGATCGTTGCTGATTATTGGTATAAGCTGGATAAGTCTGGGTCTTCAGATATTCGTATTGATCCGGATAAATCAATTGTGATTTACCCAAGACGATTAGTCCCAGGAATATTACAATCGTCGTCATTTCTAAAAATGAAAATAATTACATGTTTCGATTACAAAAAGAAAAAACAAAAAAAAACGAAAAAGAACGCAAAGAAATAATATTTCTTTTTTTTTTTTGTTTTATTTTGTTAATAACAATGGCCTTTCCTATCGTTGCAGTTGTTTTTAGCGTGAAACGTATTTATGTGTCATATTTTCTATCTGCTTTGGGTGACGTGTTCGGGCAGTCAAATTAGTTTGCTTACAAAAAGTAAACATGGTACGATTGTCACAATCGATAATGTTCTTTTATTCATTAGGTGACATTCCAAACGCATGATGATCTAATAAATAATTACTTTTATAATTTACGGATAATTTCTCTCTCTCTCTCTCTCTCTCTCTCTCTCTCTTTATCTATCTTTTTCTTTCTCTCTATCTATTTATCTTTTTTTTTTTTTTTTTTTTTTTTAATCACGATAACAAACATTCGAGAAATTCTTTGATATTTTGGAACACACGTGAATAAAATCTAGTTTTAGAAATAATAATCTCTCTGAATGTTTTCTCAATGATACGAGACGAAAATAAAAAAAAAAGGAACGTTATAATCAGAACAAATGAAAATATAATGCTTTTATCGATCGTTTTTAACATCCATGCACTTTACCATTATACATAGCCTTCACTATACTTTTATAACCAGACTATTGCATTTTAACTTGGTTAGAAAATTTTAGAAATATTTGATATATATATATAGGATGATTGAAAAGTTCTTAGATGGGCCAAAACTTGTCGAGTGATTTTAAAAATCAGTTTTTTTATTTTTTTTTTTTTTTATTTTTGAGAATTTATAGTTTCGCAATTGTGGTTTTACGAGCTGAAAAAAAAAGTTAGTCCAAAAGGTCTTACAACAGGTGTTATTAAATATTAAAACTCACATTGGAATCTTTTGACTCGCCTAAGAACGAAAATGTCCATCCCGTATTTCGTTGATAACTTTTATTTTAATTTTTATTTTATTTTTAATCGTATGTAATCGACGTAAGCTTGCCAAGCATTGTAATAGGCATTATTATAATATTATTATTGTTTTTCAAAAGTTGAAAGGTTTACATTCCGATGGAGAAACAGTCGATTTCGAAATACTTAATGTCATTAAATGGTTATTTATTTCGCAACAAAGAAAACTCAAGGCCATTTATACAATATATATATATATATATATATATATATATATATATATATATATATATATATATATTTATCCAAAATTATTGAGAGATTATAATCCATATAAATATTAACGAAGTTTAAATGATTTTATATTATTCAAAAATTACATCGACTAATTATGTTTTACAGCTTCTTCTTCCTATCCTTTCTTTTCTTTTCCTTTTTTTTTTTTTTGAATTAATAAAAATCATAATGTGAAGAATAGATGTAACGACAGTTCGAGGAAAAAAAGTAATATGTGAAATAATAATTCTTTTAGGATACTGCCATAATGTAATTCATGATCATAATCTCAATTAAGTAAGGTTTGTAAATGGCGTGATTGTCTAACCAATAAACATGAACGTATGGATGACCTTAACATTCTAAATGTCAGTTCAGTTCTTTGCTACCGATTTCAATACCGCGTTCTATTTTAGTTTCGAGCGTTCTTTTCTAAACTTGATTTAAAACTATATTGCATACGGTATCGAACTTTTTCTAACCGTTATGACAAGTTCTTATACAAATTTGCAGCCATAACCGATGACGAAGCTAATTAATAATTAATATTTATAAAATAACGAGAGAGAGAGAGAGAGAGAGAGAGAGAGAGAGAGAAAGAAAGAAAGAAAGAAAAAAAAATTAATATACAAGTCGTCAGATAGCGTGATAGAGAAAATACCAAATGAAACAAAACTTTTATCGATTTTTATTGAAATCGTCTATGAAAACTAGCTTCTCTCGAATTTGATATGCAACAAGGGAAAGGATCCTTGAACGTACAACGTACATATACACATACAGGTAACTTTTATTAAAAGAATGAATTATTCTAAAGTCATCGTCAATGCGTGATTGCACCTTGTGTATCGCGTTGGATGATCGTTGGAATAACGTAAGAGCGTGACAATTTACCGTGAATACTATTATTTATTAAAGACGATACGATGGGAAGGATGGACGGATGTGCGGTTTTAAAGTATACCAAAAAAAAAAATAAATATTGTACTAACCTTTTCCAAATGAGAGAATGTAGTATTTCCCTTTTAATTTCTCGTAGTAACAAAGAAATCGTTTGCGGTGATTGTATTTGAATGCTCGATCTTTTTTAAATTAAATTTAAAAAAAAAAAATAAATAAATAATAATAATAATAATAATAAAAAAAAACACCAAAATAATAAAATATTCTTGGCTTATGAATACACTCGACGGAAGAAGAACTGGAATAACGTTCGTGTCTTGATTCACCGTTTTACGAGGACATCAGGTCCGAACGGTAATATCACTTAACTTCGTCGATCTCAATCTCGATCTCAAATTGAAACGTTCAGACCAAGAGTTCAATTAACGTCAAACGAGTTACGGTTTACTTTATATATCGAAACGTTTCGTTACGATATATATATATATATATATATATATATATATAAATTTTTTTTTTAAACAAAAAAAAAATTGGCGGGATCTTAGAATTCAACGTATTCTAAAAATATAAATTTTTAAATATTCTCTGTCGGAGATATATATATATATATATATATATATATATATATATATGTACGCGCGAGAGAAAGACGTCAGGACGGGGTCTTTCCAATAGCACGACTGACTCGTTCGTTTACATGTATATATATATACACTCGAGATTACTGCGTTTCATGAATTTTTCATCCCCTCCACGCTGCCACGATAGCCATGTGTGTTAGAAAAAGAAGCGTGGGTTCCTTCCGTTCGTGCGAAAGTAGAAAAGAGGTGACTAAAAAAGAGGTGACTACAAAATATGCACGAGCTTATTATTTCGTGAAAATTGACCTCGTAAGAATTTTTATAAAAAAAAAAAAAAAAAAAGAAAAGTAAAGAAAGAAAGAAAAAAAAAATAGAAAAATTCGTCGACACAAGCATACACAATTTTTTCCTTTATTCTTATCGATTGTGATCGATGGCTATTCTCGTAAGACGTACGAATTCGAGAAGATTTTCCGTTCGTTTTGAAAATTTTATATTCGGGGAACGACCATGTAAAAAATCGTTAAAAATTTGTTTATAAGATGAAATAATTCGTTATCGTTTTGTCGGCCAGTTCACCTGGTATATCCGCGAACAATGTTCTAACGTTCGAGGTAATTTTTAATATCGTAATTTTAATTTTCGAACGGTGTTCATTGTCTTTTACTAAGAGATCGATAAAAAAAAAATTTGAATTTTTGTATTCTTTATAAATCATAAATTTTTATTCTCCTTTTTATTCTCTCTTCTATAAATCTTTATCTTCTATACGGTGTTATTATGGATCTTGTTCTTGCTAGACGAAGATTTTTTCCTTGTGATGAAAAGTCGGAAACTGGTATTTTCCAGACATTTTACGTTTCATTAGTTCCATCAGAGATATATATTACTTTGTGTGTCTCTATTTTTCCAACGAGTCCAAACAATTGGTGCAATAAAAATCTTTTTAAGTACATCCTTCGTATCTTTTTCTTAAGATCTTACAATTAGTTATATAAGAAAAGGTTCACGTTCCTCAAATGATTCTGACGATTCGAATGTTTTTTTCCATGAATTTCTATACGCTTTCATTTATTTTTTTTTTTTGTATCTTACACGAGTTTATCATAGAAATAAAATTAAAAAAAAAATATATTATGGAAAAAACTCGCACGTTTAACTTCGAACTTATTCGATATATGCGTATTTTGTTTTTACCGAATGAAAAAAAAAAAAAGAAATTAAAAGTAAAACAAAACCAAGAAAAGATCATCGGTGTACTAAATGATAAAAATATTGCGATATAAATAATCACGACTGTAGGACGAATTACATGGTATTTCTTAATTTCCATTATATATTTTTCTCTTTTATTTTTATTTTTTTTTTTTTCTTTACTCGTGTTTCAAAACAAATCGGTTTATTTTAATTAATGGTTTGTCCAAAAAGATGCCATCCAACGTCTTAGAAATGAATAGAATCATCGCGTCAAAGAGTAAAAACATAAAAGACATTGATTCTCCGTGCATAAAATTAAAAAACGGAACTGATAAATTTGAAATTACGTTCGTTCAAGATTGGTCTACCCGCAGAATTACATACATATATACATACATAAATATACGCATACATACACACGTATATATGGATGTACGCACATTCCTAACACGGATAACAGTAGTTTGATTAGTCAGACTTCCGTTAATAGATAGTAAGAATCGTCAGATAATATTATTAACAAATCACGTAGAAATTTGTCATGTTCCATGGAAACTCTCTTGGAAATTCCAGAACTTTTAACCCGTACTTTATCGCTTTCTTTCACTTGTTTTTAATTTTTACACAAAAAGAGATTATAGAAAATATATTTTGTCATAAAGCATAGCTGTTTAAAGGATTTATTTATTGCAAAAAATTTAATTATTTTTTAAGAACTTTCTCTCTCTCTCTCTCTCTCTCTCTCTCTCTCTCTCTCTCATTTTCTCTCTTTCTCTATCATAAAAATTGAATTAAAAGAAAAAAGTCAAATCAATATATATATAACGTTTCACTCTTTCTCTTTTCCTTTGTCTTTATTTTTTTTCTTGTGCGCATGATATATAATCACTTTATTAATAAGTTATGTAAAACGTACGTCTCGTATAAAAAAGTTGCTCTCGTTCAACACGTTAACATTTTACCAACATTGTTACAAATCAAAGATAAATAATCTACCATTTAAACTGCTATTCTTAAACGTCAATAATACTGCTTCGTTTTTTATCTACATCAGTAACGTCCAAGTCGTTACCGAGACTTCCAACCCTGCCTCTCATTCCGATGTTATTTCCAACTTGTCCCGTTGCTTTCAATTTTTCCTGCATTTGCGCCAATATGTCTTGCATTCTTCGTATCTGCGAGAGGAGAAAAAAATAAATAAAACACATACAGTCTTAATATCGATATAATATAATACTTTTTTTTTTATTGTAATTTATATGTATATATGTGTGTGTGTGTGTGTGTGTGTGTGTGTATGGATTGTTTGAAAATTTTGTATCGTGCAAATTAGATTATAATGTATATATTTGTTCTTACCTCTTCATCCTTTTGCAGGAGCAACCTGTCTGTGTCAGATATATTGTTTTCAAAATGTGGTCCCGAATCTCTTTTCAATTTACTGTAAAAAAAAAGGAATATATACATATATATATATATTTATATACATACATACATACATACATACATACAAATATATAACATTTTCATTAATAAAAATAATTATGCGTGCGTATATGAATTCACAATGTATACTCTTCTTCTTCTTCTTCTTTTTTTTTTACAAATTCTAATGTACCGAATGAAATAGAAAAAAAAAGAAAGGAAAGGAAGATATTCGAAAATATTCATCGCCGATCCATGCAATATTCTTTTCTATTTCTTATTATTCTCCCGAGTCGCATTATTTTGTTTACAGCCAATATTACAATCTTCGATTATACATAAAGATATATAATGTACAGGGTGTATAAAAAATAAGTGTAAAGAGTATCATAGGGGCGTTCTACACCTTCGGATCGGTGGACATTTACAAAAAATAGCGCGTGCAAATTTGACCATGATCCCGAAATTGAAGGTCAAATTTTGTTTTTTTTAGCATCGTATTCTACTCGTCGCGAGGACAAAAAGTGTAAAAGGAAGCATGGGTACATATAATGTATGTGTGTGTTAAAATGTGGTGTTTTTATCTGACACGATATAATCCGAATTACAAATTGATGACAATGAATTATTTTATTGATAACTGTTGGGACAACTAAACGTAGAAATGACGTCCGCAAATATGATGTTTCTTTTATAAAAAAAAAAAAAAGAAAGTCGATTGGAAGTTAATCGTTTACGTTTCTTTTCTTTTTTACAATATCATTGATCAAGCGTAATTAATTATCGAAATTGAATGAAGTTCATTCATTTGGTTCGTAAAAATAATGTTAAATAATACAATCAAGCTATTGATAAGTAAGTGTCATATCAATACATAAAGCGTTAGATATGTTATCCGAGACGTCATAGAAAAGATTGTATCAATGTAAAATCAAACAAATCAAAAAGCATATCTATATTTAGTAACAATTATTGTATGTTGGTTTAATTTCTTTTTTTACACGTGGACAAAGTGTGTTTTACATATATATATATATATATATATATACGCGCGCTCACGTTTGATTTATATTCACTCGTAAAAGAAAGTCATAGAAAATTATTGTCTTGACTTATTTATTATTTTTCAAGGTCTTTCATTATTTTAATATATGTACAAGGGGGATTACGTGATCATGTTCGATTCTATTGTGTTTGAATCATCTTAACGATATATGCGATATCCTTCAATGAACTTAATTAAATCCATCGAAAAAAAAAGAAAAGAAATACCAATGATTGTATGCGATTTAAAACACGTGATACGTTATAAGTGATAAGATGACGAGATAATATATAAATAAACAGTCCACTCTTAATGAAATTCTTATCAAATTCATTATATTTATGACGTTTACTTCGACGTAGTAATTTTTGTTTTCTTTTTTTTTTTCTTTCTTTTGTTTTGTATAGCTAACTCTCACTTTCACAGAAATATTCTTATCCTTAAAAGAACACCTCTTCATATTTATTCTCATTGACTCATTTAAGCTTCAAGGAAGTAATCGCTGCAACGTTTACACAATGATAGCAATACAACAAAACTTCATACCAGTCATCGCTATGACCAAAGAAAACCATGCAATTTCTTTTCACAAAATCAGTACTGAGGTGGATTGTATCGAATTCGTTTCACAACTGGTACGTACACACTCATATATATATATATATATATATATATATATATATATATATATATATCGTTAAGATGATACAAATTTTAATAATATAGAATTCTTATAAACAAAAATTTAATAGAATTTGTATAACTGTTGCTCATCGTCGGGCAATAATTCAATGAATATTATTTTAATATTCATCGAAAAATTTTGTATGAATATTATATTCGTATATTCGTCGAAAAAAATTTTGAATGAATTACTTGTATCGTTAAAGGATTTCTTCGATTATTTTTTTCACCGTTAAATATTAATCAATTTCACTTTCAAATACTTATATCTCTGATAACATCGAGATAACGCTCTACGTATGAATCGTAAGCATGCATAAATACGTATGTACCTACTGAAATACAATAATTATTTACATGCGTAAATACCTCCGTTCCCGTATTGCTTGTTGTGATATTTGTGAAATGCATTGGGCCCGAAAATTCTCATAATGTACATCTTGCGTTACGTCCTTAAGATCTTGCATATGCGTTGATATCAGCATTGTTCGGAGTTTCACAAAGTCGCTGTGCTTTGGATTCTCGACTATGATCAAAATTATAGCGTTGAAGGAATATAAGAAAACTTTTTGTTAAATGGATAACTGAAAAGTTTCTTCTTTTTTTTTTTTTTTCTTTTCTTTCTTTTCATTGTTTTACTTTTTTTTCTTCTTTTCTCCCTTTTCTCCCTTTTCAAAGTACAACGAAAACCTATCGAAATGACATTCGCAATGTTTTTCAGCCGATCGATCGTTCAATACTTCCACTGCCAATATCCAAAGAGAGATATTACAACGCGAAAGTGCTCTTCTGCACGATGATATTATCAAACTGCAATATACCGTGGTATACGATTCGAAAAAAAAAAAAAAAACGAAATAATCCATTGATCATTATAATACACGTGATTTGGTTGCACTTACATTGTTTCATCGGCGTCACAAACCTGCTTTATTATATAAAGAACGTACAGTATTATGCAAGCGATGGTATGATGTGTAGGATCAAAAAAAAAAAAAAAAAGAAAGGAAAGGAAAGGAAAGAACATAAAAATGCAGCATAAAAGAGTTCACCTTCTACGACTCCCCAGGGATATTGTCGACCGTGAACTTTCCTTCCTGCTACTTCCAAAACGGTAGAACTACCGACGACCGCAAAAGGTATACATGCTTTCAATTCTTTATCCTGTTGTTTAAATTCTTCGTCCTCGTCGCTATCACAATCGGGGAATTGATATATCTATGTAAATACAAATCAATTTTTATCTATATCACGTCTACAATTTGTTTTCTTTTTTCTTTTTTTTTTTTTTTTTTTTTTCATCGAAACACATCGAAAGATAGATACGATTTTAATAATATATATATATATATTATTATTATTATATAAAAAAAAAATAATAAAAAGAAAAATTATAAAAGGAAGAACCGACGAAGTTTACCTGAATTTCATGTTCTTCTATGTCAGCAAGAATTCGTTCCTTCAATTTTTTAACTTCCTGTGTGGTAAGTGTATCGGCTTTTGCGATTACAGGGACTACGTTAACTTTCTTATGTAAACGCCGCAACACTTCGAGATCCAATTGCCGCAAGCTGATAATATTTTACAGATATTAATACCCAATAAAAATCGGGGAAATCATTTAAAAGTGGTTTAATATTTTTATTGTTTATTTTTTTACTTACCCATGACCGTACGGTGGTATAAAATATAAACAGCAATGTACCCTATTATCTTGAATATTTTTTCGGTTCAATCCACTTTCATCGGTGAAATATTGACGGAATTGTTCGTCGATATATGCCAAGCATGGTTTCCACGTGTCCTCGCAATTAACAGCATCACCAAATCCTTTTGATATTCGAATGAAAAATTTGTCATAATTATGTAACTCGTATGATGATATGCAAATCGCACGATAATATTTAAATAGTACATAACAGTATATATAATTTGTAAACTTTTTCTTCTCGAGACAGATGGCCAAAAAAAAAAAGAGAAAAAGAAAGGTGTATTATTTTATTAATTATCTAATTCACCTGGTGTATCTACGATCGTCAGACGTAATCTAACACCTCGTTCCTCTATGTCCATCGTTTTCTTTTCAATCGTAGTAGTTTTATCAATGCGCTCTAATAACAAAATTTGTTATAATCCGTATGATAAGTATATAACGATGATTTAATAAATTAAAATAAAATAAAATATCAAGAGATTATAATAAATATATTTATATGTTCAATTAAATATGTACGTACAAACCTGAAGCATCTGGGATACGTCGTTCTTTGTATAAATCACCAAGAAAAAGACTATTGATAAGCGTCGACTTTCCAAGTCCAGTTTCCCCTAATACCATCAATGTAAATTCGAATCCTCTTTTAACCGATTTTCTATGTACTTGTTCGGGAAGAGTCGCAAAACCGATGTAATCCCTGTTTTATCAAACAGAACAAATAAATAATTGAACATTTACGTTTAATGAATTATTTAATTAAAATTTATTTTTAAATTTATTTATAAATTATTTCATAATTTTCAGTTCGATATATATATATATATATTTATTTATTTATTTAATTCATAAGATTAGTAATAAAGAAAAGAAAAGAGAAAAGAAAGATATGTTTATATCTGCTTAGTGAAGATTATAAAAACTCACATTATTCTAGTCACAAAAGATGTAATAATTCGTTATATATATATATATATATATATATATATATATATATATATATATAACTTCAAGCTTTTTGTTGTTGAGACAAACTTCTCATCGAACGTTTGACGATTATTTAAATGACTTTTATTTATAATCTTAGAAACTTATTTTGCATTAAACCTCATCGATGATAAAACCTAGTAATGATCAACAGGAAATGGCACACGTATTATCGGACATATCAACACACTATGTACTGGTATGTATTTATCGTTCCACTAGAATAATAAAAGTAAACTGTCAACTCTCTAGCAATGTATTGTATGCGTCTGGGTTGCGAGAACGCCCGTTGCTTCTTCGACCGTCTGCGCTGACGCACTATTGTACCGGCGATCAATAATCAGTACTCCTATTTTTTCTAATCCTCTCTCTCTCTCTCTCTCTCTCTCTCTCTCTCTCTCTCTCTCTCACTCTCTCCCTCTCTTTCTCTCTCTGTACGAAAAACACCGTACAGCGAGGTTCAAACTTTACGATCGTTAATAATCAATGACCACAGCAAAATTGATAATTTCTCTTTTTTAATGTAATTAATATTTGTGATTTATTTAAAAAATTATATATATATATATATATATAACGATCAAGTTACATTGGAAATATGTAACAATAATAATTAAAATCGAAAATAATATATATTCTTTTTTTTTTCTAATTACAATATTATTGTATAGTTATGCAAATTAAAATTGCATTATTGCAATACAAGTGTTTCAGCTCCTCCTCTGCGCACTACAATGCCATCGTTGTGCTTACTATCTTCTGCGCATCGAATTTTGCAAGTGAATATTCTACGATTAATAAAAAATAAAAAAGATTATTTATAATTTTATCTCTCGAATTGAAATATACGGCATTGGTTGTACGCACGCTGCTATTTGATTCCATTGCTGCGTTTGCTTCTCATTTTTACCGGCATCTTTCTCAAGATTTTCTTTTTGAAGTTTCAACTTTTTCATAATCTCTTCTTCGATCGCAATCGAATCGCTCAGCTCGTCCTTTAAACTTCGAATATTATCGGAACTTGTGGATGCCTAGGAAAAATTGATATAACATCTTTTTTAAATAATTTTAATCATAACGATACTCATATAAACGAACTTACATCCATTTCTTTTTTTATTCTTTCTTCCAAACTTTTCATTTTGGATATTGCCTCTTCGAGCCTATCTATTTCTTCCTTATCCTTTTATATAAACGTGTATATTATATTTTTTATCATAAGCAAATAACACGCGCGCGTGCACACATTTTACACGTTACCTTTCCTATCTTCTCCTTTAATTGATTTATTTCAAATAATACATTTCCTGTTGGACTTCCGATAACTGTTTCTAAAGTGGACTGAACCGTGTTAGCTCTTCTATAACGTCCCTCCAAGTCACGGGACTTTTGTCTTAACGCCTGAGTTTCTGTATCGACATAACGCAAAAATAAAAACGTTAAATATATGTGCCCAAATGTTATTATAAAATTTGACACGTATACCATTTAATAAAGGTAGAAGTTTGACACGTAGCGCGGATATCATTTTGTACAATTGCAAATTCGTTGAAAATGCATTGGCCGACGTATAACTGTCGGGAATCGATTGCTTTCCCAAATCTAAATTTTTATTTCCTTGATCCATTAAAGCTGCCTGAAATATATGAACGATGGATACGATAATAATAATTTTTTTTTTTTTTTTTTTTTTTTCAAATGAATTAATCATTTTGTCAATTATGCCAAAAAATACCTTTGCCTTAAGAATAACGGCCGTACGTTGCAATACACCAATTTCGGCTTTCAACGCCGCCAATTCTGCCCTGTTACGTTTGTACGTGATACTTTTGATTTTTAAATGGGCAACATACTTTTTCAAATCCTCTCCCTTAGGTGCCATCTCCTCCATGAAGATTTTCGATTGTTCTCTTTTCTCATCGAGCTTCGCTTGTAACTCCTTCAAACGATCATCCGTATTCTCTAATCGTTCGAGTACATTTCGTTTCATATTTGATATTGTTGTTGCTTGTTGACGAAACGGTTCCATTTTATCATTATCAGTTTTGGTGATCTACAAATGAACAATCAAATGAATAATATATATATATATATTTTTTTAGAAAGAATAAAAAATAAATATATCGCGCTACCTTTGTTTCGACTAAGCCTTGAATTTCTTTCGTTATTAAATCTAATTTGTTCCTTAAAGTTGTTATTTGATCTGGCCCCAAATAAGAATATCCTCGTACCGACGTGAGAGCAGCTATGCGTTTTTTCTTCATCTCGATTTCATAAGCCAACTTCTCTTTCATTATGGCAGTCTGTACGGTCACCTCGTCCGTTAGATGTTGTATTAATGTTTGAGGTGTCATTTCCTCACTGGTACGTTTTAATGTTTGCAACTCACGTTCTATTCCTTGAAAGGATATCTATATATGCAAATGAGATCGATCAGATATAGTGCGCCACGACTATGCCAATTAATATTGATCGTTATTTAATATTTATAATGTTAAATTTGATTTTTAAGCGCGCGCGCACGCGCACACACACACACACACACATTACGTTAAATGAAAAATGTTAAACGTTAAATGAAAAATGAAATTATAAAGATAGTGAATGAAAATTGTATGTACTTGTAAACCAGACATTATTTTGCTTTCTTGTTCTTTTTGTAAAGCAAGATCACGTTCTCGATCTTTTTCCATGCGTAAGGCACGGGCCGCATCCAAGAGATGAAGTGCAGGTTGAGCTTTAACTTTCATCCTCTCGATACGTTGCAGAACCGCCTGAAAAAAATATTGAAACGTTGATCTTTTTGAAAGGTCTATCGAGAAATAGAAGAAATATTTCATTGACTTTCATCGGCGGTCATCTACCTCCTTTTCTTTTTCCATCGCTTTAAGATCTTCGGTAAACTCGGCAGCGATCTCAAAATTCTAAATATGAATGAGAATTGTTAATGAGAAAAGCGGCAAAATTATTTCATTATAGTACAATACAGTATACCTTTTTACCGATCTCCCTTTCCTTGTGAACAGTTTTAAATTGATTAACCATATTTGAATATTGTTCGTAAAGTGCTGCTATTTCTGGATCTCCTAAATAATCTGATGGAATTTCGATCTACATAAAAGGGTTGTAACAAATGGTCAAAAAAAAAATGAACAAGAAACAATGAATAAAGAAAATTAATAATATTACCAATTGGAGATGAAATTTTCTACCTTAACAAGAAAACGTGACAAATAAGCTCTTTGACGAACTATATCCTTATGATTTAATAACCATGTTAAAATTGCATATATTGTTTCAGTATCACCTCGAACGATTCCTTGTCTACGTTATGAAAAAAAGAAAGGGTAAGTATTCACATGAAAAATTACGTAAAATACGTAAAATATAAAATTGTTAATATGCTAAATCGGAAAGAAAAAATGAAGTTTTACCGAAAGGTCACTGGATCAGAATTCGGTTGATATTTAAGTATACGAAGAGCAGAAAGAATACGTACTGAACTTTGTTCAGGGGTTTCAGTTTTAATATCGATTTTTGGTGCATCTTGTTCTTGTATTTTTATCAATACATCGCTTAAAATCTAAAAGAAAAAATATTTTTTTTTAATTTACAAAATTAAATTACACTTTATACAATATTAGCATATATATATATATATATATATATATATATATATATATATATATATATACACATACATACATAAAATGATTAATACATAAAATATAATAGATACAATTCCTTCATAATTATATAACATTAGATATCGAAGTGGACATAATATTCTCTTCGGAGATCAAGATTATTTCAAGATCGTGTTATTATACGCGAAAAAAAGGAATATATATGATTGTATGCAAAAAGATCATCGTTAACCTTGACAACTCCGAACAAAATGATCTTCGAACAAAAAAAATACTTTTGCCGTACGTTAATCCTTCAATACCATTTATATTGCATAAAAAAAAATTTTTGCATCGTCGCAATTCAACGAGATATTTAGGTGGACTCACTTAAACGACCCCCCGCCCTCCCCTATATATGTACATATATATGTATGTATGCTTATATATATCTGTGTGTGTATTTTATTACCTGTAATAAGTCCTCAGGATTTAAAGCACTAAAACCAATCAAATTGTAATTTTTTTCTAACAATTTATTAACTTCCGTTACGATAAATTTAATATTTTCGCTCATCCTTGATATAATTATCCTTAAAATATTACACGTATTGTCAGTAAAAATCGATCTGCACGTCTCAAGAATACAGAATGGAATACGTTCACGTGTTGTTGCATTCGGTTGACCTAGCAACCACATGCCGAACATATATATCAGTCGGGAGATTGTTACATTATATATATATTTTTTTTACAGATCTCTATGTATCATCTTCCAAAGTAAATGATCCAAACATCGTCTCAGCCCATTCCTTTCTTTTTTCGATTCGACTAAGCTGTTCGTCTCTATAGTTCTTTAGAATATTTTCTACAAAAGTAGCCATGTATTCTCGATCCGTTAAATGTATTATGTGACTCCCCATCAAATTTTTCACTTTTAATTGTACGGGTTTGTAATTTATACTGCGATAACAGAAATTGAATTTTACAATTTATATTAAAAAAAAAATAAATATAATAATATTAATTAATTTAATGAATTATTTAAGGAATATATTTGAACAAGGAAAAGAAAGAACGACTAAAATATAAATAAATGTAATATCCGTGTGCAAATTCATTCGTCGACTAATCAAACGTAATTAACATTATCGTACAAAATACGTGCAATATGCTTATGTTATATATGTCATCGATTTTATACGATAAGAATAAATAACGTAAAGACTTACGCGTATTTTACGTGCTCGTTTTCCCACCATTTCAATGGTTTTTCATATGGATCTAAACTTAAAATAAACATCGATTGTTTTTCTTCAGGTTTTTCAACGCGTTTCTTTCCTTTACTAATTTTTGGAAGATCCTTAACCTTCAGTTTTTTTGCTTGATCATCGTATTGTATTTTTTCGTCTTCTTGTTTAGATTTTCTATCTTCATACATATTTTTAATAAGGCTTAGGATACGCAGAAATTGCTATAATTGAAATAATTATTATATTTAAAAAAGAAAAGACAAAAAGAAAACTAAAAATTTGGAAAAGCAATTACAAAATTCAAACAAGATCATCGAAAGATCAATTTTAATTTCTCATCGTGTACTAAGTTAAATAATTCATAAAAGAACGAACCAATCAAACCTTTGCATTTGGATATTATGTTTCACGCCATTCTTATAATGAATCCTCATTGGTTATAATATAAAAGAGTATGCGCATTAGTCTACTGCGCAACAGCTGATTAAATTTCTTAAAGCCGAACACATGAGTGTAAATACACACGTCGTACTATATATGTAAAACACAGCTGTGGTAGTCGAGAGTACACGATGAATTTTTATTATATAAATGATATAAAGTGATAGTAATTCACGTGATTTATAGTCTTAACATAAGAAATATGTATTTTAATTACATAATTTTGCGAAATTCGACAAAAAGTTAGTTGAGATGGATGTTGTATATTTTTACTTAATTATTTAGATACGTTTAATAATTGTATTTACAGTATATTGATAAATTGTTTTTCAATAAACATTAAAATTTAGTTAAATATAATCATTTCAGAAATTTAAAAGAATAGGTTAAAATCGGTACAGCGTTTCAAAGTCTAATCAGAGAACAATATTAAACGATAGGTTATATCATATCTGAGGTGTAATCAAAAACATTTTATATTACACGATTACATTTCAAATCAAAATAAGTTATTTTTCTAGAAATAAAAATTATACATCCAAGATTTTTATATACAACTTTTATAAAAATGGCGAATAAACCAAAAGTTTTGATTACACGACCGGATATTCCTGGTAAAGGATTAAATCTTCTCCACGAACAGTAAGTGGTTATTTGTGGCTTATTGAAACTTATATTTCATGTATGATATATACTTTATAGTCGATATGTATATATATGTGTGTGTGTGTATGTATTTATTTTTAAGATGTGACGTTGTTTTGTGGAATAAGCAAACTCCTATTCCTCGCTCAGAATTATTATCAAAAGTACCCGGAGTATCTGCTATATTTTGTACATTGACTGATAAAATAGATGAAGAAATATTAAATGCAGCAGGAGAACAATTACAAGTAGTTGCTACAATGTCAGTTGGTACAGATCATTTAGATTTAAAAGCATTAAAAAATAAAAATATTAAAGTTGGATATACACCGGACATATTAACTAACGCTACAGCTGAATTAATTGTGGGATTGCTCTTAGCAACTTCCAGAAGATTATTGGAGGCAAATAAAGCAGTCTATAGGTAGCATACTTAATTAGTAGCATGTGTTAATAGATTAAGAAGATTTATATAATAAAATAATGTTTATAGAGGTGAATGGAAAGCTTGGGCACCAACATGGATGTGTGGTACAGGATTATCAAAGTCAACTGTTGGTATTGTTGGACTTGGTCGCATTGGATGTAAAGTAGCTGAGTGCTTAAAACCTTTTGATGTATCTAGAATTTTATATACCAGTAGAACTGTAAAACAATATGCTTCTAAATTTAATGGAGAAAGAGTTGAATTAGATAAGTTACTAGAAGAAAGTGACTTTGTTATAGTTACCATAGCTTTAACCCAAGACACGAGAGAATTATTTAATACTCGAGCATTTGAAAAAATGAAGAGATCTGCTATATTTATCAATGCTAGTCGTGGAGAAGTTGTCAATCAAAAATCATTAATAGAAGCTCTAAAGAAGGGTACGATTAAAGCTGCTGGTTTGGATGTCATGACACCTGAGCCAATTCCATTGGACAGTGAACTTTTAAAATTAGATAACTGCGGTATGCATTATTTACTTGCACAAAAATACATCCAATGTATATATATTAAAAATTATTGTTTGTTCTATAGTGGTCTTACCTCATATTGGAAGTGCTACTATCGAAACAAGAGAAGAAATGGCAAAAATTACAGCGGAAAATATATTAGCCGTTTTAAAAGGCGTATCCGATGAAATGCCAGCACCGCTTAATCTATAAATTAAATCAGAAACATTTTATATTATAAATATCGATATTTTTTAAAATAGCTCATCACGATAAACATTACG
This sequence comes from Dolichovespula sylvestris, assembly GCA_918808275.2. Lineage (NCBI taxonomy): Eukaryota > Metazoa > Arthropoda > Insecta > Hymenoptera > Vespidae > Dolichovespula > Dolichovespula sylvestris. The sequence goes on along the minus strand of OU964970.1, from coordinate 5,324,151 downwards.
CCATTTATATTACGTTATATAAAAGAATAAAGTCAAAATAATTAAAGACATTATTTACTATTGAACTACGAAATTTACGAATTGCAATATTATAGTAGAATAACGTTTATTAACTTATTGAAATAAATTAACCGCCCAATTACTCATTGATTGGACGCACAGTTGGAAAGGTAGATCTCAGTACTTACCGACCGAATTAATAAATCTTTGTACGTTCAACAACAGTTTTTCGTATATGTAAGCACACAAATGTATAATCATAGATTTTTTTTCACTCGGAACGGCGTATATGTGTAATTTCGAAGAATGCACATTGCACAGTCACATATAAGAGAAGCGTATATATATTTATACGCTGTCAAAAAATTGACGGTCGAAAACAAATAGCGTATCGAGCCTCGTAAACATTCCGTATGTCGGCGTTAAGTTGCCAGCAATGGGTTTCGTCAAGGCGACCATTATTTCACAAGCGCCCAGTAAAAAGGTTAAAACAATATTTCTTCTTTCCTCATTTATATTGTATTTTACCATTTGTTACATCGATATTGTGTATAGTGGTCAATAACAAGTAACGTAAGATTTCTAAAATAGACTGATTGAAAATCATTGACTTTTTTCTTTTTTTTTTTTCTTTTTTTTTTTTTTTGATAATAAATCTTCATGTGTTTCGTAGCTTCCGTATAAGTGCAAAAATGTGTAATCCTGTCAAAACTGGTATGGCCTTTTGAACTCGCCATAATGACCATACAATTTTAGAAATCGCACATATCTCGCATATTTATGTTACTTAACGCATTTGTTAAACTTGAGCTCATTCTATCGCCATAAATTTATTGATTTTTTTTTTTTTTTTTTTTTTTTTTTTTTAATATAAACCACGCATACGTATGTATAAAGCTCACGTTATATAATTTTTTAAATATATACGACAAAAAGTTAGGTTATAACGGTACGAAGGAAAAACAACGCTAATGCAATTATTAATTTATTAGTAAGCGGATGAGAACAAAAATTTTCCAGTCGTTTATGCAGACATGATTATTCGTTATATATTTTATAATGATAATGCAATATTTTGTATTTTCTAGTTGGATCGATAGTTTTTTATCAATAATCGCGCAGCTGTCTTTAATGTTGACATAAAAGAAGAATGTTTTCGTTAAGTCAAACATAGATACATACGTATATACATAAATGCCTGTGTATATATATATGCATATACACACATACATTTAATATATATATTTATAAATACGTATGTATAAACACAATGGAATATACGTTCCTCTCTACATTCAGAAAATCGCTCAGATTTCTTTTATCAACGTTTTTTTGATTACTGCCGTACATAACACATGAACCCTATTATAAATCATTATAAACATGCTTTAAGAAGGAAGAGTGTTGACTTCGGTGGTCAGTGCGATTCGATGGTTACACGGTTGACTCGATTCTATCTTAAATAACACGTTCTTTGTATTTATCAGCATTCAATTTAATATCACAGAGTAGTAACATATTGCGAATTAAGACGTAAACACCAAGCTATGTTCGTCACTTTTATCATAAGTACGTGTGTATATATATATATAGTATCCACATTAATAAATGACTAGACGAATCCTGTTTTGCTCATTGGAAAGAAAATGAAAAATTAGACAAATGAAAACTATCGGAGTTTGTCATTATCTCGCAGAGAAGTTATTATGCGTTCATTGATCTCTTTCATAAAGCAATATTTAATTAAAATCCGCCGTATCAAATTAAACGAATAAATAAATATCTAACAAGATATTATAATGGTCAAAATGTAAATTCCATTGTTTTTTAAATGGATAAACAATACAATTCGTTTTATACCCTTTTCATCAAATACTAATACTAATAATAATAATGATGATAATAATAATAATAACAAAAACGCACAAAAACGAACGAATATTTTACAATTTCGAAATGAAATGTTTTTCTTGAATCTATATTTCTACACGCGCATAAATATTTTGATTGTTTATTTCTTGGCAAATACTAAATATCTTTCAAGATCTGTCAACAATTATTATCACATCTTATTGTGAGTCGAAAACACGTTAATCAAAAATACGAGAAAACTCGTAAATTGGTATCATCGTATTTTTAATGTGATAATTCGTCTTCCTTTCCGATTTTTGTCTTATCAACGTGTTTTTCGACTATGCGACCGCCGAATGAAAAAAACAAAAAAAAAAAAAAAAGAAAAACTGATCCACGTGGTGTTGATTTGATCGTGTGACGTAGACCAAATCTAGGACAACGATCTCTCTCCAAGGCCTATATCAACGTTTCTCTTTTATTATTCGGAGGCTCGCCTTCTGGTCTGAGCCGTATCAACCAATCAGAAGCATCAAATTTTGCGAAACCCATCACGCGTTCTTTCTCTTTCTTTTTCTTTTTCTTTTCTTTCCTTTTTCTTCCGTTTATGTATTTATTTACCTTCCCAACCTTCGGCCGTGTTTACTACGTGCGTATCCACGTAGTTCGTTCGTATGCATGTGTGTGTGTAATATGTAGGTAAAGTGAATACATATATAATACGGCGAACGGTCGTCTCTCGTATTACGTTAAAACATTCTGAATCATAACCCAAAGAGCGCTTAGCTCTCTCTCATGTGTTGTCTTCTCTCACATCGGTATAGTCCCGTCTATCTTCGTTCTAGCGTCAGTACGATCCGAGCCTTTGACGGAGACGGATGTATATATATATATATAATACGTATACGTCATATATCTCTGTTCTTCTCGTTTATTTTCCTTCGCGGGACGTTTTATTATTCTAAAATCGTTCTTCTCGTTTTTATTATTTTCATTGTTAACGCATTGCGAGTTATATAGGAAGAGACGACGTTTTAACCACGCGCCTCCTGTATTACGCATATTGTGTTTTACGATATATATATATATATATATTTATTCTTATTTTCTGATCTTTTTCTCGAGATAGTGCTCGTCTAAGAAGAAAAAAAAAGGAAGAGAGGAAGGATATTCCTTTCTTTGTACGATACTGTCGACTGTGTTCGACTATTTTCTTTTTTTTTTTTTTTCTTTTTTTTTAACGTTCATCTGGGACAAAAATCGCCTGCGATAATAAACGTGGTTGGAAGGCTGAAAAACACACAACATACAGAGCAACGCCGTTCGCCACATCGAAGATCACATCGAGTTGTTTAGTCGACTTCCCAACCTCACCCCTCCTCTCATTTTCGGGGCGCAACGTGCGATGTAAGTTTTTTGTTTCTTTCTCTCATTTCTTTCTTTCTTAAAGTTGTTCTTTCTTTCTGTTTTTTTTTGTACGCACGCGCGCTCGCGTTCTTTCTTTCTCTCTCTCTCTCTCTCTCGCTCTCGCTCTCGCTCTTTCTCATTCGTTTGACGTCGTTCTTTGTGAATGAACGAACGAACGGATAAACGAACAACGAACTTCTCGTCCGATGTAAGATGCAACACAAGGTAAGATTTACGTACGCGGAATAAAACGATCGAAAAACGTGAAAATAAATCGTTCAATGATCGAATTTCGAAGTTGTTCTATATTGAAAATTATTAACATTTTGATAACACGCTTTTCTTTTCTCTCTTTCTCTCTCTCTTTCTCTCTGTATATATATATATATATATCTACTACCTCTTTTTTGTTTACTTTTCATTTAACACGCTTAGATTCATCGAGCTATTGAAATGACTGCTTTTCGAATCGTTTTTATGTGTGTGTGTGTATATGTATATATATACATATTAAAAAAAAAAATGTCTACTCTCAATTCGTACCATGTTTTCTTTCAATTCGTCGTCGCGTACGATCGCTTTATACGAATTTTTCTATTGCACGACCTCGTTCATGATGAAATTTTTACGTATATATCTCTCTTCTCTCCCATATTTTTTTTGTTCCCACTTTTTCCTCAGTTCTATCTTCGCGATACATATACCTTAATAATGTAACTAAATAAACGAAAGAGAGAGAGAGAGAGAAAAAAGAGGAAGAAAAAGGAAACAAAAGAGAAGAATAAAGAAATGTTTCCCTGTTGCTTGCTTGCTGCTGCTACTGCTGCTGCTTTGGTATCGGGTAAATACACCGGGGATCGTGTTTCGATCGTCAAATTTAAATCTCCATTACGTGTGAAAAGCAATCGATTAAATCATCGTTCGAAATTTACTCAACGCGATAATAGAATCTTATTTGTAAAGGTTATCGCAATTACTGGTATTTAGAAGATGACGTACCGCGGTACAGATAAGCTCGAGATTTTTATTTTCTTATAGAAAGCGTCTCATTTATTTTCGATAGCTCTATTGTGTTACATTATATTAAAAAAAAAAAAAAAAAAAAACGGAAAAAAATGAACACCACTGCAATTTGAAATATCATGTAAAATAATAAGTTCGAAGAATTTCTTATGGAAGAAACCCGGAACTCTGAGTGTTTGTAAGTACTTACTGGTCATTGCGTTATTTATATATATATATATATATATATATATATATATATATATATATATATACACGCATAAACTCGAACTATTATCATTAGATATTACTTAGAGTCACGATTTACACGTACATAACTTTCGCTCTACGATCATTTCCATGTGAAACCAATTTCTTTGAGGCTGTGATTCTCAACTTTTGGTACAAACGCGATGCGCCGACGATCTTTGTTATTTAATTTTTTAAGTTTTGTTAAATCTTACGAAATTCTTTTTTTCTTCTTCTTTTTTGTTTTCATTAATTACATAGAGCGTGGGTACTCGAGTATTAGTACAGTAACAATATAATTTCATATTTCTACTTTATGAATACTTAAGTAATCATGAATACTTAAGGATGCAGTTTATCGATACTAAATTTAATGCGCACGTATGTATGTGTGCGTGTTTTTTTTATTGTATTTTATTCCCGATATTATACTGTAATTATAGTTACACGTATATCTGTACAAGGTATGTACGGTATAGTTAAATAGACGTTTTCGTGGGTATCATAATGAAAACGATTGAGAATCACTTTGCTTCTATCATAAACGAATCTTATTGAGCGTCCATCGTAATGGACGTTATATTATTTCCACTTTTTAATGACTATATTAGTGACTTACGTAATCACGTCTCAACCAACGACGTTGCAATCGTTTTCGTTTTCGTTTTCGTTTTCGTTTTCGTCCTTTGTTTTCGCCTTCGTTTTTTGTTTGCGCCAATTAAATTCTTTCGAAAATATATTCGATCTGTTGTTTGTGGGGTTTTGAGAAAGGCGGTGCTAATTTGAGATTCTCAAGGACGATCCTCAAAACTTTCTTTCATTTTTGATCGAAGAATTAAAAAATGGAAAATTGACTCGACCCATTGACCTAATGTAATTATAATAATGTATGCTAAAGGAGTAATTAACATTTAGTTTGTTCGTTATCGTGCTCATTTCAATATAGCGGTAGATTTTGATACGACTTAGACCACGTCGCGTCGATACGAAGAGTAGCGTAAGAATAACTATATATGTACATCTATATGTATACCTATATTTTTTTTTTATTATTTTTTATTATTATAATATATATATATACTTATTAAAAATTACGAATGTGCGCAAAAAAGATTAATGTTATTAAAAGATGTTTATTCCCAAAGTGAACGTGTTTCACAAAGTTTTGGTCAACAGATGTATATATATATATATATATATATATATATATATATATATATATATATATATAACTACTTTGTTGTCAGGCGAACATTATCTCAATGGCCAAAACTAACAATCAAAAATAGTCTAAAGTCCGCGTTCAGTGCCAGGTCCACGGTCAAGAAATCACTTTGGATATGTACCAAACAAGTTTCTTAAGCTTATGAATAATTTCTCATTTCCGGTTAACATCTAATTGTCTTTATAAAATTGAATTATTCTCTATGAATCATTAGAGATAAAATTCAGAGATAAAATTCGTTCGGACTTTAACATCGGAAAGTAAGACGTTTCAAACGGTATTTATTTGTATCACGATTATGTTGTTTTTTTTTTTCTTTGGTTTTGTTTTACTCGACCTTATCTTTTCGAGTGACGATAAATAATCTAATTACAAAATTTTCTATGTATATTACGTATACAATAATATTTGCAGTATAAAATTTTTATTTTTTTTAGGCAAGTAATAAGAGTGAAATTTTTTGTTCTCTCATCTAAACGTTATTATTATTATTTGGGTTAGGTAATGTTAAAACTTTTAGTTATCTTTCACTGAAAATTTAGAGAGTAGAACATTCATTAGTCTACAAAATATCAAAAATTCATCGGATTCTTTTTCTTTTCATTTTTAATATCTCTAATAAATATTTCTATATGTTTCCTTATCAATAATTACATTTTTTTTTTTTTTAAGTATTGTCAATAGAAAAAAGGCGTACAAAATTAATTTTAAACATCAGTTAACATTGGAATATCTATTAAAATAATTGTTCGTGATCTATTTGTAGGTATCTTCGATGATATTTATTTAAAATCTTCGAAGAGATAACATATTCATCGTAAGATATTTATATAGTCAATAGAGTTTATTTTATAGCGCGTACCATACATACGCGCACACACACACAGGCAAATAATATGATTCACGAGATAGGTCGCTCGTAAAATCTTTTGTTCTCTGTCGATAACGTTTCGCTAAACTCTTACGGACGAAGTGATAAAGAAAATTAATAGACCAAATGTCAACGACTTTATTGAAATATATACAAAAAATATATATATAATATATATATATTAATATAATAAAAATAATTTTAAAATTCGAACAAGTTTTCAAGAAATAATATAACGAAGAGAAGAATAAAAAAGAAAGTAACGATTATATTTATTGTAAAAAATATTATTGTAAACGAACATATATTCAATTTATTTATCATACCAATTTATCTTTCAAAATGAATTTATTATTATTATTACTACTATTATTATTATTTGAAAACGAGGAAAAATAGCGTTAGATAAAAGAAAATTTGGAATTTCAAACTAGTTTGAAAATTTATTATAAATTCGGGTATATGTATGTAATTTAAAATACGGGTCGAGCGAGTGATAAATAAACGTAACACAAGAATTTTTTTTTTTTTTTTTTTTTTTTTTTGTAAAAAGGCAAGTAGATTAGAAACCTGTGTTTCATCGGACTAAACTTTGAACAGGGAAGTTTTATAAAATAAATTTTTTCCAAACAAAATTGAAATCCTTAACTAGAATTTCAAACAAATTGAAAATTCATTATATGTATATATATTTATATCTTGTATATATTACATGTGTTATCGTTCTCACGCGATTTTATGTTATTCGATTTGATTATATCTGTATTGTTTGTGAGTGAACGAACGAACGTGTAGCGACGTGACGTAATGGCCGATCGATATTGTTGCGCATAAGCGAACGCGCGGGCGCATCTATACGTGTTACAAAAATAAAATATACATACGTATATCGAATTGATATAAAGTATGTAAATAGCACGATCGCACAGAAATCTAATGAAACATGAATTGGACTTTGTAACGATTTAAAGATGATATCTAATTAGATTAATCAATCACTGATGATCAAACAAAATTGAAAGTGTTTTTTTCCCTTCTCTTCATCGGACAGATATCTCATTTTTTTTTATCGAGTCGTCGTTAGGCTCGGTATACCGTTAAAATTTGAACTTTCTTATCGGTCTTTCCTTTTTTCTTCCTTTCTTCTTTTTTGTCGAATTTATATAAAATTTAAAAAAGAATTATCAATGAATAAGCAAGCAACATCGCGATGTTAGCGATATCACACTGTACGTATGTAATTAACGTGACAAAGAATTATATTTTTGTTTTTGTTAATGCATTCTTCTCACCTTTATGAATGTCAAACCGTAAAAGTAATCGGAAGATGAAGTTTAAAAACAAAAAAATAAAACGAACTTTGTAATTTAAAAAAAGAAAAGAGAAAAAAGAACTTGTCTCGATCCACCTTCGAAATTGTTCCTTGAAGAGTTAACGGGTTAAGAGTTAACACCGACTTTGTATATATTTTTTGTTACTTATGAAACTCAAGGTCATTTTCAATAGTCAATAGGCAATCCTCCAAGAATATTTGCCAATTTTTGAGAAAAACAATTTCCCACGGTTGATTCATGTGTGTGTGCGCGCGCGCGCGTGTGTGTCGTAAAGAGACAGTGATTATGAACTGTGATCACCTCTTTGGGAGAAACAAAGAGAACAAATAAATCATAATGTTGTTTGCGACAGATTATGTAGAATCGATTATCGGAAAATCAAATAATTTAAATTCTTCAAATAATATTTGCAAAAAAAAATACATACATATATATTTCTTTTATTATTATTATTATTATTATTATTATTATTATTATTATTATTATTATTATTATTCCATAAATCTTGATCCATCAAATAGAACAAGTTCTTTTTTTTTTCTTTTATCGCATTTGTTTTTCATAAAATATAATAAACTTGTTTACGTTCGCAGATAGTGTCAACGAAAAATAAACAGATCTCAATCGACATGATAATATATTATGTGATTAAGACCCGTTTACGATGGTCACGCAGAAGTCATTGCATAGCATAATTTTTTATTTTTCTTCTTCTTTTTTCTTTATTTTTCTTTTTTTTTTCTTTTTCAATCGTTTCATTAAAATCGTCATTACATTGTTCTCGATTGTACCTGGACGTTTGTACGCGTCCGAAAGTGTTACAAATTCAAATAAATAAATGATACATAATGTCCAAAATAATTGAGAAAGTAAGATCTAAGAATTTGAAATATGGCGTCGGAAATTTTCCAAATGATTTCACGTTTAATATACATATATTGATTTGACACAGCCAACTGAGTAAAATTTCTTGAATATTATCCAACTGTCAGTCTAGCTTTGGCCCTTGTTAAAAGTTCTTTATCGTTCGTGGTTTGTGTTACGTAAAATCGACGATATTTTCTCTGAAGTCTCTCGTTATTCTTGAAACTTCGTGGTATATATATATAGAGCTTTTTCGGACGGAGAGGATGATGGCTCGTAGCCAATCAATCGAAAGTTTTACTTCTATTTCCCTAAGGATGATACTGAAAGCGAGGAGAGGGAGGGAGAGGAGGACTATTTCTCAATGGATTAGGAGTATCATATTTTGAAATATCTACATATTTGGCCACATAAACGTTCAAATATTATGCATCGTGTTAGGAATTTAAATCGAATACATTTGTTTATATATATATATACACACACGTTTTATAATGTTATCAGGTACGCTCTAAAAATTCCCATTCGATTAAATGCTATATTAAGTTATATGTGACATTTAAGATATAGCAGTTAAGATTGTACATACGAAACGAAATTCGAGGAAAGAAACATTTTTGGATAAAAAATCAAAATAAAAAGTATGATACCTCTCAAATTATATTGCATGGACGCGTCATAAAATAAATAACGCATTTAGCAAATTATCCTGATATATTTTGTATTATAAATATGCATAGGTGTATCAAGTTTTAATATAAAAAGAAAAAAAAAGAAAATAAAAATTGTGAAATAAATACACGTACGTATGTATGTATGTATGTATGTATGTATGTATGTATTCATTTCGTACGTGTTACACATGCGTCTACGATTATGAATAATTCATAGATGGTTGAATAGTACCTTACTACTTGAAAATTCAGCTTCCTGTATTAAATTTGAATGAATAAATAGATAATTATAAATTCGTATAAAATGTGCAATTATGGATATATATATATATATATATATATATATATATATATATATATATATCTTTTTTTTTCGATGGAACAACGAACGTATTCAATTTTCGATGTTCACCTCGTTCGTCCGGCCATTTCGTTCTTTATGTACGTTCTCTTTTGCGCAATCTACAAGAAAGCGATCGACCTTTTTTCTCTTCCACCGTTATCCGCAACTTTAAGCGCATATTATAGAGCGTTAACGTTGTTGTAAAAGCACGCGTATTATCCTTTCAACTTTGACAAACGATAAGAATTCATTATACACGATAAACTCATAACTTTTGTTTTTGGCTTTATGCATATATATATATATATATACACATATATATACATACATACATGTTTATACATGTATAATTCATCATCTATGTATGTAAATGTACGATTATGAGCGATTTCTTGATGACTAAAGGAGCAAGGTACAACGTTCAAGATTATTTTCTTTTACGACATGCGAATTCCACCTACGTGGAAGTTCATCGATCAGTTTGGTTGGAAGTAATTGGTTAGAACATGTATTTCCTAGTTACTTCATGTATGAAGTACTTATGTACATACGTGTGTATATACCGTGTACGTGCGCGCGTATATGTATATGTACATATGTTCTTTTGTATTATTAAATTATTTTACACGTGTAAAATAAGTCACGTGTATCTTGTTACTAATCTTTACATGGCTTAACGTTAATAAGAATGACACGGGTTAATGTCAAATTGATTAGATTTGTTTATCCCGATCAAAGAATTTTTAAGTATGTAATTTTGAACATACAATTTTGCTTACTTTTTAATTATCACGTTTTTCGTCTCTCTCTCTCTCTCTCTCTCTCTCTCTCTCTCTCTCTCTCTCTCTCTCTCTCTCTCTCTCTCTCTCTCTCTCTCTTTCTCTCTAGAAATAGTGATCATTAAGGAATGATTTGCAAATTGTTACGTAATTTGTTTTTTCTTTCTTTTTTTTCCCTTTTTAATGGAAATAAGAGAGATCTTGTAATTTTCGAAATTTCTCTATAATTTCGCGAAATACGGAAACGGGTGTTTTTGAATTTAAAATAACGTTTCGTGTCGCGAATGACTGTGTGTACACGATTGTATGATAAGTTCCCATTTTATGTAACTATAAATGTCATTTACTCCTTTCACGTAACAGCAAGCATATTATGGCTTCTTAAGAGCTGTGATCCGTGATATTCCGCTGGGCTTTCTTGAATGATAATTTTACTCGACACAGTGTGTATGACGTATTATCAAACAAGATTTTCTACGACAGCAACTTGACATTGCGTCATTAGCTCAGTAAATATTATATATATATATATATATATATATATATATATATATAAATTTTCCTTAATTTATCATATATAAAATGTCACGTATCTTAAAAATAAAAAAGATTACGTTGTGTATGAATACACACTGTATTATATTTAACATAATTAAATATAAATAATAATAAAAATATAAATGTAATTTCTATTTACACGGAATTCGATATTATCTTTTATTGCGTATCTATTTTTTTCAATCAATGTTATCGTGTCTTTGTTCTAGGTATTGGAGGAGATTCGAAAGACGCGCTAAGCGTTAGCGAAGTGTCACGTGATAGTGCGGCTTATTGACCAAGCAATACGCTAACGTGAATGGTCAACGTTCAATCACGTGACCCATCGTAACGTCAAGTCGGGTAACCGTCTGCTTCACGATCGAGCGGATATCTCAACGGGCCTTCGAAGGACAAAGAATTCGGAAGAGCCGTCTCGTTCACGTTTATCTCTTTACCGGATAAATCGTATCCCTTGTCAAGTTCAGAGGTCATTCTATTATATATATATATATGTATATATATATATATATATATATATAAAAAAGAAGAACAACGGCCAAGCTATTTTGAACAGAAATCAGCTGTGTGCGAATCATTTACGCGCGGGTACAAGCTTTTTTTGACAGTTTAGCAGCATATCGTTTTGACGTGCTTTTTACGAAAGGGGAGTTTTGATTTTTAATTTAAGGTCGAACATTTTATCCGATAACAAAATAATTTATAACGATTGTTGTTTTAATAACGAATATCCGAGAAAATCGATTAACAATGATGATTCAACATGGTTAAGTAAAATTATTGCATTTAAATAAAATTGTTCACGACCACGAGTATACCAATTTTTGCGAAAGGATAGAAAAACGCACGCTCCCCTATCTCGTCGTCTTCGTCGTCGTCTTCGTCTTCTAACTTTTTATTATTTATTCGAATTCGATCGTTGTGTCGCGTCGAATTTTTAACGTGTATTAGGAGACGATCGAAACCGTGATTAAGATGTACAGTATGAACTACATCGGGAAATTCATTAGTAATTTTCGCGACTTTTACAATGAAATCAATGCTGCAACGCTCACTGGTGCGATTGACGTTGTCGTCGTCGAACAAGCGGATGGATCTTTTACCTGTTCGCCCTTTCACGTTCGCTTCGGCAAACTCGGCGTACTTCGTTCGAGAGAGAAAGTGGTTAGTATTCCTATTATTCATAATATGGCTTTTTTATTTTTTTATTTTTCATTTATTTTTTTTAATATACTTTTAATCGATAATATGTCATATTATTTTTAATTCGCGTTAGAATAAATATAAATTCGCATCGTTCGTCAAAAGAAATATATTCACGATATTTTCTTATTTAGGTGGACATTGAAATAAATGGAGAACCAAGACAAATCCATATGAAATTGGGTGACTCTGGCGAAGCTTTCTTTGTCGAAGAAGTGAGTTCGAGCGGTTCACCTACTGACACAGAAATCCCACCTCATTTGGCTTGCTCGCCGATTCCCGATGACAACTGTTTTCCATCGAATAGATTTAATCCATTATCCGATCTTCCCCAAGAGCAGAGGGACAAGATACTCATAGATTCGGTTCTATCAATAGAGCGAGAAAAATGGGAGCAAATGTCTGCTTTGCCGCCCGAAGAAAGAGAGAAATTTTTAATTGAACAGTTCTCAGATCTACCCGCGGAACATCGCGTGAAATGGCTACAAATTGCATCTTTGACACTGGAAGAACGCGATGAAATGTTTAAACAAAGTTTTGGTACTATATCCACTTTGCAAAAGCAGCAGATGATTCGCGAGCAATATTCGGCTTTAAAGTTAGAAGAAAAGGAGAGATTGTTCAGGGAAAACTTTCCGGAACTTCCTGCAGAACAAAGGCATAAGTTTGAGAAAGCATTGTTAAGCGACTGGAAAGAAAAGGATGATGAAAAATGGGAGAACAAATCTAATGCGTTAAAGACTGACGAAGAAATTTTTGATATGGACGGTATTAATGATGATGATTCGCAGCCTATAGCATCTGTACCAAAATCTTTTGTAGCTGTTACATCCGAGGATAAAATCCGTAAAATCAGTGCTGTAAAGAATGACTTTATACCTATACCTAATGACTCGCAGGATAATGGCAAAGTAAAATCAAGTTATGAATCAAATTCATGTCTTAATAAGCAAAGGATTCGTAAAATCAGTGTTGTTTCTAATGACTTTATTCCTAAAATGGATGATTCACAGAGAACCAGTAAAGAAAAATCAAGCGACGAATCAAACTTGTCTTCTAATAAGAAACTCTCAAGAGATGAAACTGGCGAAGAATCTAAAATGAATAATTCTACTAAGAGAAAGAGAAAGAGGAAGAGCATCATGAGGAAGAAGGGATCGCAAAGGAAAACAAGTAATGGTAGCAGCAGCCAAACTGAAATGAGTGAAACCGACATCGCCGCTACAGAAGAATCTCACTGTGAATCTGTAAGTAATTTGGGAAGAGTTCAATGTAAAAAAAAATACAATTCTCTTTTATGGTATTTACATGTTTATTTAATCATTTATTTATGTATCTATTTACACAAACATTTTTTAAAGACATTAAAGGGACCTAGTCCAGTGGTAGAAATCGATGCAAAGAAGGATTCTCCGGTTCCTTTAACTTCTGCCGAAGAAATTTTGGAAAAACGTCCAGAAACTGATTTTCATTTCTTCAGTGATACAGAAATTACAAAGTAAGTAGATGATTTATATAATATTGGATAAATTTCAGTATTCAGAAGGAACATTATTAATATTTCTAAAATCGTTATTAAAACGAACCAAAAGGAACCAAGATTCTAGGCCATGTTCACCAGTGCAGTCAGATACAGAATTCGAAATGCGTAAAATCACGCAAGAAGGTAGCGAACAAGAAGATGATAAGGCTCATCAACAGAGTTGGAAATGGGGCGAATTACCAAGTCCTCCACCTGATTCCACTCACCCATCTCATAGGAATTCAGTAAATTCTTCAGTTGCAACTCCTAAATCTAATGATAGTAAGTATGATGAACGTGTAATATTATTATTGAAACAAGAATGAAATATGTCTTATTTATTTTTTGTTATTTTAATATACATAATCGGATGTACATTATCATTGATATTATTTTTAATATTTAATCATCGTTCATTACATTTTAAAAACTATATATATATATATATATATAATAATCCTATTTCATATAACACGTCATATAAAAATGTATACAAATATAAAATATATGTTATATGGTCATGTAAATTAAAAGCTTTAATTTCTAACAAAATGCTAAATGCTATTTCAATGGTAGCAGAGGCACATCGATCTATGCTCAGTGGTATGTTCTCGTTTATGAAGAAGACCTCTCGTGTGAGGCATAATCCAGAATCAGAAGGAATTTATCTTAGCGATTTAAATGCTGATGAATTGGATCCCGAGGTCGCTGCTCTATATTTCCCCTCATCTCATCGCGGAGCAACAGTGGTAAAAGGTACACAATGCTTTGATTGTAGCACATAAATGTTCTTAACTGGCTAATACATTAACATTTAATTACTACCTATTATTCCTGTCACGCTCCATTTTATTCTTGTTTCTATTTTCTTTTTTATGAAATAATTAGGAACTCTAATTATAAACGGTATGAATAATGCATTTTTAATCTAAGCATTCTCGCCTATTACATTAAATTTATTGATTTATATTAAAAAGGAATTTAGTAAAAGATTAATGTACATATGCAAAAAGGGTGTACTTTTAACATATATTTAATACAAATAATAATTACTTCATAGATATATAATTTAGGTAATACTATCGCATTAGAATGAACAAATATTCGAATTTTTTTTTTTGACAATTTCTTTCAGATGCAAAAGTAATAGACGAAGAAGACACTGAATCTGGTAATGGACCAAGCATTCCTCAGAGCCCTAACAGCGTTGAAGGAGCTATTGGTGGCCCAAAGTCGTTAGATAGTGATTTTGAAGAACCTAAAAATTCTGTATTTGACAGTAATTTTGAAATCAGCCTTTCTCTGTGCGGTGGTTTGGATAGCGAAAATGGGCCATCCAAGGAGGCATTTCATCAGAATTTACTTCATTATGAAGACATTTGCTCAGATCCAAAATTATACGATAATCCTAATTTGGTGGTGAAAATCAATAATAAATATTACAATTGGACTGCAGCTTGTCCAATTGTAATGACATATGCTATCTTCCAAAGACATCTACCACAGAACACTATAGAAAATATATATGCGCAATGCATGCCATTGCTAATACATGAAGATAAAAAACAGCAAAGTACTGGGAAGGCTGAAGGTCGCACTGGTTACAGTTCATGGTTTTCATGGGGAAGATCTACCGCTCAACCTAAAAAATCCCAGGAAATAAGTCAAGGTAAATATTGCCCCCCCCCTCTCTCTATCTCTCTCTCTTTCTCATATGTCGTTTATAAATTATTGACTGTAATCTCATTTGAAGTTAGGTATATATAATAGAGTTACTTTTTCTATACAAAGTATATTAATATTCTCAACATTTATTTTAGTTGATGGACCATTAATTGGAGAACATTCTGAACAAGCAATTGAGTGTAAAGAAACGAATGTGATAGAAGAAATACCATCTGCAGAAATGTATGTAACATGAAAGAGAAGATATAATATTATTGTGTGCTTTCATGATAGTATATAATTATATATATATATATATATATATATAAAATTGAATTTAATTGTTTACTTTGTTTACTTAGTAACACTGATCTTAAGACTGATCAAATCTCAACGATTATTCCTGAAACTATGGAAACGCCTGAATTAAGAAATACACCTACTGATAATTTGATCGCAAAGACTGAGAAACCACGTGAAGGAGAAGGTGAAGGATATAGCGGAGGTGAAGATTCCGATAGCAATCAAAACGATATGCAAGGTGTTAAAATACCAATAGAGAGAAGATCGTATTATGAGTCTACTGAAAAATATCGAAAAACTTTGAGATTGTCGTCCGAACAGATAGTGCGTTTTTTTTTTTTTAATTATCTATGTGCGAATGTGGTTGCTTATAATATTGGAATGTGTTTAGAAATAAATTTAACACCTTCTTTTATTTTTTTTTTATTTTTTTTATTTTTTTAGGCGGGTTTGAATCTAAAAGAGGGCCCTAATGAGGTAGTGTTCAGTGTTACCACGGCTTATCAAGGTACTACTCGTTGTAAATGTCATATCTATAGATGGAGATGGGATGATAAAATTGTTATATCGGACATTGATGGCACTATTACAAAGTCTGACGTTCTTGGTCACATTTTACCAATAGTCGGCAAGGATTGGGCTCAGTCTGGGGTTGCTCAATTATTCACCAAGATTAAAAACAATGGTTATAAATTATTGTATCTCTCGGCAAGGGCAATAGGTCAGGCTAAAGTGACAAGGGAATATTTAAAGAGTATAAGGCAGGGAGATTTGTCATTACCTGAGGGTCCCTTGCTATTAAATCCGACCAGCTTAATTTCTGCATTCCATCGTGAAGTTATTGAAAAGAAACCGGAAGAATTTAAAATATCTTGTCTCAGCGATATTCAAGCACTATTTCCAGATGGCTCTCAACCATTCTATGCTGGTTATGGTAACCGTATTAATGTAAGAATTTAACGAATATAATTAAAAAAAAAAAAGAATGTTCTTCCTGCGCATTTAATTTTTATATTATTCATTCTAATGTTATTTTACAGGATGTTTGGTCATATAGAGCTGTAGGCATTCCTATTATGAGAATTTTTACCATAAACCATAGAGGAGAACTGAAACACGAGTTGACACAAACATTCCAATCCTCGTAAGTAATATGTTTGATACTTAATATATGTATATATATTTTTTATATCTATTAACAAATTTTTCATCCTAGCAGTGATTAACGCAATTCTTAATCCAACTCAAAATTCATTTATATGCATTAGCTGATTTTTCTCTTTTTTTCTTAATTATATATATATATATATATATATATATATATATATATATATATATATACATATCTTAATTGTATTTGTCTGCTTAAACATTTCTTAATTGATAAATCATAACATCAATTAATAATACATCCTAAACGGAATGTTAATTAAGAAATAATCATATCATTTAATTTCAATTTTTACACGGATAGATATACAGAGTTTTCCATGAGTTAATTTCTTTAAATTTTCTACTCTTCATTTTTTTTTAATGTTAATTAGCTTTTTCTTACAGCTTATTCGTGTAACACAATACATATACAACTCTGTTGTAATAATGTGTGGCTGAGTACATTGACGTAAAATTGAATGTTTTTGTGTTTGCATAGTAATGGTTTGCCCTGTCATACTTAATAATGGAATGAAATGTTTTATGGGGGCGGGGGAATGGAAATAAAACAAAAAAAAAAAGAAATTTTGATAGGCTTTTGACAGGGCGAATATTTCTGTGATTACAGCTACGCGTGTCAGTGCGATATCATCAATGAGTTGTTCCCACCACTGCCCAGGTCGAACGTCCAATGATGATGACACAACCATTTAGATAGAATTTTATAATATTAGTAAATTTCTTTGTTATAAATTTAGAAACTCAATTTAGTTTAATACTTGTTATCGCAATTGGAAACCAGCACAGTGAATTAATTTTTATTTTTGAATCGCAATTATACCTGGCCCATACAATTTTGATAGTAGTACATAGATATATATATATATATAATATTGTAGGTATATATTATACATATACCATTTACGTCTAGTAAAATTCCCAGGGAACGTGTCACATAAAATTCTGATATATATAGTTTTTTTTTATACTTTATTTATTTATTGTTTCTTATAAGTATATATATGCAGGAAACAGTATTTAAAAATGATATAAATTGTTAATATATATATATATACATAGTATTTTCCAATAGCAGTTATATTTAAATTGAGAACATACATCACATTATTTATTTAGAAGTATTGTGTCATTGTATTTTAAGGTATTTTGGTTGTGCCACACTTGGTATCTTCTTATGATTTCTAGGGTAAGCACTTGTGGTACATTGTAGCTTTTTGTTGTTATAGCTTTTATAACTTTCATCCTTGCAAACATTGTTCATATTATGTTCATGAATTCATAATTTTATCACTATTTGTAAAATGTGATCTAAACTGTTGTTTATAGTGTTAACTAAATATTTATTTATTTTGAGGATTCATATATATCGTTGGAAATCTCTTTCTAGATTTTTAATTTTGTTAATTTATTTTTCTGTTTTGATACACGCCGATTTGAGATTCTATTGAACTAATAACACAAGATATTAATCGTTACAATTAAAAGCTATTTATTTATTAACCATTCGAATTATTTTTCTTCTTTTGAGTTATACGATCATTCTGTTTTATAGCTTCTGTATGTTTAATTTTTTTTGTTTAATTCTTTTGTTTAATTTTTAATATACAAAAAAGAACACATATATTTAATGAAGCAACGTTAGGAATGTCAATAACAAATTAATAAAATTTTAAATGGTTACATAAGATATTCATTCTCATAATAACGCATTCAAGAAGTTTTATTATAATCACTGCGTGCACATTTATCATTACAGTTATATTCTTATATTGCAAAATGGAATTCATCCGAGCTGCTTTCTGTGATATCATGGATTTTATCATCCACAAAAAAAAAACCATACGTACATAGATATTTCTAATATCTCCAATTTTTTTTTCTTTTGTTGCAGATATTCGAACATGAGCGTTATAGTAGATCATCTCTTCCCAGCTTGGCGTGAGGAAGCCGCAGATGAGTTTAGTAACTTTGCATACTGGAGAGAGCCCATTCTTGAATTACCCAAGTTTGAGGCCCATTTTATGCAAAGTCAGATGGTTTAATCAAATAATCTTTTCTTACTGGAGCAACAATATTTTGCTCGTAATTTAAGAAACGTATCGTCATTTATAATTAGCTACTATTTGTACCCTATACTTAACTATAACAGTGTTCTTGACTGGTGCAATTCAGTGATATTATACAAGAACATGATAAATATTACTCTTATGCTCTTACATGTCATAAAGTATGTCATCGTTTTTTTACAAATTAATATTACTAAGAGACTCAATCGTATGTATGATTATATGAATTCACAATTAATATTTTGTGCTTGAATTCATCAACATTCCAAGGCACACTAATATATAAAAGTGAAAATATTATATATCATCGATATGTACATCAACAAATATCTTTTATGCTAATATTGAATTTGTCACACACCAGTCAGTGCACAGTAAATTATTGGCAAAAGATGACATAATTTTTTGCTTAAGTAGAATCTAAGTAACTTGCTTTTCGCGTGCTTGCAATATTGATAAGACATAAAAAGTGCTCGTAGTTTGCAAATCTATCTTGGAAGTGCTACAACTTGAATGATAATCAATGTTCCATAAATTCTTATAAAAACTGGCTTATAAATATATTTATTATGCTAGAGCATTAATTTAGATTTTTGTAGTACGATGAGATACAGCCTATAAATAATTTTCTTATCAAAGATATTCATTTAGCACATTAAGAATCATTTGTAAACCATATGATATATATATATATATGTAGATGTTACACACACATATATATATACATATATACATATCTGATTCATTGTTATTTGTCTTTCGCATATTAAGTAAAAAAATTATTTATTTTTGTACAATGTATTTGTTTAGTTAACGTGCTGTGAAAATGCCATATCTATGACAAACGATAATGTTATGTTTTATTATGTTGGGATAATTTAATTGAATTAAGACTCTTCTCTAGTAGCAAGCTTATAAGATAAGTAAGCTATATATATATATATATGTATATATATACATATATATATATATATATATATATATATATATATATACACATGCTATATACATTATATATATGTGTGTGTACGTGTGCGTGTATGTGTGTTTTATAGGACGTTGTCACAGGATTGATTCCAATTTTTTAGGCAAATTCATACAATATTTATTCATATACTTGAAAGTCCAATTAGATAATGGTTCTCATAATACATTCTATGCCTTTGTCTTTCAAACACACAGAGAACTTTTAAGCGAACCATTTCTTTTTGTTTGTTTTTTCTTTTCTTTTTCTTTTAATTTAAAAACTTTTTCTTTATTTTTTTTTTTGTTTTAATTTTGATAAAGATGAAAAGGTACCATGCAGTCCGTTTTTGTATGAATTATATGTTTTTGTTTTTTATTACAATCAGTAAGAGAGACAATTTCATTGATACGATAACGGAGATAACATGTTTTATCTTCCATTGAAATAGTTTTTCTTACTAAGCGTAGTGGTATAGTTATGTAAGGTGCACAAGAGTACAATTTTTTGTGACCAAAGAAGACAAAAGGGAATTAAAATAACAAGACAACTTCTCATTTAAGAAACATTCAATTTAGCAGGAATTAAAAAGCTTAAATCGATGATCTTCATAAGATTATAAAAACGAACTTCTTTTTTCTTTTTTTTTGACAAATATTTAATAGAGTGTATAATTTAGTATATACAATAAGATAATACCATTTGTATTCTGTAACTTAAATCTTTAATTATTTTTTATTGTAAATAGAAAAAGAGAGAAAGAGTTAATGTCACAGTTAACGTACATTTTTGTAAGCTGGCTTTTTCTTTAAATTGGAATTTGGTATAGTATTTTATATATATAATTTTTTCTTTTCTTTTTTTTTTTTTGTTGAACGTATTATTTCAAGTACAAATAAATTTACTTTTGGTTATACGTTTATTCATATAGTCTTATTTGTATTTCTAACACAAGTTAATGCATCATGCGACCAAATCTTAAATTATTATTTTCTGCATAGAAGTAATATGAGACGCATACAATTTTTTTTTTTTTCTTACAAAGTAATGGACATTGTGACGTTGGCCAGAATTTAGCGATTATTCTCATCGAATTAATAGTTTCTTTGATATTGTGATAATAGTTTTAATATACTTACATATTATGGATTTTATATTAGAATGATATAAAATATCTGAGATCATGCAACTCGCATATATAGAATGGATCTCTTAGTGATTGATTTTAATGTTTACATTATGTAGCGTCAATTCGAATGTCCTATGTATATTTTCTGCAGTATTAATGAATTATTCTTATCGTAAACTGATGACCCTAAGTGTACTGCTTTTATATATATATATATATATGTATGTATATGTGTATATATATATATGTATAGAGATATATAAAGAATACATATATATATATAAATATATATGTATATATATGTATTGTAGCCTCGAAAAATCGCAAATAATAAATGCTACAGACACACCATTACGTCTATAAATGTTTATATCTCCATAATTTATGATTTATTAATACGTTTCCTTCGTTTCATCGACATATGTAAAACATGAATTTGCGAAATATTAAACATTTGTATTACTCGTTAATCGACGTTCTACTTGGCCATCGCGTTTTATTCTACAATAATTTTTATAAATTATAATCAATCTTAAACTTGTGAATCTTTTTAATTATATATTGCTCTCTATGGGCATACCTCCTGACGTATTTTTCGTTTGACGCATTTAGGAAAATCTTCGTTCTCTGACATATCCGCGGATTCGATGGACGTCGTACTTTTTCTATTTTTTAGTTTTTGTTTAAAATTTGCTTTACGAGAAGAAACAATTTGCGTTGATTCGTTATCGTTATACCAATGATACGCGCCCTGAATATACAACCATATTTAATGGCAAGGTAAAATTATAACATATCGAAGACTTTGGAAGGATCTTTTCTTACCCATATCATTCCAAACATCCAAAATATAATAAATATCAAAGGTAATGTCATTTTGATTTGTAAAACTTTTTTATTTTTAATTTTATTATTTCATTGAATCCACATTATCGAAAATTTAACGACCCGAAGTTGAAAAGTTACGTTATTCTACGATCATTTGTTTTTGTCTTTTTTTTTTTATTTTTAAATTTTGTCGATATACGTTTTAAATCTTTTAATATTCGTACGTATGGGCTTGTATTTTGATGTTGTGGATTAATTTCATTAAATGTGACTTAATAATGATACTAACGTTTGTAAGATTCTGTACAAATTTTAATATGACAAATATTCAAATACAATACACTTATATTACACTTTTGTATATATAATAATATCAACGTTACGTAGTATCAATATCATCTGTAACGTCCATTTCTTCAATGCTGTTTTCTTTCGTATTATCCGATGGTAAAAGTCTTTTATAACCATGCTTACTGGAATAAACGCCTAATGGAATTAATTTAAACGTAGCCAGCTGTTCTCCTAGTAGTTTCTGAAAACAGATGATATCGTCGTTAATATACAATTCTATGATATTTAATTAGTTAATAGTGTCAAGTATAATAATTACACAAATTTTTGCTTGTTCCGGCGTCAATGGTTGTCCCTTTTTACAGACATTAAACTGTTTCGTCAATGTAACAACTCCTTTTTGCAATGCGGTTGGCATACCTAATTGCCTCAGATAAGGCTCTATACTATGTGGAAATGTAGGCATTTGTCCTTCTGGTAGTGTCACAGATTTGTTTGGTACGAATCCAGAACGTGCATATTCCAGTTCTTCGCATTCCTCCATCCATTGTAATACCTATAGCCAATCAGGCCAATCTATATAGAGTTAATAAAATGCACTATACGAAAACTACACTAAATATGTCAGATGCGAGAATGTCATTAAATCTATCATATTTAGGATGTATACATAATTATTATATAATTGATATTATTAACAATTATTGTAATTTAATATAAATTACCTCTTTAGTTTTACGATTAGTAAACAACAATCCGCATTGACCTATCAATTCATTGGATAAAACATTTATCCCTTTGGTAACTTCGTTCTCTGGTGTTCTACCCAATGCTATTGCTATAACTTTATTTTTACCAAAGAAAAATCTACTGTCCTTCAATTCATTCCGCAAATCCTTCAGTTTATTGTTACGCATATTTTCTACGGATATCAAAAATATACGTTTATACTTTGTCGCACAATTACGTATATCCTCAAATATTTGTTGTTTCAATAATTTCCCTTTTTTGTTAGTTTTTGTAAGTGATACTGCAAAATTAAAATAATTATTATTTGTCTTATTCTCAAGCATTTCAACTTGTATGTATGTATATATATAATGTGATGTGTGTGTATGTGTGTATGTAAATAATACAGTTATGGTATTAAAAAAAAAAAGGGAAAGAAAAGGTCAAATCGCCGAAAAACAAAACTAATCACAAATGTTTCAAAAATAATTACTTTTTTTATCTCTTTTTGATTTCGGCATTTTGTTAAACTCCTCTCACAGGTTATAAACACCGTTAACCTCAAGCACAGTGGCCGTACCACGTGGTAATCAATTTCTCAAGGGGGAACGAAAAAAAAAAAGAAAAGAAATATCTACGACGCACGGCAGTAATCGAATTCTCTCCGTGGTACCATTGCTGTACGCAATTGCAAAAGACAGTAACGCCGCTCTGGCGAGAGCCAGATATAATTATTACTAAAAAGATATGAATCATGTGCTTTAAGATTCTCATACGTATGGACATTGTTATGTAAAAGATGGCGCTGTGCTAACAGAATTGATGTAAAAAAAAATTTTTGTCGACTATACCGAGAAAAATCGAATGAGTTGTAAACTAAATTAATTCATTTGATTTTCAGTGTATATATATATATATATACATACACATAAATATAAATTGTATTTCCTCTTTTCCTTTTTTCGAATGTTTATTTAACTCGCGTATTATTCGTCCGATGCCTTTTAAAATTACATCGACCTCGTAAGGAATTACTCGTAAGTCTCGTTTAAATTAAATCGCCGATTAGATATTATATTAGCACGTAGTATGATCAATAAATTACATATATATTGTTGTGCGATTATTTTCATCGTTATCAATCGCAGATACGACAATTTGTTTTCTTTAGAAATTACTTTATTAATAAAAAAGAAAAAAGGGTATATAAAATGTAGTATTAGAAAAAAAGAAAGGAGGAGGGGAAGAAAGATGCTAGAAAGTATCAATATTTAATTACGCACGATGTAACGATATACATGTAACGCCGTAGGAACGTTATGATTGGCCGTTAGAAAGACGTTTCTTCGTCCGATTGGTCGTCGACCGTGTAAACGTGAGTTACATTTAATCGATCTAACGAAATAGGAATCCTATTATTTTACGATTACATAATTGTTATTACAGATCTTACGGTGAATCGATCATTTTATTTCGTCGTTATAATATAACGGGAAGAAAATACGAAGGATCGGTTATGATAATAGCGCGAAATAATTCGAAATACCGGAAGGGTTATATCGCGAATAGTTCAAGATGGCGGTTTCCGCTCTTAACGGCAGTGCACTCTGTGAGATCGTAGTGGACGGTAGCCGTTGAATACGCCGAAGCCTTGAATTTCTGGGCCGCTAAGAGCACTCATAAAAAAGGTGAGTTTCGGCTACAATTACTTAAGAAATTGTTTCGCGATATCTATTAACGTAAAAAGAATTACGGGAAAGCAGACTAATTAAGTTTAATAGCAATCGTTTATAACGAAGTCGAGATAATAGATATGGTGTCTCTCTCTCTTTTTCTCTCTTTCTCTCTCTCTCTCTCTTTCTCTTTCTCTCTCTCTCTCTCTCTCTCTCTCTTTCTCTCTCTTTCTCTCTCTTTCTCTCAATAGAGTTGTGCTCGAGACGGCAACGATGGCCGTGTGAACCCCGTAGCCTTTGGCTTTCCGACGATAGTCCGTCCAATCGAAGTTCTCGCTCTCGTATTTTCGACAAATTTTATTCAGATATTATTTAATCGTTATCCCCGTCCCTTATAATGTTCCGTTGTTCTTAAATATCGATCCATCGGTATGCCAATGGTCCTGTCAGAAATATTATCTTGGCCGTCGTTTAGCCTAAACGTAGAAATTCAACGACGACATCTCGTCGTACAACCGGCCGCCCCATAACGAGGTTTTTTTTTCTACATGTGTTCGTACTTACTCGCGTTAGTCTCTCTCTCTCTCTCTCTCTCTCTCTCTCTCTCTCTCTCTCTCTCTCTCTCTCTCTCTCTCTCTCTCTCTCTCTCTCTCTCTCTCTCTATCGTCGCACGATACGCCGATGACGCACGCGAATCTTTGGATATAGAGAAAGATAGACAGATAGATAGATAGAGATAGAGATAGGAGAGAGAAAGAGAGAGAGAGAACAAAAAGAAAAAATACGTTAGTGAGAGAGAGAAAGAGAGAGAGAGAGAGTGTGTGTGTCCGTCGGCGGGCGCCATATTGTCCGGTCGACCATCGTTGACGGAATTCTTTCGACTCGTCCGCATGAATAGAGAAAGATGCCCGATAGAGCTCACACACACGTACACACATATACACACTATATATATATATATATATATATATATATATATATATATATATCCGTTTCTCGTATTATTCTCTCGTTTGCTCTCACAATCCCATTGCTCCCTTCTCTTTTCGCGTTTTCTTCTTCTTGCTTCCTCTCGGCAGGCTTCTTCGATTCTTTTTCGAATACTTTTCGTTCTTTATATGGCCGGGAGAAATCGGGATAGAGGCGAGTGTGTCGAGCGCGCGAGGACGGAACCCACACTTTTCTCTCTCTCTTTTTTTTTTTTCTTTTCTTTACGAGAGAAACACACACGAGAAATTATTAAAGTAATAATAATAATAATAATCATAAAAATTATTCTTTGATTCTTTTTTTTTACGAGAGTTCACTTCTCATTCTTTCCTCTCTTCCCTTTCTCTCATCTTCTTTTCTCTTCCGTTCTATTCCCCTTCCAATTTACGCGATTATCTGTATAAAAGCGTTTATAAATTTTGAATTGTTATTTCTCTTTCAATTTCGAGTTATTGATCTTCGTAGAACGTTTCAATAGGGTCATATCTTTTTACACATACACGTATATATACTTGTTCCAATTTATTATTGTTATTTATTTATTTATGTATTATTTTTATTTTCATATCGTTTGTACCTGTCTTCCTGCTATTATTATTCGAATGTCCTTGACATTCGAGATCCTATAACATCAATATAACATTAACGATCATACCGGTAGACACGCACTATTTGATATTCTAGGTCAACGATCGACTGAAACCGATCAACCTATTCGATCCAATCGTTTTTATGACATGCGAAGAAGATATATATATATATATATATTTTGTTCTATATTCTATCTTCTTTTACTTAGGATATATTCTATAGAATATATATATATTATTCTCACTGACGTAATTATAAGTGATTCTTATATGAGATTTTTAGTGGTTATACAACGCTTCTCTCTTAAAAGTACATTATATATATATATATATATATATATATATATATATATATTCTTAAAGGATCAGATTATCTTTTCTATCTTTGTCAAAGTACCAGAACTTTCGGATTTCATTATTTTATACGATCTAAAAGTTATCCACACACACACACGCGCGCAAAATGTGTTCGACGAAATTTTTAGAGGAACAAAAAAAAATATTAAAGACTCCTTATTATTACGTAACCCAAATAGTTGCGAACAGATGATAGGAAAAATTCGAACTTTTTTTTTTTTAATATTTGCATGCTATGTACATTTATTTATGTGTATACATATACACACACACACGCACACGCACACACCTCCCTCCTTCGACACGAATATCCATCTCTTTCACATTCAACATTCTACATAATTCAAAACTCCTTCGTTATATATGTGTACTTCGTAACTACGCGCTAGCCTCTACACGTTTATCGATTGGCTATCCACCACGAAGTAAACGTTCTCAGCTTTTTCAGTATAGTTAACCTCGAAATGTGTGTTTCTTCCTTTTTTAATTTCTTTCCGCGAATGATATAAAGTATCACGTTAAAGAATTGTCGAAGTAAAACTAACGAAGAATCCTTTCTTTCTATGGATTTATTTATTTATTTATTTCCTTTTTTTTTTTTTTTTTAATTTTACGAACGGTAAAAACGAATCGAGTAATCGGCTGAGTCACATTAGAAATGCATCGTGCTGCACCCAAGCGGTACCGATCGAACACTAAATTACACGTGTTCTTTACATCTCTTTTTTCGGCTCATCTCTCTCTCTATCTCTCTATCTATCTATCTATCTATCTATCTATCTTTCTCTATATACAGGGTGACAACCAAATGTACTTACGATCAGTTGATTTTAATGATTACTCTTTATCGAGTAATTTTCTTTTTTTCTTTTTTTTTTCTTTCCCTCCCGGATAAGACAAGATTGTAAGTTTAATAATTAAGCGAGAAAGTAAAATATTAGCATTACGGTCTCGAAGAAGATTAATCGATTTTTGAAAATCGTCTATAAGAACAACTTTTAATCCGACCGACCGACCGACCCTGTATAAAAAAAAGTCTAATTTTTTTCCTACTACTTTCTTTCTTTCTTTCTTTCTTTCTTTCTTTTTTTTTTTTTTTTTTTTTTATACATTCGGCCTTTGGTTATCGACCGATCCACGGACTCTGCGGTAGATTGGTCTTTTCGTCAAGGCCGCGGCCATCCCCTCTCTTTTTTACCGACCCACCCATTCCCGTTATATTTCTATCCCCGCTCCGTTTCTGCGTAACAAAAAAGAAACGATTCTCTCTCTCACACACACACACACTCCCCTCCTTTATCTCCTCTCTTTTTCTTTTTCTCTTTCTATCTTTCGTCTCGTAGTACGTCGCATTCTTTCGTCCAAGCGAAGTTGTTAACGAGCATTCACGAATGACCTCGATGCATTGCCGTCGTCGTCGTCGTCGTCGTCGTCGTCGTAGCGTAGTCACCATTCACATCCCGGCCGATGGTCTCTTCCTGACCGCTCGTAACCCTCTATATAAACGCCTCCGCGTCTAAACCTAGTAGAGGTACTCACTTTTGTTCGCAGTAGCTAGTTTACTGGTAAAGTCTCTCGACCGTTTTATAATGTTTAACGACAGACGGTAGCAGGAACGACACAACAGCTACAGCTACAGCAGCTACATCAGAAACAAATAACGTTATGTTTGTTTCACGTTATAAATTTATTTTACCTACGTAGACCGAGCGAAATGTGTTTTGCTTACGCTTTGAAATTCTCTGCACGACGAATAGGTGGCGGTCTAATTAAAGTCTTTTTTTATATATGTATTTACGGTTTATGTGCGTATATATATATATATATATATATATATATATATATGTATGTATGTGTGTATGTATGTATGTATGTATGTACATGACGTTTCACACGTAATGATAAAATTGGATGATGGAATGTATCATATTGATAAAATTTTTGCAAAATGAATGTAAAATATAATGAATGAGCTTTGATATTTTTTCCTTCCTTTTTTATTTTCATTTTTTGTATTTTCTATATATATATATATATATATATATATATATAATGGCTATTGTACCATTTAATTAATACAATTAAAGATCGCGTTTACATGATGGGTGAGGATGGGGGTGGGGGTGGGTGTAAGAGAACACGAGGATTTTATTTATTCAGACATTGTTAGAGTAGTAGTATACACAATGGTTTTCTTCTCCGACGAGTGGAATAATTGCATGTACGATGACGTGAAACGATGCCCGTGCGTCCGTGTGTTAGTACGTTCGTACGTTCGTACTATTATTTCGTTAGCCAAATTTTAACGCGGAAGAAAATCGGTTAGGAATTTTCTTGGTAGAGATTATAATAAGCGCGTTATATGTTGTGTGTCGTACATGATGACGGCACTTAACATGTACGTATGTGTATATGTATATATGCATCTTACGTATTATACGGATATGCAAGTAGTTACACGTTGCATTACGTTTTCTTCTCTCGAAACCGTCGAGCAATATAGTTTTTAGTTACTAAAAATATCGAAGAAAAATTTTCTATAGATATTCAAATTCTTATTCGCCGCTTTTGAAGGTGTACTATTTTTCACCCGTTGAAATGTAATATTATTTTTTATTCTTGACGCTTAAATTTATGCATCTATGCGTGTGTATATATATATTTCATCACTTAGTAAAAAAAAATTCCAAATTGCATTTAGACATTTTTAGGGTAATATAAATTGCAGTATTTTTAAGGGAAAGAAAAATATAAAACAAATTTGTAGCTTCACAATTTTACTAAAATAAACATTTTTAAGGGTAATTCGAGTCGCAGTACAGGAATTTGTAATTTTACATTCTTTTTTCCTTTTTATTTTATATTATTTTATTATTTCTTTTTTGTAAAATACGTTCCACGCGAGTTAAATGAAATTTTTCGCGGGTGTTTCATTTCTTTTCTTTTTGTATTTTTCTCTTTCTTTCTTTCATCATTACCACTTCCCTCCTAGTAAAATATATTCTAACTCGTATCTAGACGTTTTTAGGATAATGTAAATTGCAGTGTCACTAATCAAAGACGAACGTCGACGAAGTGGTACGTAACAGATATACAATATTTATTTGCATTGATAATTTGATAATTCGCCATTAAGAAATGCGTAACTCAATTTGTTGACGCAAAAGAAAAAGAAGAGAAATGCTTAATAAATGTCTGGGTAGAGTACAATAGCCAGCCCCCCCTTCCCCCTTCCCTCCCTCGCCCGATAATGAATATGATAAAATATTTTTCACAATCGGTCAGTGAAGTGTGAAAATGCATTATTGATGCGTCCATTCTTTATTTTTATCTCTAGTCATGTACGTACGTAAGTATCGTTGATCGATCGAACCCGCGTATGCGTTCTCATCGTCCAAATTAAATGGTTCCGTTAGAACACGTAAATTGACTTTTATAAACCCAAATTGAATGGTTATAGAATATATATATGTAAATGGTACCCTACGTAATATCGTGCTGAACGATTTTTTAAAACTTCCATATATATTAATACATACATATATATACATACATACATACATACATACATATATATATATATATATATGTATATATATATATAATGGTGGGAGCTTTATATAAATAAAGAGGAAGAGGGTTGCAAAAGGGAAATAGGATTTTTTAATATTAAAGGGTATATATTGGGAGTTCGAGTAGAAGAGGGGTAAAAAATGAAAAAATGTAAAAAAAGGGAGAGAGAGAGAGAGAAAGAAACGAAAAAGAAAAAAGAAAGAATAGAAACTTAAAATTGACAATGAAGTTGGTTTTGATCGTCGATCGTACACGATTTCAAACTTTCCTGTCTCTCTCTCTCTCTCTCTCTCTCTCTCTCTCTCTCTCTCTCTCTCTCTCTCTCTCTCTCTCTCTCTCTTTCTCTCTCTCTCAATATCTGATATTCCTTCGAACCCCAGGAAATTAGGTTTTGCAGGAAATGCGCTTTAATTGTTCGCTTGTAG
This sequence comes from Dolichovespula sylvestris, assembly GCA_918808275.2. Taxonomy (NCBI): domain Eukaryota; kingdom Metazoa; phylum Arthropoda; class Insecta; order Hymenoptera; family Vespidae; genus Dolichovespula; species Dolichovespula sylvestris. Next base: position 5,293,513 of record OU964970.1, on the reverse strand, counting down.
AGTTTAACATGTACGTTAAGCTCGGGAGCGTCTGTACGGAAGTATTTTCACGTGTTTGTTCATGAACCAAGTTCAAATGTCACGGAAATACTCGTGGTGCATTGTTATTGAGAATTTAGAATATATAGTACAGTATAACTATATTATATACTTATATATATATATATGTATGTATATTAATTATATAAATTATGATATATCAATAATGTATTACAATTATATAAACTCTATTTATAATACAACTTATATAATATAACTGTTATTATATAGTTATACTTTGGTATAAGTTGTAATATATAATTTAAAATATACAGTTATGTTGCATTATATAAAAGTTATATTAAATATAATTATAATGCATTTAGTATAACTTATAATTTGCAAACTTTATATTATGGATTTGCCCAACTAAAGATTTAAACTAACTATGATATCTTTTTGGATGGAAATATATATATATATATGAGTATATACGACTACGAAGTATCGTTACGTGTCATTACAGAGTATTAATTAAAACCTTTTCCAATTTTTGATTTTTTTTTTGTTTGTGATACATAAAGACCTCCCAAGAGCATGTTCACACACATACGTACACATACAAAATATTTATATATATATGTGTGTGTGTATGTGTATATATATATATATATATATGTATGTATGTATATGTATATATATGTGTGTGTAGATAGTATAAATCGATTTAACGAAGTAAATAATTAATGTTTCACGCTTCGTTTCGTCATCAATTTATCGTTTTTCCATACGCGACAACTGACATGGTTTCCGTCATTCGAGTAGCCACGCGATAGATAAAGGCGCCAGAATGATAAGAAAAATTACGTAACGCGCGTACTCGGCGCGATCGTTAAAACAGAAATAATAATGATTGGATTAACGAAGTTTCCCAATACTTATATAATTTAAAGCCCGATATTGTTTTCGTATTATTGGCATGAACCAATAACGAAGGTCTTACCCTTTAAATCGTTTTAATTCACATCATAGCTCAACGATATGTACCAGTGACTCTCGATTTGATCGAATAAAAAGACGCGATCTTAAAAAAAAAACTATCTTGAAATCCAATTGAACATTGATATATACATATATATATATTTATTTATTTATTTATTTATTTATTTATTTATTTATCACCGTATTAACAAGTATGATTTTTATATTTCGAGAAATCGTTAAAACAAATTGGTTTGATCTCGTAAGTTCATCAGATATATATATATATAAACCAGTGATACTCAACTTGACTAAATAAGAGAATAAAAGAGTAAAAAAAAAATGATAAGCGGTAAATGAGTTCTATCGAAATCTGAATGAACGTGATTAATTAATTATTATGATTTTGTATTCCAAAAATTGTTAAAATTATGTTAAATTGGTAGCATTTAACCGACCTGATTTTAACAATTTTTTTAACGATATATATATATATATATATATATATATATATATATATACCGATGATAATCAACTTCGTTAAATAAAAAGATAACACGGTGCACGGTTCGATTCAAAATTTGAAGGAATTTAATAAATTAATAATTATGGTCTCACATTTCGAAAAGTCTCTAGTAATTTTTTATTAGCGAAATAGAGAAAGGAAAAAAAGAGAGATAGAAAGGAATGAGGTTCGTCGTCACGCCTGTGTTTACTTAAGCGAAAGACAAGTAGCAACGATAAGGAGAAACAAGGGTTGAATGAAGAAATTTTCACCCCTGCTCCCCTTGCTTTCGTCGCATACAGGGTGGGTACATGCTTTTAAGAAACCTTTTAGACCGACTGACAGCCCCAAGATATTCGTCTATTACGTTTTCTTTCGTAATTAGTTGGTCATTCATGGTTGAGCTCTCTCTCTCTCTCTCTCTCTCTCTCTCTCTCTCTCTCTCTCTCTCTCTCTCTCTCTCTCTCTCTCTCTCTTCTTTTAAGGACTCCAATCTTCTTTTACCTTTTACCGTCCCTCCTTTTTCCCTTCCTTCCTTCCTTCCTTCCTTCCTTTCTTTTTAAAATCCTTTCAGTTTCATTCAATTTCTTTTTAGATAACGGAAAAAGTAAATTTTTTTTTTTACTTTTCCCTCTCCCCCACCCTCCCCTCTTTCTCTCTTTCTCTCCCCCTTTTTCCTGAAACTTTTTATTTACTTTTTTATTTATTCATTTGCCTTTCATTTGAACAACCTTATAATTGATAACCACGTCGATAGCTCTTGGAACATTTTGGTCTCTTTACTTTCGGTTTTTTTTTTTTTTTTATTTGATTATTATCGAATATACAGAGTGAGATTGAAAAGAAAGTCGTCTCCCTTCCATCTCCATGATCAAAAGTTCTCCTAGATGATTCGAACTAATTTTGTTTTTCTTTCGTTCTTTCGTATTTCTTCTTCTTCTTCTTCATCTTCTTTTTCTTTCTCTTTTTTCTCCCCTTAAGATAAGTAAAATTACGAGTTGGGAAGGTCTCGGGGGAGAAAAAAGAAATGTTAATTAATTTTTTTAAATCACCTAAGAAACTTACGTTTCATCCAAAGACTTTTAATACCGTCCAAACGCAGTATTATTTAACCTTTCGTTCGTGAAACAAATTATATATATATATATTTTTTTTTTTTTTTTTTTTTTTTTTTTCTAGAAATTTAATGTCATTGCAATGTGAGTTTAGATGGAAAAAGACGAATAAATGAACGAACGAACAAACAAACAAATAAATAAATATATGGAGGAAGCAAATCATAAGAGAAATAAAATGGAAACATCGTGTTGCGAAAAACAATATTTATTTTCAAATCTCATTCGCATTGAAACGTGGAGATGGAAAAACGAAGTAGTCTATTTGTTATATTTCGTATATATATATATATACACACACACACACACACACATACTGAATATTTCATATAAATGGTAATTTTCTCGTTTCCCAAACGTCCATCATATTTCGATACGCTTCTTTTTCTCTTCCTTTTCTTCTTCTTTTTTTCATTCTTTCTTTCTTTCTTTCTTTTTTTTTTCTCTTTTTTTTTTTTCCTTCCTTTCTTTCTTTTTTTTTATTTATTCACCTGTCGCTAAAAAGGTCCACGTCGAATGTACGTGCCTATATATAAATATATACATAGTATTTCGTTATTTACCATGATGACACGTTTATATGTATCTTCAGTCCATTAGCATACTGTGATTAGATAAATTGAAATTCTATCTTTTGTTAGAAAATGTAAATGCGGTTATCGCGTTCGATACGAATTGTATATATTATAGAAAATAATTCCAGTGCGGATTGCGCGTGTGTATTTGAAAGTTCGAAATTGCTTTTCGTACGTAATAAATATAATTATTTGACGTTATATTTATTATAAAATTTGTTGTAGATTTTATTGTCCCTTCGCGTCGAGTTCGCCCTTATGATGTAATTGTTGTTAATCGAGAAATTTACTTCGCTCGAAGAAAAAGTTATCGTCCAAGTTTCTGTCATAGGACTTCGGGACGGGCGGGGTGGCGGGGGAGAGAGAGAGAGAGAGAGAGGGGTGGGCGGGGTTGTTTCGGCAAGTAAAGCGTAAAATTTTCAAACTAATAATTTCATAAATTATTATTTAATTGAAAATTCCACGATATGCGTTTTGCTCGTTAAACGTTAATTAGTAACACACACGTACGCTTTTAACGTGTCGGCGTCGAAATTTCAATTTAAAATTATCCGGTGTATACTCTCTCTCTCTCTCTCTCTCTCTCTCCCATTACTTGTGTTCGTTCGTTCGTTCAGATTTGAAACATATGTTGCATCTATTAACGTAATTGAACATTTTTGTCAATTCTTATCGGACCGCGAGAGCCAATCGAAATATGTGCCAATATTATTTTTTTTTCTTTTTTTTCTTTCTTTCCTATTTTTTCTTTCTTTCTTCTCTTTTTTAAATTGAAAATTTCGCTACACATAAACGTTAATAAAGTAATAATTCGTAGGGATTTAATCGTCGAATTTTTGATTTGGAAAATTGGATTGAGGAAGTATCGAGAGTGAGAGGGGAGGGGTACTTCGTTTTTTTTTTTTATTTTTTTTTTTAGACGAAATATATATCGTAAACCACTCTCTCTCTCTCTCTCTCTCTCTCTCTCTCTCTCTCTCTCTCTCTCTCTCTCTGTCTCTCTCATTGGACCTTGGCCAACGAAATGCAAATGTTCGTCGAAATATAAATTCGACAATATCATTATTCCTTTTTGACCTTACTGTCAAATTGATTTTAAAACATTTCTATCGGGCGGAAATACGAATTTTTTGGTCCCAACGATCATTGGCCAGTAATTCGTGTCGTTAATAATTCAGTGTCGTTATTCTCTACGATATGTCTCTCCTGTTACTACACACGCACACACACACACACACGCGCACGCACGCACGCACGATGCTAAAATTAATTTGATGTTGTGTCGTGTAACGTGATAAACTTTTGATGTCTGCTGCTTTAACGCCCGTTTTCCTTTATGACGTCGGTACATAACGTTTACAACTTAACGAGATATTCGAAAACCAGCCATCCTCCTCCACTCCCCTCCATCCCCCGCCCTCCCCCATCATTCCCTGTCATCGTACGAGTTTCAAATAAATATCTTTATCGCGTAGCGTTCGATGTACGTTAATGTACATTTTTTAAATTCTTTAATAATAATAATTATAATAATAATAATAATAATAATAATAATATAATAATAACAATAACAATAATAATAATAATAATAATAATAAGAAGAAGAAGAAGAAGAAGAAAAATTGTACATAGGTATTGCGAATAAAATCCAAAGTGAGAATTCTATTTTAAAAATTGATATATATATATATATATATATATATATATATATATAATATGAATAATATTCGTATGAATAATAATATAGGAATAACGAATGAATCGCGAATAGCGCATTTTTTAATTGCACGAGACACAGAGTGGGTACGATGATGTTAGTGGTTATATTATAGTCGATAGTAATTCAACGGACGTTGGTATCTGTATTTATTATATGTATTAGTTGTATGTATGTACATATATTTGTACTCGGTCGATCGAGCTCTCTCTTTCTCTCTCTTTGCTACATAGTTGTGTGTCATCCGGCTTGGAATAGCAACTGATGTCAAGCTCGGGACACCTAGCCTGATCATCAGTCTCCTGTACATGCATATGCATTTACATACATACATACATACATACATATATGTATACACATATATGTCGTGTTCGAGAATGCTCGATATACATATATGTCATACTTCTTTTCTAATTGAACACGTGTTTTTCTTTTTCCTATTTCTTTTATTCTTTCTCTCTCTCTATTTTCTTTTTTCCTTTCTCTCTCCTCTCCTCTCCTCACCCCGCCCCATTCTATTTTATTCGTGCTGCGCATGTCGCGCACGTTTTTCAAGTACGCGAAAATCATGTATTTCAATTTATGGAAATATGCATCCTGTGAAATTCCATTCCCTCGTGTTATTAAAAAAAACATTTTGTCAAAACAAAATTCTCCCGAGAAAGATAAGCTGGCTCGATCGACGTTTGATACCCTTTCTTCTTTCCTTATTTTTCTTTTTTTTTTTTTTTTTTGATACTTAAAAATACATTTTCTTAATTATACTCTTAACGGCCAATCGAGTTAAATCGTCAAGAAATTTTTATTGTCGATCGAATAATATAATTATTTTTATTATATCAATAATAAATATAAATGCCCTTTGCTTTTATCTCTTTTTTCTCTCTCCATTTTTCTTTTCTTTCCTTTTTTTTAATCTTTTTCGTTTTATGAAGTTAATCGATTTGGCAAATGAACGAGCTAAATTGTTTGTTGGAAATGCAGGCCCGACTTCTTAGATCGTTCGGTAGTATAATCGTAGTTGTCGTAGTCATATTCATCGTCGTCATGATCATTGTCGTCGTGAATGAAACCATCGCGGTCGTTTGCTTGGCGACGACCGCAATGAATGACGATAGTAGTAGTATGATAGTAATACTAGTAGTAGTAGTAGTAGTAGTATCAGTAGTAGACAGAGAGAGCACATGAGTAGAGCAACGGCGCAGTGCAGCTTCTCCAAGAGAGCCAGGACTGTATTAGGTAACACGAGAATAGTACGTTTTATCGGCATAATAGTAAAATGACAACCTTGAACGTTGTACTACACAAGTATATTATGATATGCGTTAGTCTCTCTCTCTCTCTCTCTCTCTCTCTCTCTCTCTCTCTCTCTCTCTCTCTCTCTCTCTCTCTCTCTCGTTCGTCGATATGATTATTTTGATCATTCGTACGTAAAGGTTATTAATTAATTTTCCAATTAATATTGCCCTATTTATAGATAATAAGCGAGCGTCGCCATATTTGTTATGCGTTTGACGTTGCAAAGTTATTAATATTTATTTTTTTGTTGTTCCTTTTTTTTCTTTTTTTTTTCTTTTTTTTTTTTTTTTTTACTGAAAATCTCATTGACAACACAATTCATACGTCAAACTATTTTATCACGTAAAATATTATAAATCGTTAATTTGAATTACGTTTCTTTAGAAGTTCGCGATCGCGAATCAAAGTTTGATTAAAAAAAAAAATAAAAAAAAAATAAAAAATCGACCAATCCGTTATAAAGTTCATATTTAATATTCGCAATGTAAAATATAAATAAAATATACAATACGATGTTATAAATATATTTATGATTGAAATGAGAGAAAAGTTGGGAGTTAGTCGCGAGTCGTAAAATCAATTTTTATTCAACTTCAATCCATTTTTACATCTCGTTATCTCGTTCTCTCTCTCTCTCTCTTTCTCTCTCTTTCTCTCGTTCATTTCCTTTGGAATGAAAAATCAGTCGATTAGAAAGCAGAGCACGCGCAGGAACTTTTCTATTCGACGAGCATCGTTCGTGCAAGGTGAAGCGTTTTGCGAAACAACGGACATTTAGAGATGGAAGGGGAAGCTTTAGTTATTGCACCTTGAATCTCGTTCCCAGCGATCTCTTGAATTTTTGACTACGATAACAGTCGAGATAGGATAGGAGGGGGAACGAGGGGTAAAGAAGAAAACAATTTCAGACGATATCAGATTTTTTTCCTTTTTATCTCGTTCTTCTTTTTTTTCCCGAGGCTAATAATTCAACTTTCTAAGGTACACACTATCTATAAATAATTTTTAACGACACCCACGGAAGAGAAATTTACTTTTGTAAAAATTATGAAATATTTCTCTCTCTCTCTCTCTCTCTCTCTCTCTCTCTCCCCCTCCCTCTTTTTGTTTTATTAATACATTCTTTTTCATACGTGTACAAATATTGAGAAGTAACGTAATTTTTTTTTCGAGCCAACCGGCTCGTAGCGTTACAAAAAAAAAAAGAAAAAGAAAAAGGAACGATGTGAACGTTAATTGGAGGATTTTTTTTCCTTTCTTTTTTGGAAGTATACAAAAAAAAAAAAAATAAAGAAAAGAAAGCTGGCGATTTAAATCGCGACCCTTAATCGCGACAAAAGCCCTTGTGAACCAAAGAGAGAGGCACATACACATAGAGTAAGGCGACAAAGTCCGCAGAGCCAAGCCACCTGTAGCTCAGACCACCGAATCGTAAAAGGGATCTCGAGTATTACCACTACAAATGGTCCCATCGTTCCTCGCGCACTGAATAATTATTATTATTATTATTATAATTATTATTATTACTCGATAAAATATGAATTTTTAAAAGTAATAGAGATCTTTTTTTTTCTTCTCTCTTTTTTTTTTTTTTCTTTTCAATTTTATCTGTTAATATATCCTCTCGATCACCCATGTTCTCGTGATGTCGTCTTTTTTCTTTTCTTTTACGTATTTCTCTCTCTCTCTCTCTCTCTCTCTCTCTCTCTCTCTATCTATCTATCTATCTATCTATCTCTGTCTCTCTCTCTTTCTTTTTTATAGTTCCGAACACTTTTGATCAGAAAAATTTTATCCGAGAATCCAACGCATTCCATTCACACTTCATATTTTTTTTTTCCACGCTCTGTTTATTATACCAACATGCACAAATTTCCTACCGCGCCGCATATCTGCGATATAGATATGAAGTGGTCTATATGTACGGGGTGTCGCAAAAAAATATACGGACGCGTTAGCGACAGAAGAAGTTTGTTGGATAAAGAAAGAATGAAAGAGAGCACGCGATGTATTTTACGAAATTGTCAATAAGAATCGGGGACATAGAATGTTATGTATAAGGTGTGTCGTGAATGAAACGGAGTGATGTCAAATGTCGTGGTAAGGATAAAAGATGAGTAGGAATACAATTTTGTATAAACTTTCGTAAACGCGATGAAAGAAAAAAAAAAGAAACTATATTTTTATGCAAATCCAACGAACTCGTTTGTAACGAATTTTGATTATCGGTTCTTTTTTCTTTTTATTTTTTTTTTTTTATTTTTTTTCCTTATTATTATTTTTTTTCTTTTTATTTTTTTTTTTTTTTTTAATGTCGGATAATAAAAATTTTTGTTAAGCTTCCCGTTTGAAAAGTATATCTCGCGACACCCTGTATATATAATGCGTCGATAGAGTCTAAACGTCGTAGTCACTGCATTGCCGTTTCTTTCGGTCACATATGGTAATAGATAAAAGTCCATAGGAATTCACTCTACAGAGATACAATAGTATATATAGTACATGGATAAAGAAGTACATACAGTTTATTGATTTTATATATATATATATATATATATATATATATATATATATATATATATATAATAAAAAGGAAAAGAAACAATGTGGAAATGGTTTCTATTTTTTTTTCCTTTTTTGGAAATAGACGTGTATAAAAAAAAAAAAAAAAAAAAAAAAATTAGATCTGGGTTTAACTCGCGTCAAGTCGTTCGAAAATTGTTTTTGCACGACGACATCGTACGCGCCGTGATTTCATTTCCAACAGCAAAAGTAATAACAATAATGACCGAAAACAATTTCGTTTCGAACGCAAACGCAAACGCAATATTTTATAAGCGAGAAAAATTAAAAAAAAAAAAAAAAAAGAAAAAGAAAAGAAAATTACATTTCGGACACGCTTAGAAAAGTTGTATTTCATTTCTAAGTTGACTTTTAAGTTTACGACGCGCGTATATTTCACATTTACAGGGTTAATCCAAGTTTTCTCTAACTATAACAAGCTGTATTCGTTCTCCTAATTGAAATTAGAAAAAAAAAAACAGTGAACGTTAAAAGAAAATTAATTCACGTTTCTAAGTGGATTACATGCTAGTCATTTTTTGTCTCTTTTCTTCTTCTTTTTGGTTGTTTTTTCCTTTTTTTTTTTTTTTTGTTCAAATATGGTAATGCGCTCTCTTCGCAGCTGCACTTTTTTTTAATGGATATCTTCTTTGTTCTTCTCCGTGAGTCTGATCCTCGCGTGCATCGTTGCACTCGCAAAAAAAAAAAGAAAAAGGAAAGGAAATAAATTGTTTACATTTTTCCTGTAATATTTTTCTTGATTTTCTTTTACCAAGTTCAATCAAAAAATAAATAAATTAATAAATAAATAAAAAAATTAATTAATTAATTAATAAAAAGGAAAAGATATGGCTTGTTACAGTTCTTGACGTGTGTCATCCTATATGTATATATACGTATATATACGTAACCGTACGTTTAGTGAACAGGATTATATATGTACGTACGTGTACACGTACACATACGTATATATCTGTAATTATCGATTTATTGCATTCTATGTCGCGTCGAAACCGAGATTTCTCTCTTCTCATTCGGATACTACTGCGATGATATTGTTTCATCGAACGTGTCGTCAGACTCATTGGAAAAACTACAGAATTTATTCGTTCCTAGTACATACCGACCGCCATATTGGTAAATTTTATCGGACGCATTTCGAGAAACGTAAAACCGATACACACACACACACACACACACCTTTTGTGCGGAGAAAATTAAATGAAAAATTACGCTTAGAAAACGACGCGTTGTATTATAGAGTAAGGTCAGTGCCGTAATAATGATTATACTCTTTCTCGAACGAGGCCGGTCAACACATCAATGAACTCGAGAGCATGTGTAACATATACGCAGACGTATTTTTGTATATGCGTTTTCGTATGTCCTCTGTGTCTATCTCTCTGTATGTGTGCGCGCACGTGTGTGTATGTGTGCATAAGTATTTGCATGTTCAATTCGATGACACGAAAACGCTCTATATATATATATATATGTATATGTATATGTTATGTATATCGCAATACTGTCTAGAGCAATAATTTTTCTTCAAAGAATCGCGTATACAATATGGCCGACGACATGGGAATAAATTCCAAAGGTTGCTCTTCATTTTTTTTATTTTCTTATTTCTCTTTTTTTTTCTTTTGAATATTATTCATTACACTTTTCACTTATAACTTGTTTCTGTTTTTTTTCTCTCTGTTTTTTTAATATTTTTTTTTCTCTATTTTTTTTTTTTTTTTTTTACTTTTGTGACAACTGAGCGTTCACGATTTAATATTTTGTTTTACGAGGGCGAGGAGTAATATTTTTTTCAACGTTTCGAAAAACTGTATGATGTTAAATATATACGAAAGTATCTTTATGAAAGACGTGATTGAAAATAAAGCTAAACGCGCGTTATATGTGTGTGTGTGTGTGTGTGTATATATAATATATATATATATATATATATATATATATATATATATATATATACATATACATACATACACATTTACCATACATATGTACATGTCGCCGGCATACGCAGACCGCAAGCCAATATTGATCTACCAGTTACCAACCTGATGTGCAATATACTCTTGTACTTGCGAGCTTCAAAGGATAAACCATGTTATATTCGTATTATTGTTAATATATAAAACTACACACACACACACACACACACACACAGAGGCTATATGAAATTACGTTTATATGGAGAACGGGATTACATCGATATCGTAAAATAATTTTCTAATGTAATTTCTTTCTAAATTGTTATTAATGATAAAATTTCATTGATATTAAAATTATTCTTGAATATCGAGATACACCGTGATTTTATCTTTTTTTTTTCCTTATATATATATATATATATATATATATATATATATATATATATATATATATATATATATATATATACACACATATGCATACCGTGCACCATGTACATTATCACCCATCGATTTCGACATTTTTAATTAACATCGTTAGTTTATAATGGATCTTCCATTAATACGCGATTTGTATTACTACCATATTCCACCACGGTTACGTTGAAATTTTTGCTTTGTTATTTCTATTTTACAACGTAGATATTATCAGCATATTTTTTCTCTCTCTCTCTCTCATATATATATATATATATATGTCTATTACATATATATATAATATTACTATATATATATATGTCTATTTATGTATATATAAATATACAGACATGGGAGAAAAGGAACGATAATCGTATTCTTACATCTCAGGAACTGATAATATCTTAGGCATACATACATTGTCATGTATGTATATACATACATACGTATGTGTATGGTCGTTTTTTAAAACTACGACTTTGCTGCTGTAATTTACAAATAAGATAATCGTTGCAGTCTCGCAAATGTCTCCGACCGTCATTTAACCAAAGTCGTTTAACCAAATTTTTATAGATACTCTCCTATTCGACGAACAGCAATGTTGTTCATATATAAATTGAATTGAACTTAAAAACAAAAGAAAACAAATAAATAAATAAATAAAAGAAAAAAAAACAAATTAGAAAATGAAGTTCAAAAGTCTCGTAAGTGTTTTAAAAATTATCGATCGATTATCCTTTTTCGAAACTTTAAATTAGCGCGCGCGCGCGTGTGTGTGTGTGTATTATTTTTCTTTTTTCTTTCTTATCAAATTTGAAAACTACGAGCCTAAAAGGTGTCTCAAAAAGGAGTTATTAATTTTAAAAATCATCTAATAGAAAATTTAAACCCACCTAGAGGCTATTAAGGACACCATCCCCTTGTCTTATGTGTTGTACACACACACACACACACACACACCACACCACACGTGTCATATACAGAGTTAATCCGTCAAAGTAAAAGTTTTATGCTTTTACATAGAAAATCAATACGACAAACGATCAGATTACGTAACTAATTAATTATTGTTAATTAGAACGCACAAAGAAATACATTATTATAGTATTACATAAGATCTCTCTGTGAAAATTTCTCTCTCTCTCTCTCTCTCTCTCTCTCTCTCTTTGTTTTTCTTTTCTTTTTTTCGTGTGCTCTCGATTATCGAAAAGTCCGATCGATAACGTTTATGTATAAAAGGTGGCAAGGGGGGAGAAGAGGACAAAAAAAAGACAAAAGAGAGAGAGAGAGAGAGAGAGAGAGAGAGAGAGAGAGAGAGAGAATGGAAACAAAAGAGTATTATTAAATATTATTCTTCCTTTGTCTACCTTACAGGTGAGTCCATCGTCGACGTTGACATCCTCAAAGAAGACACCGAATTACTACGGAAATTGGTTCGTAAAACCTTCTTTATCGATTTCCATTATGCTCTACGCTTGGCGCTTACATCTTCCCCCCACTGTTACTCCACTTTACCCCCACCATATACTAACCACCCTGTCATCTCCGTTTCTCTGGTGTCTCTATCGAATGTCGCGTCTCGCACACCTCCATACGTGTATACACAGAGAGAGAGAGAAAGAAAGAGAGAGAGAGAGAGAGAGAGAGAGAGAGAGAGAGAGAGAGAGAGAGAGAGAGAGAGAGAGAGAGAGAAAGAGAGAGAGAGGGAGAGAGAGGTTATAACACACAGGCACGGCAAGGAAAAGCTTTTCCAACGAAAGCTGCTTTGTGTCTGCGTTCATCGTAGCGAAAGAAAACTCGTTTCCCAGGCGAGACACGAGTCTCGGAAACTTTAACAGGGTGTGTGTGTAAGAGAGAGATAGAGATAGAGAGAGAAAGAGAGAGAGATTATACGTTTAAAAAAAAAATGTTGTATTTAGGAAGTAATACAAATGTGAATAAATTTGATTACTGTTAGTACAACAACTACTACTATTACTACTAATACTATTACTACTACCACTAGGACTAGTACTAGTATTACTACTAAAACTATGACTATTGCTATTACTACAAGATTGGGGTAAGGGGAAGGGTAAGGGTACTGGATGGAAGAAAAGAGTCTACTCTTTAAACGAGCCAAGCAAGTTTGTAGATAATTTAAAAAATCAATTCCTTATTTCGTTGTGACCTCCTCTCCGACCTACTCCTATCCTTGGTCGGTCCTGTAGCCAACAAAAGCAACTCGCAGCTTTACAAAGCTAGAGACTCTTAGTTTTACGATCCTTGAATGAGGGGGGAAAAAAAAAAGTACAAAGATGATATCATCTCGGTCCGTGAAGTCTGTGGAATAATGGTAAACAATTTTTAAGATTATCCTAGGAACTTTTTGGCCGACTTATCCGGACTATTTTTTGCTTTTATTTTCTTTTTATATTTTATATTTTTTTCTTTATATTTTATGCATTGGTCGATAGAGAGGATTCCTGTTTCGGGAGAAAAATAAAAGAAAAATGTTAGGACGGTTTTCAATTTCAACAAATATCACACATTGTATATGAGGTATATAATGCAATATTGTCGTGTTGGGTAGTTAGAGAACTTGAAGTGAGAGAGAAAGAGAGAAAGAAATACATAAGATAGAGAAATATTGAGGGAGGGGGGGGGTGAAAAAAAAATGGAAGTATTTAATTAATGTGCCACTACCTTGCGCATAGCTCTTGCTTAATATTTAATATACTCATTGCTCATTCGTAATAGAAAAAACAATTTACAAATGCATTATTACACATAATTTATTTAACCCTCGTAGATGGCAAAATTAATAATAACGTTCGTTTCAAACATTTCAATTGGTGTAACATTTTTTTTTTTTTTTTTTTGTAGAAAAATCGCAATTATCGTATCGATATAAAACCTTCGATAGGGCATTGTACGCAAAATAAAGATGTCTTTTAATAAAGAGAAAAAGAAACAAAAAAATGTTATTATATATCCAGTAAGATCAATTCGACATTTGACAATATTGCCTCTTATTGTTAGCAACAACGTGTATAAATTTTTTTGTTTGTAATAAAGATAAGAGATAGAGATAGATAGAGAAAGAAAAAGAGAGAGAGAGAGAGAATATTTTCAATGGACAAAATATTAACAATTTTTATCTATCCCCCGGGCATATTGTTATTTCAATGTTCTTCAGGCACTGGCACAATATCGTCGTTCTTGTGTCTCTCTCTCTCTCTCTCTCTTATCAATAATTCACACTGGTTAACAATTATTCGACTTTTATCGCTTATGAAATCGATTTATAAAACATACATACGCAGAGAGAAAGAGAGGAGGGGTGAAGGAAAAAAGGAGGTTGGAGGAAAAAAAAATAAAAGAAAAGGGAGGAAAAAATATAGGAGGAAATCATCATCATCGGACTTATATACCCTGTATTATCTACGTGACGTAATGCAACAAAAGTCGATGTTGCGGGTGTCCCGATAGTAGGTCGCCAATTCTTTCGTTCCGCAGTAAGTTCCTACGCAGGGATAAAAGGGGTATCTCTCACCCTTCCCCCCCCCCCCTCTCTCTCTCTGGTCAGAATATAAGAAGACTAGAAGGAAGAATGAGGAAAGAGAGAGAGGGGGGTGGAAGTTTGGGCGGGGCAAGAATTGGGGCCGGTCTGGGTGCTTCTCTAAAGAAAGGTCGATATTCACGTGAAAAGAAGAAGAGGAAGAGAAAGAAATAGAAGTAGTAGAATTAGTAGTAAATAAAGAAGAAGAAAAGGAAGATCAGGGCATGAATACGAAACAAAAGAAAAATATTAAACGTAAAAGATGGAATAAAAATAAAATTTCGTTTCGCGTTTTTTTTTTCTTTTTTTTTTTTTAACGAATACACCATCGATAGTTTCTCCTCCCTTATGTGTATATATATATATATATATATATATATATATATATATATATATATAATCTTTCTATGTATGTATGCGTATCTAAAGTAACCCTCGAGAGGTCGCCTTGGAGTAGTTAGAGCCGCCGACATTTCGGCGTTGCTTAGCAATGGCGAGAAACCAATGGAAAATGGTGGACAAGGGTGGGTCGCGACTGCAGGGGCTGCGCGCGCCTCCGCAGATCAATATTTCATTTCAGACTTACCAACCTCCTCCCTTCTGTTTCCTCAGCCTTCTCCTTCTCTCTCTTTCTCTCTCTCTCTCTCTCTCTATCTCTATATATCTGTCTCCGTTTATCTTTCTTTTTCTATCTTTAGCTATCTGTCTGTCCATCTCTTTCTCTTTTCTTTATCTTTTCCTTTCTTTCATCGTCTTTCTCTTTCTTTCTTTTCTTTTATTTCATTTTTTTTTTTATTTCGTTCGTTCGTTCGTTCGTCTTTCTCTCTTCCTCCTTTACACATTATATCGCTGCATAACAATTACCCCTACCCTTTCTTTACTTCCTCCTCTTCCTCCTTCTCTTAAAATTCTCTTTTTTTTATCTTCTTCATTTTCCTCGATCTCTTTCGTGTTTTTCATTCACACGCGCATACCGACACAAACACTCACTCACGGAGAGACACGCGCGCACCTAGAGGCACATTTACGAACGGTCGTAAATGTATACACGTTAATAATATTATCTGTTAACAAGAGCTTTATCCTTTCTCTCTCTCTCTCTCTCTCTCTCTCTCTCTCTCTCTCTCTCTCTCCTTTTTCTTTTTTCCTCGACAAAATTTTTACCACGAGTTGTTCCAAAAGTCGATAAACGTTATTAACGAGGCTTGATGTATACGCGTACGTACGTAACGTACGTATATACGGGTTAATACGTTCGAGATTCAAACGAATTTATTCATCGAAAATGGATAAATGTTTAAAGTATTTCGCTTTTAACGCATTGAGATATTATCCCCTTGTACCATATCTCGATTGAATAGAATGAAAAAAATGATGAGAATAGTTACGTAATCGATATATAATAAATTTATTACCACACACATATATATATATATATATATATATATATATATATATATATATATGCATATATATATTTGCTGAGAAAATATTTGTCCGTATCGATTGGTTGGGCTATATCGGTTTACGTATATACGTGTAGAATCTTGTTTTATTAAATCCTCTTTTGATATTCCATATCCTCGACGAAGAGAGAAATCGTTCGAATCAAAAATGGCGGCAATGTAGTTTGAGGTCGACCAATCTCATATCCACTGTTCTTCTCAAGTTTTTGATCAACCGAATTTCAGAGGAGCCGGAAAATGCTCTTATATTATAGAGACAATCCAGAAAAAAAACTCGTCGCTCTTGTTACTTTCGATCAAACACAAAAGGGATTACTTTTTAAAAGAATGGTATATATATATAAAACATATACGTACACTGATATTTTTCCAATATTTCACGTCATTTTTTTTTTAGTCCATTGAAATTTTGACGATGTCGATATATATATAAAACATATATATATATATATATATATATATATATGTATATATATATATGTTATAAGGGAATCGTTCGTGTGTTCGAATTCGGATACAATAAATAGTTCTAAAATCAATCCTTTTTTGGTTCGAATTACCTTGAAAACTTTGAACCGATATCGTCCATCATCTAAGCGTGCACGGTCGCACGATTATACAAATTCACTTCGAAAGAGCCTGGCATTTGCGCATCACGAAACTCTCGTATTTAACCTGGACTTACACGCACACACACACACGCGCGCGCACACCTCCATTCCTCCCTCCTTTCATCCCTTACTTCCGCCCTCACTTTCTATCTTTGTCTCTCTCTCTCTCTCTCTCTCCCTCTCTTTCTTACATAACCTCTCTACTTTTTCACCTTCGTCCAGAAATGGATATACCAAACGTTTCCCTCCTGTGATCGATACACATCAGTTCGATACATCGATCGATCGCCAATACAGATCTCAATAGATTCTCATGAATTCGTGATAG